>CAXIVR010000003.1:125433337-125863337 GCA_964035755.1 Teleogryllus oceanicus | reverse complement strand
CAGTTTTAGAAGTAACACTAATATTAAGAGGAGAGTGTCATCAATCAGCTTTTGTAACACAAAATAATTGTAATTTGATCTATTGAAAGTAAGAACATAGTGTTCGTGCATATTAGAAGTGCGAACATTGGTTAAAAGCACTGTGGTTGTGATAAGCGAAGAACCCCGGTTTTAATTTGAATGCTAAAATCGGCATTAGCGTTAGTGATAATGGCATTGCTTAAAAGTTCAAGAATACACATTGTTAGGACAACCGATCAACAAAGTGTAATTTTTCTGACTGGTTTGTAACTGACCATGAGAAATTGAATAAGTTGAATTCTGATGTCCAAATCTCTGTGACGTCGTGCGATTTCCGTGTGGTAGCCTCCGTGGGAAGGAGAGGGGGAGAAGGGGTAGTGTGGATACTGAAGTGAGGTGCGTTTCCCACAAACCAACGAGGACTCAAAGTCATTTGTCAAAAATATCGAATAGTTCATCGTCTCCTCGCCCCCCCCCCCTCTCCACGGGACACACCGGTCCCTCAGGGGCGGAGAGTGGATCTACTTTAACATAAATTAAAACATTAAATTTCTGAACTTGCTTCCCCATTGTCAATTGTTCGTAGATTTCAAAAAAACTAATGTTTAAGGAATTACAGAAAATTTTAAAGATCTTATAGTTGAGATGCATTATTATTTAATAAAACTTCACTGTTAAGCTTAATATGCTATATAGACTGATTTTGTACGACATATGGAAACAATATGGACTTTCAATAAAAAATGAACCAAATTCCAAAATATGGAAAAATAAAAGTAGTAGTTTTCAACTCTGCACATTGTGAAACATTAACATAATGCAAATTGGTATCGATATTAGCTTATTTAGTAAAAATGTATTTACATAGAAATCCGTTTCCTGCAAATAACTAAGCCAGAACGTACATATCACGCAATCTAATATATTAACATTTTAATATTCTCAACACAGGTTCGCTGATAATATAGGATCACGAGCAAGTTTGCATGTAATATTCCTTCTGGTTAGGAAACAGGAAAGTAGATGCCATCCTTTTATACTCCATTGAAAACAGAAATTTCCAAAACCACACCCAACAACTACTATATCACTAATCACAATATTTGATTTATGTTCCTCAAAGGTCAATAACATTTATATGCAACATTTAGGGTAGAAGTGTAATCTGCGCGCTTTTTACCGTTTTTGGCCTACCGACTATCTTTGGGTTTCTGTAACCTGGCCGATGACAGCTGATCAGCTGTTACGGTTTCGTCCAATCGGGAGCTTAAACGTCACCACCGTGACGTCACTGTCATGACGTTTTAGCTCTCGATTGGATAACACCATAGTAGCTGATGTAATGTCATCAGCCAGGTTAAAAACAGTATATTCTGAGTTTTTTACTAGACGTTGTGGACCCAAACATTTTGCCGGGAAACGTATAACGTTGAATTTTATGCTTTTAATCCCTATGCGAGAATGGGGAATTCTCACAAGACAAAAATTGAAGACATTTGCAACTTTTACCGGCCTTTCATATTTTATCAGCAAAGTTTCGAGATTTGGTTGTTTTGCTCACGATATTCCACAATTCCACGATATTTTAGCTTTGTTATTATCGTTAAAAACATGCAAGATATATTAGAATATAAATTATATTACGACATAAAATAAATCCGGAGAAGAAAGAGTAATTCCTAAAAAACGTTCAGCAGATCCCCTATAATTTATAAGCTCCTCATCGTTTGTTATTGATCAATATTTTAAACATTATGTAATAAAATATTTAAACAATACCAATAAAAATTACGTAAGATGATGTTCGTTGTTCTTGGGAACATTGTTAGATAAACTTAATGTCACGATCTCCTTCGAACTCTAAATCATGGTCGTCCTATGAATAAGCACAATGACACATGAACGATAAGATGTGTTTCTGACTATTCAGACAGCATCTTGTAGCTTCTAAAATACTCGAATCAGTACCACAGTACTGGCGACTCCATCATTCTTGTTAGGTCATTCTACTCAACATTTGTATCCGTTGATTAGCACCTGTCCAAAATACAAATAACGATCGCAGATACGAACACGTCGTGATGGCCATTATGAAATGACGCCCTGTTCTGAGTGCGACTGCGATGATAACCGAAACAAACATCTGATCCTATCTTGAGTGCGAAAAATATTTGCATGTGACATCTCTCAAAAATCAACACTTCAACATGAAGAGGTTTTGTATATTCCGTAAACAAAGCGCAACACAAATAGTTTTTCAGTACCTTCCCCGCACAAAACGAGAATTTGAAATTCTCTGGATAAAAACTAACAATTGTATACATACCATATTGTTTTGGGACGCATTTGACGTTGTGTATAATTTGAGTGACGAAAATCAATAAAATAAAACTTAATTGCAAAATAATACGAACAAATACTGTCGCATTCAAAATTAGGTTGAGACACATACGAAATATTCAATCAAATCCCGAATCTATGCAAAGTCATTTACCGGTTTTTTGTAGCTCGATAACGTGTAGAATTATAGAGTCTGATGTAGTAAAATAAATACTAACAAATAATTTCAGGTGAAAAAGAGGTGACGAGACGCAGCTGGTGGAGCAGTTGCCATACTTATCCGAAAGCGCGGTAGAAATCACACATGGCCCCCACAAATTTTGGGCATGTTTTCGTTTTGATGGTCGAAAGATTTATGAGGAGTTCCGACCTTTCGTTTCATTTGGAGCACCTAAACGCTCTTAATACACATATCGATAGCATCGCCATTGTCATCCAGAAGATAGAAATAAATGTAATAACCTTTCTAAAATTTCATTGAAATTTAATGAGAAGGGTTGGAGCTTCCACAAACTAGTTTGTAACGGACTTTCAGGACACCATCCCCCACAGAACTTTTGGCGCGTGTTCCATATCCGAACGAAGACGAAGCGTCGTGCAGCTGTCCTGAAGGCGAAGAAAGGAGCCAGAGGCCTTATCCCGGAGCAGGACTGTTTTGCCGGTGAGCGGATGCACCTGTCGGAGAATTCACAACAACGCTGACACGCGAGAGAATTCTAAAACTCACGGCAGGTGCCGAAATTAAGATTTCTTCCTGGGGGTATATTTCTGTTTCGGGTAGCCTTTGACGGCGTCGTCATCTCGAGCATCGTTAAAGGGACATAAGCGGGAATTCGAATCAACTGCAGTGGCACGATCGATAAGAAAATTTAAGAATATATATGAAGCCATTTTTGAGAAAAAATTGAAAATGCCCCAGGGGCTTCGTTTAAATAACCCCCAAATTTGTACGGCCGCCAGCCAGATCAATCGGGGAATATTCATTTGGGGAAAAATCATATTAATGATTTAAGCGCTAGAGTTGTCCACAAATGTGCAGAGGTTTTCAGCAAAACAACTTTTGCAAACACTGTTGCAACAAAGCACTTTTCTGGTTTCAGGGGACCACAAAACGTGTATTTCCGTTAAAATCTCGACATTGATTTTTCGTAGCATTACACAACTTTCTCTGATTTACGAATATGTAAACTATTCGTATATTTCTATATATACTAGAAAGTAAAACTTGAATGTGATGCTAATTCGTACTATGTGCTACGTAAAACACAAACATGAGGAAAACTAAGGGCAATATGAAATATTATAATAATGTGGGCAGATACTGTAATTAACTGATTAAAGCAGTTATTAACAGACCTAAACCTGTTTTCTTACAAGAAAAATAGTGGTTACAAGCATTCTTAGAAAACTTAATTGAAAGCTTTCTTGGAAAATGCCGCCAATGAGGCGGAAGAAAGAGTATGCAATCGGACCGAGAAATATTACCCAACGGACTAAGGTTACAGGAGAGTTTTCGAACCACACACAGATCCTGCTTCGTCAGACACTTATTTTTAGCGTCCTCCAACAACGAAGCAGCAGACGCGTATATCCGACAGCTCGGAGATGCCGGAAAGAGCGCAATCAGGAGAAGAGCAACGAATTTACGAAGGCGCTGAAGCATAATGACGGGTGCGGGTGGAACGAGGGACTGAATGGGGGGGAAGGGTGTGTGTGTGCCGGAAAGCAGGACACGGGCTGTGTGATGCAGGATAGCAGCGACCAAAGCCACATAAGCCGCCGAAATTTTGACACAAGACAAACTCATTCAAATACGTTTGTGTAAAATAAATAAAAAGGGAGTTATTGAAACTTTCAACTTAAGAGAAACCAGAAAATTTTGGGTCAGATATTCACTGACGAAACTGTTGTTGTTTTTTTCAGCGGCGTTTCGAGTTATTAATGTAAAGCGAAAATAAATAGAACGCAAACGTTCTTGACGTTACACAATGAATAACTTGTGTTTTAGGTAATATCAATCCAACAAATCGACTTAAATATTACGCAGGTAGTGCCTAAGGAACGATGGTTCATTTCAGGTGTTTCAGAGAATCAATTTTTTCTGATTCCCCGGGGTGGGGGAGGATGTTAATCTACGCACCGCGACGTGTGATTGGGAAGGGCAGAAAAAACGTGATTCGAAACTGTTTCAGTAACTGAACTTAAATAATGTGTTGCTTCAATATAAGAGAACGATGCCCGTTGACTGTTCATTTCACTCAATAAGAATGAACTAGAGAACCGGTACTGAAGAGATTCGAGTGGGTTCAGAAAACAGTAAATAATTGGTTACTGGAGTTCTTGATTCAAAGTATTCGCTATATTAATATGTAAAGGGGAAGAAAAAAAGTTTTAAAGGAATTTGAGTTATCGCTATTCCACTGGAGAAGATAAAATTGTAATTGTTAAAATTACTTTCGAAATGTTACGACAGTGCTTCAGAAGGTGAGATACAACTGATTAAACAACTTTCAAATGCCGATGAAACTCAAACACAGCAAGACAATGATTGGATGAGTGAGTCAGGACAGACGCACCAGGATGACAAAACGTCTGCATCATGACAGAAATGGAGGTTAAAAGCGATTTGAAAGATACTGTAAGCAACGTCAAAAGGTGACTTATTACGGTGAGAATATCTATGTTCACGTGTGAAAGTAACAAGATGTACGGAGCAAGGAGGGTAAGAAGAATTTAAACGATTCGGTAAGAGATTAAAGGAGAGGTGACAATGAATATTGATCTTAGAGATACTAGGTAGACGATAATGAAAATGAGGACGAGGAGGAAGATGGAGTAAGAGGCAAAGGGAACTGTGAAATTTCAGAAATAGACTGCTGAAATTAAATTCAATGATGGACAGTTAAAACTAAAAGATCAACCAAACGCTACACATGTCGAAACTACAAAGAAACATTTTCACGTGTGGGCTAATATTTTTAGTTTGCAATGATTTAATCGCGCAATAAGTTATCTTGTTACAACATCTAAACCGCTTGCCTAGCTATATGGGTGCTAAAGAAAATTATGACGGGTTAAGCCCTAAAAATATGATTTGCGAACAGAGTGCTCTCCTAGATCTTAATGTCGCCCAACGCACTGAGAATGACATCATTAGTCGAATGTTCCTCAATATTTCTACACTTATGGTCTTGTAATTTGTAAATTTATCTTCGATCACTGTAGGAACTATATTTAATTTTGAGAAAGGAGAGTAGTTATTTTCTTATAATTGCTATATCATTATTCAACCATGTATTTAAATTTTCTACGCAATAATGCAAATAATGGCCTGTTATTTGGACGCTAGGGATGGGGGTTACCTTCCATGTCACAGTCACAAGGCCATCCTTACATTAGGCGAAATTGCAACCTACAGCAGAGACATTGATGTTCAGCTTGTGAGTATTGTTATTTTGCCCAACTATAAGCTGCCCATTTGCGAATGAAAATTTTGGAGGATTGAACCACTCCTCAGGATTTTCGTTTTAGTTATCCTAGGTGTTGCGAATAGCACTGAGAAAACCTATAATACAGAGAAAATCAGCTGACAGGAGCTGCAAGGTTTGGGCTTCGTTCCGCTCACAAGTAATAAATGCGGTCCGAGATCCGATGTGGATTGAGGTGCGCGAGCCGAAACATACTCACTAGCGGGCTATGGCCGAAGTGACGGCAACGACGGGCCTGATTCAATTCATGGGGTCAAGTGTAGGGATGGCAAAAAAAATGTTTTATGTTCGATGTTTCCTTCCCCTCGATATATTTTTTGAGAAACATCAATGTTTAAAAAAAGCTCGTGATATAAATAAAATTTCAAGAAACTACTTTTTTGTGAATTGCTCAAAACCAACAGCCACTGACACCTATCACTGTTGCCGATGGCCAGACGAAGAAATTTAGTTATGGTTAATTTTTAGTTTGTTCATAAGGTTTCACTTTATAATAATTGTAACAAAATATCTGTTATATTTCATGTGCAAATTTAAAGACACATAAAGATACCTTCTTTACATTCGATAAAGCTTCTTTTTAACATTGTATTTATGCCAATAAAATATAACGCATTTACATGCAATAATTCAAAAGGAAATGAGATGAGAAATGGCAGTTGTTTTATCATATTTAAAACATAGATGTTTTTTGTCGATGCTTTCATCGACATCGAAAACCTTTTGGTGATGTACCGAAATATTGTTTAGGTAAAATTTGCCATCACTAGTCGAGGCACATTATTTCGACACTCGAGCATACCAAACTAAGTTACGGGAGTGGTCGACGAATAACATACAGAAATGATTCGCATTTATTTCACACACGTTGGCAAAGTTTAGATGGACGCTGTGGTATTTCGTTTCGGCACTGCCAACTGGAGAAAGTTCGCATGGAAGAATTTTTTAATGTTCCTAGAATTTCAGAAAGGTGCACTTCTATTCTTAAATATAAAGAAATATTATTTGCAAGGATTATTGTTTGATTAAAAGTTTGTCTCCTGCGAGCATCAATCTGTGCGTGATAAAAGTACGGACACATATTCCGAGATTGTTCCTTTCGGTGGCTGCGAGTGTAGCTTCGACGTGCATTGCCTTGCTTTGAAGTTTTCTATCAGAAAATTAATTTTATCATTATCACACTAGTAGGGATGATTTGTATCAATTTTACATTGCTGGCTTTAGAGACGGTATCGCTACAAAGTAATCACTCGTGAAAACTGGCTGTAACTTACTGACTTCCCAAATCGAATTCAGCCGCTGTCTGGAGGAGAGTACTCGTGTAAGTTGGCTCTGCTCATCATTACCGCTTCCTCTCCCCTTTCAGCGCACTTGCTCTTACACTTACATGCACTTAAAGAAAACAAGCCCAAAATTCACCATTCATACACATTCCTGTGCCTTGGCAAAATTTAAAAATAAAATAAAACACAAAATAAAGTAATAAGTGGTAAAGAATATAAACTTAACACAATTAAAATGTCAGTTATTTGATAGAACACATTCGGCCGAGACGATATTTCGCGCACGCTTTTTGCTTCTTCTTCCAACTTGAGCTTGCGCGTGAACACCCCTTACAGGATATGGAGGGAGAGCGGAGCTACGACCCGCACCAGTAGGAGCGTGTTTCCCAAGCGGGCACGTAGCTCGTGCGGGTGCGAGTGCTCCCGTGTGGTCCGTGGCTCATTCGTAAGGGTACTGCTCCGGCATTCGCCTGGTGTTGACCGATGAAATCACGGAAATATACCGATCAGAGCAAACGTCCACGAGAACTCTCCTCCAGACAGCGGCTGAATTGGATTTGGGAAGTCAGTAAGTTACGGATAGTTTTCACGTGTGATTGCTTTGTTGCGATACCGTCTCTAAAGTCAGCAATGTAAGAATTGATACAAATCATGTTTTCAAGAGTGATGTTAAAGTTAATTACTGATAGAGAACTTCAAAACATTACATGGCTGCTTAAACCCTTACGGGTTCCGCTCTGCCTGGTAGTTCCAGCAACTCAAGTAGTTGCCTGGAACCACTAAATTCTCACCCCATCACCAACTCTTCCAAGGCACCATCAGCTAGAGCCAGTCTTGCTGGTGCAAAAACGCAATTCGCGGAGCGATGCGTTCTTCGGCGTTGCGCGAATGTTTAAGAATCTGCCAAAGAATACGTCCGCTGGCCTGAAACGTCTAAACCTCCTAGACAGAGTCGAAGGATCTGCTTCCGCCCGCACCGGCGCCAGGGGGCTGCATCTGCCCGACGCCGCTGGGGACGGAAGCGCAGACAATCGCCCTCGGGAAGTGGCGGAGACAGGAAGAGGGGCGAGCGCGGGTGCAGGGCCGAGGGCGAAGGGCGAAGGGACGCTTCCGGGTGCGCGGCACCTGGGTTTCCATATTTGACAAGGAGAGCCTCCCGCACGAGCTCCTCCAAAAGGACCAAGCGTAAAACACGCCCCGCGCCCGCCGGGGTTTTACAAGAAAGGCGGAACGGCACTCGAAATAGAACAAGCAGGTGGCCGTGTTCGGAAGAGGTTATTTCACGGAATACAAGTATCTCGCGTCAATTTACGAGTACCATACAGCAGAGCGCCACCAATAAGGAAGTTTTCTGTTTCTTCAGGTCCAATGACAACATTAAGCACAACCAAAAGCTCTAAAGAGGTCAGAGCGTCTTAATGGTAGGAAATCACCACCACAATTGGGCGTGTGGTTTAGGTTTTTCTCGTGCGTGTTCCGTTTAACAAATCTTTCTCATCTAATAGTTTCTAAACCAGTTTGATCAGATCTTTTCGTTTTACCTCTAAAATGAATTTCGTCTCATATTACATTGACTCTGGAAGCAAGATGTGTAGTAAGAAAAGCAATTTGAATTTCATTTTTGTTTAAAATAATATCACAGTTCTAGAATGCGCCAGATGTTTGAATACAACCATACCAATGAATCAACAGAAATGTACAAACATATAGCCTTAATTCGGAAGTAAGTGGGCGTTACGACTACATACAACGGAGATATAACCAATAATGTGAGAATACGCATACGATAAATCAAAATGGAATATCCATATCGTAGGATGATCTTATTTACCAAAGTAGGGTGTTGCAATGTCGAGGCAATTGTGGAAGTTGGACGTCACAAATTCTTACTAAAGCATTATGAAGGAGAAATCGTGCAATGACATGTCATAACATTGGACGAGCTTCAAGCAATTATGTTAATTTATTGTTATTTGTAATACAAAACTTGTTATAATTTACAGTTAAGTTTTTGTTAAGTTTTCTAAGATTTATTAGCACATTCCATAAAAGTAATGTCTCAGTTGATACATTTACCCATTTAAAAAGTCTGCAATTCGGTTCCGCAGTAAGAACCAACATTTCTACCCAAAGTGGAAACTTAGTTTACAAGTATTAAAAGCACCAAATTTTTCCCCCGGAGCGTTCCAAATTGACACCAGCATTCCTGTTTCTGGAAGACCTTGTGGAGCTCCACGGCACAGAGGCGCCGCAGATTCACCGCCAGCCTGTCCCCACTACGACTACGAATTGAGCGAGGGCGGAACTAAGGATGTCGCGGGCGCAGCGGTTGCGTCAGCGACCTTCCGTGGGAGGTCGCCTGGAGGAGGGCCGCGCCCGGAAACGCCTTCCTTTGGGAAGCAGACGACGACGACGATGATGCGGCCGTTACTGCGCTCACGGAGCGTGCAGGCGCAGTGGAGCGCGACGGACGCCCCACTCCACCCAATTCTATTACCGGCTTAACTGCCTTCCAAACACGGGCGCAAACAGACAGCGAGGAATACAGATCGCAAAGATAAGACGGAAATAAACACTCTTAGTTACTTCGTTAAAAATACCACGGACATATAATAGTGTCTGCGAACTAACCTTTCACTGACTTATACTTTGTGTTTACAAAACAAAATATCAATTGCCTACCTTATCACTTAAGACTGGATTCCCGTGTTACTGGATTTTTTCTTTGTAAACTTGAAATTAGATGAAACCTTGAGAGAAATTTGAATCACGAAAAGGATGTTATTTTTCTACGCGTTTTATTTTGCAAGATTAGGGGGTTACTGCACAATTTCCACGTTTCAGGTAATGCTGCCTGAAAACTGCACATTTCGGGATTGCACTGAACGGATTTGCAACATTCATAGTTTTATTGCATAAAATATATTTTTTAATATATCAACTTACTTTAATTTATCTTTTTTAAAGGTTTCGTTTAAGAAAAACGTTTTTACGACATAACCTAGCAGTACATTCGAGTGGTCTGTGAAACCCGAGTGCCGTTTAATATGTGTCAATTCTGCATATTGTTGCCTTATGAACCGAGTGTTTATACCTTTCATGATGCCTATTTCAATTTGAGTTATTGCAGCAGAGATAGGCCCGCGGCCCTTGGTTGCGGCAAACGCTATATTTGGGGTCTATCTTACCAATCGGATCACATATTCGTTTTGTCAGTCTTCGCTGAACTTACCAACACGAGACAGCATGCGAGAGTCACATTTGACCGTAAGGCCGGGCGCGTAATTTAGTGACAAACTGTACTGCGTTTCAAATTCATCGAATTTCTCGGAACAGAGAGGGGAGGTTCAAGAAAGTACGAACGCAGAGCAGTCACGTACGTCAACATAGGCACGGCACGCTGACAAGTATACGTTAAAGGTAGAACGAAGTTTTTTTCTGTCTGAAACATATATAAGTTGTAGAAAATATAATAATTTCACAAAAAATAATTTGGAAATATAAATAATTGTAAAATATAATAAAAACAATTCAGAATATTATGTTCTGTAACTTAATTGTTTTTTATTTCTCAAGGTATATTTGCATTTTTCAATTTTTGTTTTTACTTTTTTGTGTTGTATGCTAATTTAATTTTGTGTGCGAAAAATATTTCAAATGTCACATATGGTTTGTTTTAACAGTATGTACAAACAATAATAATAATAACACAAAAATTAGATTTCACTCATCTTAAAGAATTATCTCATTCGAAATAAAAAAGTTTTCGTACGTTTGGATGTTTTTACTGCACGAAAATCCGGTCTTTACTTCGCACATTTGCCACCTATCTTTGCACACAGCATATTTTCTAGATTGCAGTTCATTCAGTAGAAACAGTCATCAATAGGGGACGGATTTTAAAGAAACATAATTTTTTTACATAATTTTTCTTTGCTTTTAGGGCATTTTAAAGGCTTAGGTGCACTTTATTGATCATTTTTGGTGATGTTTTAGGTCAGCAAAATCCGCCCCCTAGTCGCCAAGGAACTCTAAAAACAATCTTTTGTCTCTCAATTCGAATGTGATGTACATCCATCTCAAGGACAATAGGTCCAGAGGTGAAGAAAGTGGCGACAAAGCAAACTCACGTCGCACATTCCTTGATATGGCAACATGGGAGCGTTTACCCTTGTTACGGGGTTGTGTGGGAGTAGCGTGTTATTCAAGAGGACGTCCAATCAAGAAAGAGGGCAGAGATGAGTACGAACGTGAGTGCGTCAACGAAAATCATCGACTCTGGTTGCTTCTTCCAATAGATATTAATCTTTTAATATTGTTCTTGCCGTCGTTATCCTTACATAACGTTTATGCCAACATAAGCGTCATATTAATCTGTCTATTCTTACGGGAGAAAATATACCAGAAAATAAAAGAAACAGACTAAAACAATAAAGCAGGAATATTAAAGCCAGCTCTCCTTGCAGTGCCATATCCCTTGACGGCGGTGTACAAACAGATTTAAGAGGCAAATTATGAAAATATGAACCGTGAAATTCTTAGTCTAACACGTGGCAAACAGGGAGTAAAAACATTCCCACATGGAGTGAGGGGTATTAGGGATGTGGGGTGGGGGCAGAGTCCTGAATTCCCCCTCACACGATCTTCTTAAAAATACAATTATTTTGAATTGTGGAAGAAGAAATCAATATGTACAATAAAATAATTTGTTGCGCCGAGTAATTTGAGCCCATTTTACGTTTATTGGCACTGGTCCCTTTACAAAAGGACCCCGGTACACAAAAACCCAATTTTCAAATCTCTGAAAACGTCTTTTTTACTCTGTAGCGCCCCTAAGTCCCTATAGGGTAGCCATCTAAATATAAGTACATTGAATCTCGTTAACATCGTCCCCTGCAAACCATCTACATCCACCCGTGCTTATGCGCATTCGAATCCAGAACCGTCGGCCGAAACGACTTGACAAGATTTAATAGAATAAACCGAACCTACAAGTGTATTAATACGAAGAAAGAAAAAAAATATTTATTCAGAATGACAGGTCAACACCTGAAACATTGTACACCTTAGACCAACACGTCGCAGAAACGGCCAAAACCCTACTCACTCGCCTGGGTGCAGGCCTCGAGACCAGTGTCCGTCCTCAACGCGCTGCGGCGGCAGTGGGCGCACGGCAAATCCAAGTGGGCCTTAATGGGAGCACGGGGCTCATTGCCCTGATGGGTCACGCGGCCCGGCCTTTTCGCGCGCCACGTCACCACCCACCCGTGGACGAGCCGAGCGGCCGGCCATTCATTCCCGCGGAGGACGTTGCGCCAAGGGCGGGCAGCGCAGAGACGCTTGCGGAGGTCGCTCACTTGGCGGGAGGAGGAGAGGAGGTGGTGCACGGTCGGAGACTATAGCATAACCATGTTGAGTAGTCTGGTAGTCTTTGTGATTTTGTTGCAAAAGTTCCTAAATTTTGTCATATGATTACGGAGGGTGTGTTTAGTCGTGCCCACTCCATCAAATATTTGCCCAGAGCGGCAGCATTCCCCCCGTCGAAGTTACGAACCCTATCAAGAGATTGAGAATCGCAATAAGAAAGACTGGACAATGAAAGATTGAGGCAGAGAAAACGATGGACAGAATTTGAGGCAAAAAAGAGAATTTTATGGCGTGATAATGACAATGTAATGTCAAAGTAATACGAGAAGTGAAAGAAAGATTACATTGAACGAAAAGATTGTACATGAGGTGGGTGGAGAGGGGAAATGCTGTGCATCGCGCAAGAGAAAGAATGGTGCGGGCAGCTTCCAACCCTGAAAAAACTACGAATGTGACTCTGAACATTGTGATCATATTTTGTTCTCTTTTTATTCCAAAACAGTACACCGAATACAGTTCGAATATTCCAGACAATAAGGACTGTTTAATTGGAGTTGATTTCCCTGTCACAGCCATGTCGTCTCCATCAATATAACACCCAATTCATTTAATTCTATCCTACAGATGAAGCGGGGAGCTTGCGACGTCATCTTTTCCCCCAGTTCCGAAATAATACCACCTCTCAGGACCAAAAGTTCATTTGCTTCCCTGAGACAAAAACGTGTGCAAATGACCCTGAAAGAGGGAAGAATACGATGGGCGACAGTTATAAAGTCCCCACCACCTTTTACTAGGCGTACGTGCGGTAAGCCCATGAAGGGTAAATTAAATGAGTCCTCAATAGCTCCGCACCCACCCAATGCGCACTGCAATGTTCGCCGAAGATCCGACGTGTGTACGCGCCGGCGCTGGGAGGGCGGTTGCACGTGCCGTGTGGGCTCCGCCCTCAGGAGTGCACAAAGGGACTCGCAGAGCGTTGCGTCGCCGCCGCAGCCGCCCGGGCACGTGACGAAACGCCGCGGCTGGGCGGCGCGATTACCCGTGAAAGGTCGCCGGAATAGAACGGACGAAAGAGGAGAGCGCTGCAGACAGCGGGCGTCGGTGCCAGCTCGGAGCTGCGGAAGCAGGCACGGCCGTCGCTCTACATCTTTACTTATTTCTTGATGTCTTATAAAAATCGCCCTTAAAACAGAGATGCACACACGTCTTGGAGTTTATCCTGAGGTGAAAGATCTTCAAAAGAGGCCTTATTCTAAAATGGAAATCGAGTGACAATGAAAAATGTGTACCTGAAAGTAGTCCAATAAAGGATATTAAATCAAGAGTAGAAACAATGTTCGAACATTTAGGCCTATTACGTACTATCTCCAATGAATGTTAGGAACAGACCTATTGAAGTTCCAAGTTGCTGGCTAAATTGTGGAAAAGACAACTTGCGTAGTAAAGGACAAAGTTGTAGAATGAAATCTGCTGATAGGAATTGCTGGGAAGATTTCGTGAATGACGCCCAACTCAATTTATGCACTTACGAACAATGAGAAGTGTTATGTTTTGGTTTCCCGGTATAGCGATCTAGGCTTCAAAAAAACGCTTACGTAACGACATATAACGTTAAATATCAGAAAAGAACAGCGGATTAACTTGATCCCATCACGACGGATTGAACGAAATATTCATTGCTGATTTTTATTGGAAGTGAAGTTTAACTTGCACTCAGTTTAGTTTAAACGTCAAATTGATAAATAAAGCAATCCTGAATGCAGAGATGGCTATAGAATAAAATGTCAATTTATCGAATTGGCTGGAAGGATCGCGGGTTCGAATCCCGCTTACGGGAATTGTAATACTTGTCTGCTTTCTTTCGCGGGTGTGGACGTCTGGCGAAGGACCTGTCATTGTGCAGACCCCATAATTGAATCGTTTATTTCAGAAATCTGACAAGCGCCAAATTTCTCATTTCTAGAAAACTGAGAATAAGTGTCCCAGTTTTTCTGATTTCAAAATATTTTTTAATATTAAAGCAGTTAATAAATGGATATTTTTTCAATTAAACATGCACTAAACGATGCGCCTGTTCTCATGGAATAAATATTCCGTCGCTAAGGCGCTTTTTAGATTTTGACGTTTGACGGGTTTCTGAAACAAACGATTCAATTGAGGAGCCTGCAAAAATTCAAGAGGTGTAAATCTCAGCAACATTATTTCGGAGATGTTAATCACCGTCCACTGGGAAATATCCGACAAAACCACTAACCACCATAACACACAAGTTTACTTCGGAAAAACACATATTTTACATTATCACGCCGAAATATTAGCAGACGTCTCTGTGTCTGCTCTGAAAAATTAGCGGTCGTATTATTTTTTTTAAAAAATCACCTAATTTTAAATAAAAATATAAATCACAAACATAACAATGACATTTCGAGAAAAAAAGTGCAAGACGCTGTTTAAATTTTCTGTTCTCTAAGTTGTAAGATTTATTTTCAGTTCTGTAAGACGGAAGAAAAGATCGTGGAGTAATGTCGAAACAGCGAGACCGCCGCCCTTGTGATAATCATTGACGAAAAGAAATTTACTTTCCAAAAGCATAATATACACCCATTTTCTCTATCCCGCCTTGAAAGTTATAACAACACATCGATCATCATCGTTCAAATTCGGGTCACTTTACGAGAAGTTTAAGACAGAACTTAAAAATTGTTCGGCAAAAGAATAACAAATCTTTTCCTTGAAATTCCTCGTCAAACCATTTGTTTTCCTGTCGTAATAAAACTACTCTCATTGGACCTTTTTCCAGAATCGAATAGAAATTGAAATATTGTATTTCATCGCCATCAAATTTGCTCGCCAACTAATGAGCAAACCTACATCTCGACAAGACAACCATTTTAAGATCATTACTCCTATTCTTCCAATATTTGTGAGAAACGTTTCATCTCGTGTACCTAGATAGAAAACAGCTAGGAAAGGAAACAGTTTGACGTGTTTGAAGACACCGAAATATTTTAACACAAGAGACATCAAAATGAGAATGTTCATTCCATTTACACATCGCCATTATAAATCACTGTCCCACGTTACGTCTTTACTCCCAAGCGGTTTTCCTAGATTATCAGTTGGGCAAATGAAAGTAAGGGTGCGGAAAGGTCTGGAGAAATACCCACATCGCTTATCGTACGTGTGACCTAAACAATACTACTCCTAGAGTGGAAAATGGTCAACTGCGAGGAAGTGACTCAGCATCAACTGCCTGGCAGTGAGTCTCCATTAGGCTCTCAAGAGGACTTGCGCCATTTCTATTAGCGTTACTTTGCACTATCCAATCCATCCAATAAAAATTTGCATTTATTTCCCGCAAAATTATGTGAGAACTACACACATTTTGAAGGTGCAAAAAGTCCACCACTTCATTTAAAGATATAATTCTGAGGACCGGTTTCAGTCAGAAGAAAAATCTCTATCTTCAATATCGCAATCGCAAATACAAACTTTTTTAATTTCCGAAATTGAAACAAGGTCAACGAAAAACAGACCTGCGTCATTTCTTTAAGCATCTTTCGCTCTAACCGAGGGCGAAAAATTAAAGAAAACAATTCGAGCAATTAAAAAAACATGTTGAGGGTTTATATAAAGTATCAAAATGTCAATTTCAAATTCAAGGGGGCTGCAACATCCGTCAGATGAGTCCCGGCCTGTATACAGAAAGTATTGTAATGCTGCGAGAGAAAACAGATTTTTCGACAGAAAAACTATTATTGCCGGGCCTTAGTAACGAAAAAGTCGATAAATCTTGTTCTTGTATAAAGTAATACTTTCTGCAACACATTATGTCGTCAGAATTCACCAGGGCCACACAATAAGATTTGTCTGTTGAAAATTCGTGTTTTTCCTGCTCACGATTACAAATCTGTCACTCCATAGGAAATAAGGCGAGGAAGTAAAAATTGTAACACAATTATTTTTTATACATGAACTATACAAACCAATATTATTCAGGATTCATTCCTACAGATTCGTCAAATGGTTACGCTCAGGAATTCGAAATCTTTCATTTCGAAAATATCATTGCGTCATGTCACGCTCGACGTTGAGAGCGCAATCCTAATGACTGGGGCAGAGGACAGACAACTTGTCAGCTCCATCGAGTAGACCCCGTGTGAGTGAAGCGACGCGACGGCTAATCGCAGGTGAGCAGCGGCGGCCACCGAGATGTGGGGGAAGGTCGCAACACCCCGCCCCGCTTACCCAACACATTATGTATCTCCTGAAACGAGTTTACGTTGGCTGCAGAAGCACGTATGCAAGCGATGAGTCACACGTCTGCACCACTTTGTAATTATGAACTTCCATTTGCAGTAACTCCAAACACTTGCAGAAATTGTATTACAATACTTGGCCGGAGCAACAGTCTTGGAACAGGGAAAGGGAAAAATGCAAACATCTCCTACGCACTATTAACTTTTACAAAATCGATTTATTAATAACAAGCGTTGGTAATTTAAGTACATTTAGTACGTTCTCACAAACAAAATAATGGACTCGTATTTTTTTAATGGACTCGTATTTTCCGCTGGTTTAATCGATTTTAAGATCTTTTTAATGGTATTTACTTTTAATAATATTTACGAGCAGTAACAAATGTTCCACCTCAGAATTCACGAGAAACCTATTCGATTTCTTCACTCATTGTCAGAAATTGTAATCTCAGCAACAGTATGTAATTTAAGGTTCCTGTGACGCCTATCAGCGCCATTGTCAGATCAGCCGATTTCGGGATAACTAAAGACACACAATTCCTGGTAAAAGACAGTCCAAAGCAAAAGTTTAAAAGCGGAAGCCACTTGAACGAATAAAAACATCAATTACATCTGTAACGAATCCAACAGCTCGAGTTGTTCATGCGAACTGATTTTGATAAAATTTTTTACGTAGTTTTTCTTTGCTTTAGGGCATTTTATAACATTTTAAGCACATTTAAGCGCATTTTATTGATCATTTGTGGCCATGTTTTAAGTCATTAAAATCCACTACATACTTATGATTAATTACCTCTTGACGACCGACAAGATTCAGTTATTAGCGAATTGAAAATAAAAATCAATTTCCAATGAGAACTAGAACGATACTGTTACCATTTATATTTTTATGGAAAAATAATATAATTGTTAGAATTAAAAAAAACTTGTCTTTAACTATATCTTTAATCGTCTGCTTATAATAATTCTCTTAAATAAAAGTTTTAATACTCACGTAGTCGAATGTATACGTACACGAACAATATAGTTTTTCAACAAAGTTCAATAACTTAACAATCATTACAAGTGCTTATGATCACTAAAATCAGTTTGAAAAGTGCATACGTATAATAGTATACAATTAAATTAATGTGAATTGGATGAGTCATGATTCATCAATGAAACTTTCTTTGAAATATCGACATCCGTACTGTAATTTAATTTGCAGGTTTTATTATACAATATTGAACACTATTCTTTACACGATATGAGTCATTCTCCTTGAATATTAATCATAAACAATCCAAACACAAAATGAAATACGTAGAATACCTACAAGTCAGTATAGACTGTGTTGCCAGTCCCTGTAATGAGGAATATGTCATTAAAAAACATTAATTTAAAGAAGACAGAATAAGAAATGAAAGATTCAGTACTCATTTCAATCGGTCCGAATGGTAGGTGCGACAAAATATGAAATGCAATGGTTTAAATTTTTAGAACATTTATTTTTATTATTATTATTATCATCATCATTATTATTATTTCCCAATTTCTGTAGATATACACTGATGCCGGGGTTCTCAAATCACCCAAGGCAACAATGGTTTGCACGTAAAGTGGAACAAGAATATATTTTGTTTTTTATATCCGTCAGGTCAGACTTAAGAATTTACGGACTATATTTGCTGTTCCCAATAATGCGGCTTTTTTAATTGTCCGTATATGCTTTTCAGTCAATTCTAATTTCTTCGCGATCTCTTGCCATTCCTTGGTGACCAATCCATTCGCTGAGACCACAACTGGAAGCACTTCCACTGCGCGCAATCCATACATGTCCTTCAATTCAACAGCCAGGGGTTGGTATTTCCTCTTTTTCTCAGCAACAGATAATAATAATAATAATAATAATAATAATAATAATAATAATATATTATTATTATTATTGTGAAATATTGCCGCCCCCCAAAAAAGCCGCTTGGGGCCGTCCGCTCCTGTGCTAGGCCACTGGTTACCTTCCACTTTTACCTGACAGGACAGGTAGTCGGTCCGCAATTTACGTATACCCTTCTCTGGGTCGGTCTGCAATTTGCCTATGGGTTTAGCTCTTTATTTTCCTTCAGGTCCACAATTTACATACCCCGACTCCTAATGGCCCGTACTTTCTCGTCATATTAACACATCACAGCCATCTCTAGTAAATCTCTCTTAGCGCATTAAGTACAAAAACTATTTTTTAAAGCTAATATTTCAACATAAATTGAACAATCCACAACTGCGTTCCATACAGCTCAACAATTAAAATTTCACACTGAGTCACGGAGTGGCCATTGTCGAAGTGCAATTCGATAGCCCTTCAAAGATATTGCAGTAAAAGTAGCGCCAGATATTCGAATTTCGAAAATCCCTTTTCCTCTCTCGACGGATAATCAAATTGGGGCCATTTTTTGCGAACATTGAAAAACCTAAGGCTTGTAGTTGAGCGCCCCCCCCCCAACAAAATATCAGTCGGAAGGAGCCATGACATAAGCCACTGAGTGAGGAATATCCATTTTGGTGAAAATCCTCTACCATTCTCGGTCAAATAATCCTGCCAAAACATGAGAAAACAATAGACGATAGCGAAAAGAAGTCAGAAGGTCTCCAACTCGGGCTGAAGAATTTTGGCAAGTTTCCTGAGAGTCCATGGTAGTTCATAAATAAAACTGTCGCAACACTGCGTCGCAAAACTCGCACAAAGAAGTCTTTACAGAAACAGGCTGGCGTCCGCTGCCTGGCCTTTCATGCGCCAAAGACCTCAAGGTTTAGGATATCGACTAGAACGAACACAAGCGCCTTACTCTTTTACTCGTGCGCTGGCGCCTTGCGAGTAAATACACTTTCAAAAAATTCCTTGGTAAGAACTGCTAAGGAAAAAACTAGACATTTGGCTTTCAAATTGCTTCTCGTTGCTTTCGCGAAAATATGTTTAGCTTTACATTTTTGTTGACATCATTCCTAAACCATTTTAACTAGTTTTCTAGAATGTTTAAAAAACAACTAATTTTATAATATATTGATCCACCTCGATGGGCGAGTGGTTAGCTTTCTGGCCTCTGAACCTCCAGTGTGCGGGTTCCATCTCAAACTGAAGTTGAGGACGCAAGATTTTTGTAGGTCGATCTACAGACATGTGCCCGACAAAATTAAATTCATCCGGAATTTCTCGTACTTACGAGATCTGACGACATCCCGACTAAGGTCCGATTAACCCTTATCTGCCTCGCGTGCCCGTATGGGTAGTTCAGACTTTCACCTTAAAATGTTGCAGTAAGCGATTAGAACGCCATGCTATTTTCCATTACATCCTAAAAGGTGTCACTATGTAATTTCAAAATTCTAGGGAAAAATATAATTTTCAAAACAATGGTGTAACGATTTTTTTTAAAACAAAGGCAGATACGGGTTAATGTAAGTTGGTGATTGAGAATGGTGACATATGGACGGCTCTCCCATTTCATGGAAGCTGCCAATCAGAGTGAAAACGTGTCGTGTCAGGTCGCTGAGTTGCCACCGACGAACTGGATGTATTATGAGATGAGGAGGACTTTCATGACTTAAAACATTGCAAAAAATTATCAATAAAATTCTCTTAAAATGACTTAAAACCAAAGAAAAATGACGTAAAAATGTGATCAAAACTAGTTCGTATGAACAAGTAACGCTGAGTACGTTACTGATGTAATCGAGGGTTCTTCTATTCGTTGAAGTGTACTCAGCTGGCAAACTTCTGGTTTGGACTATACTTTACCAGGAAATGTCTGTCTTTAGTAATCCCGAAATTGGTCAACCGATGGCGCTAATAGGCGTCACAGAAACCTTACATACATACAATGGTTGACATGACAATTTCTGAGCGAAGAAATCGAATACGCTAGTCAGGAAAACAGTGGAGAACATTTGTTGCATCTCGTAAATATTATTTGAACCAAGTACCATTCAAATGAAATCAATGAAATCAGTGGAAAAGAGTAAAAAAGATTTATTATTCGATATCGACGAAAAATGCAAAGACATGATAATGGATTATTTCTTTTTGCCATAACAAAAACTTCATTTCTATATTAAACGGCATTGTTCTAAAGGGAAAAGAAAAAAAATGACATTTCATTAAGATCCGCCTCCTAAATATCTAAGCAACGTGCAGCGAATCATCCCTCCTGTCGCCTGCGTTTCTGACTTCACTTCGTCCGCATTCTGTTCTGTTTTACTTTAACAGAAATGGGAAAGCCTCCTGAATGACACAGTAACCAATATAACAGTGGCAGAATGGCGAAATGTCGTTGAACATACCAAGAAAGTGATTACAAATTCTTGGGAGAAGGAAGTCGTTGTATAAAAAAAAAGGAAGTTGTTGAACTTTTAATTAAGAGAGTTGAAGTAGCTCGAGTGGTATACCTGCAGTGTAACGGTGAAAGTGACCAAGATATGAGTGGTGTATTTCCTATCGCCACATAAATCAGTGTAATGAAGTGTCAATAAGTGTTACAATGGAGTGTAGGCCGTAACATGTATTGAAGTTAGTGAAGAACGTAATGTGTCGTCGTTCCAGAGCAAGCTTCATACCAAATGGGTATCTGATTTTGTTACTTCTATAAGTATTTATTTTCGTGTCCTGGAAACACGTGCCCAGTGGTACGCAACCATACAACGTCGCTACCCCTCCACTCACAAATGTCAATATCCTACTTCATTTAATCGTTGATTGATTGTTAGTGATTCCGGGCGCATCAACTCCTGTGATTAGTCCCGTAGATGTAGTGACCACAGGGAGTTTTCATCGAGGCGTGGCAGTGACCTTCCCCTGCTGGATAGCGAGATCCAGTGCCGACCTACAGTCGACTAGCGGGGTTTCCCCAACCAGGTATCTTCCACCAGCGGCGCACCGCCCCAGTCGAGACAAGCTCTAAGATCCCGACATGTGGTAGTGTAGAGCTAGTGTAATGCATGTTAGCGTGTGTATGTAAGGGATGAGGCTAGGGCAAGGATGAGAAAGGAAAGATAGCGCGCGGTCCGTGGCCTGTTTGTTAAGGTACTGTTCTGGCATACGCCAGCGCCTCCGGAAATGTTCGGAGAAACCACAGAAAACTACCGATTAGAGCAGCCACCCGCTAGAATTCTCCTCCAGACAAGCGGCTGAATTAGACCTAGCTGACAAGCATTTTATGCACTGAGCCATCACTCCCGGTTTCATTTAATCTTTTTCTACGCATTTAGCTTGGTGTTTAACTGAGACCGTCATATGACGATGAAAATGAGGGTCAAAAGTAAACTCAGGCGCTTCAGAGGGACGCGTACAGAGCGCGCCTGCACGAAAAAAATCCTCTAGACCCGCCCCGGGGGTATGCTCCCAAGAAAGCCTGCTATTTTCCAAAATTTAAAAATTTCAACGAAAATGAGCTCTGCAGCATCGTTTTAAGCGCCTTTTGATCTATCCGAGGAAGAAGTTTAATAAAAAATCAGGACAGAAAAGGCACAGAACAGAAAATCTGAGTGAGCAAATAAAATCGTTGGTTTGTATGTTAAATTTGTAACTGATAAACTGACAAGTACATACACATGTGTACCCAAGTGAATCCATTTTTTACTAATTTCGATACATGAACGACATTGTTTCCGCTTGAAGTAAATGTCTATCTTCTCCAAGACTATAATTATTCGGCCGTCTCTGTGCTTCCTTAACTCGTACGCCCGTGACGCCTGTGAATTAGTCACGTCTGGAACTTCTATTCCCATGTCAAATACAGGATATCTCTTTCTTTGCTTTAAAACGCACGGAAAGCTGTCGTTACTCAGAATCGAGCAGACAAGGCGAACGAGCTCCTCCAACACCTTACAACGCCCGCACACAGTTTGCTGGCTGCTCTCTCAAGGGGAATGCGGGTGTTTGGTCTGGGTGAAGGTGGGGTGGGGTGGGGATGGCCGTCGGAGTAGTGGAATCATCACTTTCCCTTTCGGAAGCAGAACGAACTCAGGCCTGCCGCCCCACCCCATTGATTCCTGGATCGCCCACCAACCAACCACTGCAGGCGGCGGCAAATATTTACGCCCCGGACGCGATCGGAATTTACGTGTAAAACGACCGATATCCACGCCCTCCTACATAGACGAAAGGAAAACACTCGTGATATTAAAAGCTTTGCCAGTGAGTAGACGAGGATGCCGGTCAACAAACCCGGCACTCAGCAGAGTCGCGGTTCCTTGATCCAAACAAAGCAAGGGTTTCCAGCAGAAGCTCATCAAAATGAGGAACTGACCATATATTAAAATATCAAAAAAATAAAATGTATTAATTGAAATATTATAAGTATCCCCTCATAGATAAAACGCTAAGGATACGACTTGTTTGCAGTTTTATAAGAAACCATGGAAACAAAATCCTGTAAGTAAATTTGGGGAGTTTCTGCTCTTCTGGGAACTCTAGCTATTCAGAACTTCCATTTCCATTGAGTCAGAGAAATTTTACACGCAGAACAAATAAAACGACATTTGGAACCATTGGCAGGATGGCGTTCCGCGAAACCGTTTCAAATTACTCGGTTTCCGATTTTCTTTTAGCAATTAATTAGCAATACATTTTTACGTCCAGCTAGGATCGAATTTAATTTGTGCTTACGCTGGCGTCGCGTCAAGTCACCTCACACTAGTTTTGTCAAAGACGTGGCAATTATCTTGAAATGTGTCAATTTTAGCAATAAATTATTCGACCGTTTCCGTCAATCTACGAGTCGAATTTAATTTGAGCTGGTGTTGCGTCAAACCAGTTCACGTCCGTTTCCTCAAACGAAAATACATT
Source organism: Teleogryllus oceanicus (assembly GCA_964035755.1). Lineage (NCBI taxonomy): Eukaryota > Metazoa > Arthropoda > Insecta > Orthoptera > Gryllidae > Teleogryllus > Teleogryllus oceanicus. Next base: position 125,839,765 of record CAXIVR010000003.1, on the reverse strand, counting down.
GCAATTAATTAGCAATGCATTAATGTAGTTGTTATTCGGTTGAGCTGACATGACTGTCGTAGATTGTTAGCTCTGCGAGATAGAAGCAAGTGAAATTCCATCTCCCTAGAACAACGTGGATGGTCAGCCAGAAGAGACGGAAAAAACCAGTGTGATGACAAAGCGGTTACAAATGAAGAAAGCGTTCCAACAATGCAAACAGTATTCAAATATATAATGACTGCGCTAAAATATTTTGAGCGTGTAGAAAAAGTAGAATCAAGTATGAAATCACGTATTGAAGAACGATCTGCAAAAAATATTAAAAATCAGCAAACAAGTAATAAAGAATATTTTAAGGCTATATTAAAATACTCAAATTTTGAATTCACTGTGTTTGAATATTTTACTAACACTGAAAAAACTTCAAACATCGTGGTGAAACATTTTTTGGGGGCACATTGGATATAGCAAACCAATAATGTTTGTCACCAGAGGTTCGCTATAACCGGAGTTGACTGCAATTTGATTTGATTTAGAAAGAAAAAAACAACAACAAACAAACAAAAATCAAAACCACCACTAAAAAAACTGTGTGTGAGGTATGGGGAAGAAGCACATGCAGACACTTTCTTTGGCTCCAGAATCCCTTCCCACATTTTAATTATAAATAGTTGCAATGGTAAACGAACTGCAGATTTGGTTTTTTCGCATTGCTAACAAAATAGTAACATACCTCGGACTCTATTCCTGCCACTACAAGCAAAGGAGAGCTCAACAAAACATTACATAGTGAAGCTACATTTAGGTCCAGAAGCAAAACAAGGGGACATCTCAGCATTTGCTCAATGAATCAGGAAAACTGTACAAAAACCTGATAAGAGTGGAGGTCATTGACCCCAGATGCTGAAGTACATTACTTGTTACAGGCATATTAAGTCATTTGAAAAATTATATAATAGAATGTAAACAAATGCATTCTGTATTATTGTTAAAATAAACATTTTTCTTTTTGATAATCAGTATATCTAACTGTATACAAACAGTTATGCAGCAAAAGATTTTAATTTTAACTTGTGTACTGATTTTAATTGTTGAATGTCATCTGACAATGTGTTGTACAGTAACCTACATATATGAGGGTTCCTTGTCACGAGCTGTTGATCTGGCACTTCATGAACGTGATTTCTATGATGTGTGTTGTAATTATAAATAACAGTATTACTTGAAAATATACCCCCATCGTTAAATAAGTCAGGTTTGACAAAAATTAAAGATTCATAAATAAATAGCCTATAGTAAGATTTCAAGCTCAATGAAAGGAGTAGCAGGAATCACAAGGATGGTACGAATGATGCAAAATATCCAGATGGGAATGAATATTTGCAAAATACATGCAACAAGCTGTATTAAGGCTGACACATTCATACATCAGACTTATTCACACAACTTATTTTCATGTAACTCTAATTTTATTGTTAGAAAGAAATAATCTAAAAAACTTAAAATCAAGATTTAATCTACATTAGTTGGAGATTATTTTGAGTATGTGAATTTCATTAAATGGAACATCAGAACAATCTCTTGCACAATTAAAGTACCACAAATTGCCACTAATAGATGTGGCTTTGATGAAAGTGTCGTTCACAAATTAAGCAGTGGTTTCCCTTTTTGACGTGGGTTTCAGATGTTAGTGTATGGAGCATCATTGCAGCAGTGTGGTGAAATGAGTGTTAGAAGAGATGGCTGAAGTAATAGTAAATATACAATATGATTCATAATTACTAGGACTTTATGCAACTATGGCAAATACGAGAAAGTCTGCCACGCTTTCGAAGCACGTACAGTTTATTTTACATTTACCGGCCAGAACTATTCCACAACACTTTAAGCAATTAATGTTCCACGAAAGAAAACAAAAATTGAAAGGGAAAGTTGTCAACAATGTTTGTTTACAATGTCTACAATTGGTACCTTTCAACAGCAAATCTAAAGAAATAACTTTTAAAACAAAAAACTTACACTCAGTTATAAATTAATTAGTTAAATTGAGAATGTGCTGAAACAGTTTATGTGCAAACTTCAACTCCTCTAAAAAATGTTCTACGAGGTTGGCATAACCACACTTGTAGAAACATTTTGGTTCACAAATCACCAATAATTTGAAAAATAAGATATGAGGATTTCGAAAGTTAACACAAGCAATAGAAAAGCCTTCAATAAAAGTTCTATGTTTATTAAGTTATTGCAATGGAAATTAAAATCTACAAAAGCAGGAAATCCTTGTCACTTGTTCAACAAATGCAGTATTTTCAAATTACACTGAAAATAAACATTGCTTCATAATAGAAGGATTTAATCAATACAATTTCCTAAATCGAATTTTTTAAACATCACAACAATTCCCATTCACATAGAGCTGAAATTGTATATTTGGGGAACCAAATCTGCAGTAAACTACAAATACAGTACATAAAAACAATAAGCACGTTCATCACAAACAACGAAATTGTACTTTTAAAACCGCGTTAATATCATTCTACTTTCAGCCGTTTATTATTGACTTACTATATCATGTATGTATGGGATATTTTGAACATTTTTTCTTGAGAAAACGTAGTTATTATTAAACATATAAAACTGAAATTCGTATTGGTCTCCTGCTACAGACAATGTAGACCTCAAAATAAAGTGATCTGCAGAAGTCATTGTATAATGAAAAATAAACATAACCTTCAAGTGTAATTCGTGGTACCTCACCTGAACGTTTGAACAGTTTCATCGAAAGTAGTACCACTGGCAAACGAAGCGTCATCCATTTTCACGTCGTCAACACGCTCACAGTATTTTTAAATAAAAATACACATTTTAAAATAACAAGTAAGTCACATCACCCCACAATTCCGATGATACACTCTCATACACTTGCCGCGCTCCTAACGGTCGCGCTCAGATTCAAATCTCACGGCCTCTGCGATGGCGACTCTGTTCAGCGTTTTTAATTATTCTTTGAATCGCTTCTCACTTGTTCACGAATTTCATTCTGCTCTGACCAGGCTCCGACCTGCTCGTGTTTCACTGGTTTCACTGTGGTAATCGGTGGTAACAGTTGGCATGCACGCATGCTGTTGAAGTACTTGTTGTTCTCTTAATACTCTGTATTTGTCTAAGTATTTTCGATTTTACTGAAACATGGATGATGAAGCTGAAACATATAAACTTTGGAGAATCAGGAAAACCGTCATGCAGGTAAACATTTACTAGAATTCGCTAGTGACCGACGTTGGAATATACAAGAATCTTTTAAAATTCAAATTGTTTTTACAATAACTAATATGATTGTCTATTTTACAACTTCAACTCTGTCAAAAAACAAACGTACGAGGACTTAAGAGAATTGAAGAATCTTTTAAATATCTTTGGAACCTTTCTTTTTAGCTTTGCCATGATAGAGGTTATCTTGTCACCCAGGACGAATTGGATCAAACACTAGAACAGTTTAAAGAACAATTTGGTGACAAACCCAGGTAAAGAATGAACATTTCTTCTAATTCCTGTGTATCCAATAATCCTCAAATACCTTGAATGTCATGCTTTCTTCACTTTCCTGAAGAATGATGCTGTTCCCACATTATTTTTGAACAAACTTCAGGTTCTACTTTCAGATAATTGAGATATTGATAGCATGCTAACAAAATAGTTGTTTTTTTTTATTGAACCGAATTTCTTCATAATTTAGTTACGATTTTAGTATCCATAATTTACTTTCTAGAGTGGGAGTGTGGTTTATACATAACGTATAAAATTTTATTCTATGATGTATTATTTGTGCTTGTAAAATATCTTTGCTTTAATAGTTGTAAGTTTCAATTCGTTTCTTTGTAACAATTCTGTACATCAACTTCACATTAATGTAGAAGGTTAGGTTCAGATTTTTATTAATTTATGTAATTTTAGCTGAACTAAGTCTTATTCCAATGTTTTGTTTTCCAGTGAAAAGAGACCTCCACGAAGTGATTTAATTGTCTTGGTTGCTCATAATGATGATCCAACAGGTTAGTTTTTGTAAATTTTATAATAAAGTAGCACAATTCTGTTGTTCAGTCCAAGAACCCTGTAAATTAGCATTTACAAATTGGAGAGAGAGAGACCTACAAAGTTTAAGTTTATTGTAAATTTGTAAAAAAGTTTATAAACAAAATTGTAGTGAAACGATTCATCATAATTTGTTAAAAACAAGGAACTACTGATTCCATTTGATGAATACATTTCTGTATATGTGAAACTATAGTTACTTGGTGCTTGCACTCTAAATTTGAACAGTGCTGTAAAAATTTAAAAGTTTAAATTTTTCTAATACAGTAGTAATGGATTACCTAGACATGCCTGTTTTCTTTTGTTACAAAGCTTATATTGTTGAAAAAATGTTGTCATTATCCTTTGCAAAAACTGAAAATGAAAGTTATGCTCAATTTGGTATGAATTATTTTTTCCTTCCTAATTACTATCATTCAAAAATATTCCAAGATTAAATTGTAAATTTGCTTCAAACAAACAAACTCTGAGTTTAAGTAGACATATGCATTTTGCTACTTGACAGTACTTTGTCACAGAAAGAATGTTCTCCATATTAGTAGGTTCATAATATTGCAGGCCGCCTACCTCAATTTTTAAAATATGATTGGATTAATGATTTTTGATATGAACTTCTAAATTGAATGAGAAGAGAGTACAAAGAATAATTTACATCAGCCATTTTCCCCTAAATTAACGTAATTTGCTGATATTTACCTGACAATTGTTGCTTTAATTTTATTTTTGTCTAACTGCAGTGTTGAAAGTAACTGCATTTAAAGTTTTATTTTGTATGTAGATCAGATGTTTGTATTCTTCCCTGATGAACCTAAAATTGGTATTAAGACAATTAAAACATATTGTCAAAGAATGCAGGAAGAGAATATTCATCGTGCCATTATTGTTGTACAGCAGGGAATGACCCCATCAGCTAAGCAGGTCAGTTCTTTTATCCACTATATTTTCATATTGTCATTTATATGTATGAAGTAATTCAATTTTTATTATTCTAGTCTCTTGTTGACATGGCTCCTAAGTATATACTTGAACAGTTCTTGGAATCTGAGTTATTGATTAATATCACAGAGCACGAGTTAGTTCCTGAACATGTTGTTATGACTCCAGAAGAAAAACAGGAACTTCTGGCAAGATAGTATCCTTTAAAAATTTAAGTATTTTAATATACTTCAGAATTAATGTACAACTAAGTGTCTGCATTTCCATGTCCCTACGGAAGTGAGAAGAGGTTGTGAAAAATCATGTAAGTTTGTCCAAAAATATTAGTTTGTAATTTTCTGCATCATCATAACACCACTTTATTAAATTGAGATTTGTTTTCATACCAATTAGGTGGAAATCATTTCAAGGTGCTGTTTATGAATATATTGTATGTTTCAATTTTTTCTGTCGCATTCGATTTCTTTGAGAAATTGAATGAGATTTTGCAAGGTATATGTATGCCAACAAAAAATTCCTATCCACACTAAAGTTTGGGAAAAAATAAATTTTGGTCAATCTGGGATTGGAATAATGCTTTTATATAGTGCAATTTAGCCACAAAATATCTTTCCCGAGATGACATACTTCAGAATCAGGATAAAATGACCAAATGAAACCTTTTGCTGGTAACATTTGGCTGTAGAATATTGAACAGGATTAACATAACTCCAGTCTCTAAAGTAATTTCATTTTATGGTATGATATTGTAGCAAATCATTTTGATTAACTATATCCATGTATTTTAAAAATAGAGTACAACAATGAACAATGATTCTGTTTGGAACTCTTATGTAACATTCACAGTATATGGTCAAATCTTTTTACATTAAAGTTTTTAAACTTCTTTAAAACACACAAATATTGAAGATTTCAATAACTTTGTGGACAATACATGATTTGTTACAAATAATTACATTAATACATGTTTGTTGTAGGCTTGAAAAAACTTAGATTAATGAAACTTCAATGATATACTAATTATGTAATTTTGTTGACAATTCAGGACTTTATTGTGAGGCTGCTGCCCATTCTCCTTTCTCACTAATGAGGTAAAATTGAATTTGAAAAAAATCTAACAATCTCAAAGGTCTTAAGAAGTCTTACAATATTAAAAGAAAAAAAATCTGATTTTGAGAAGGATTCCAACTCTACCACTCAAGCAAATGAAAAGAAAACTATTTAATGTATTGATTTAATAAATATAGTGGAAGAATAAATTTAATATTTCAGATACCAGTGATTTTACTTTATTTGAAGCTTTTTAAAATTATATTTTGCTGCAGAAAACTGTAAAGCAAAACCATGGATTTCTGATCCCTAGTGTGAAAATTGTTTAAAGTAGAGTCAGGTATGCCCATAAAGGGAAGTGATGTGAATAGTGTCACTGTAATACAACCAAAATCGCCCACCTTTTCTGCCTTCGATCATTTGTTACTATTATCCACGCAAGTTTTCTTGAGCCCTCATAGCGCGAGGAGTTCGGCTATTTTCACAATTAATTTGTAGTTCGTTTTTCGATGCAAAATATTTTTGTTACATGGGAGCGAACATTTCTGGTTATCAGATTTTGTCCACAAAGCTCGTTACGATCTTTTATTCTTAATTTAACTACTGTTGGCAAAGGAGTGTGGATAGTTATTCCGGGGCTCAAGAAAACGTGGACGTATAATAAATACCTCGGTAAGCTAGGATGCGGTTTCGAACAGCTCTAGTAGAATATTTGCAATGTGGTATATCCTTCATTCGCTTCAAGTGTGAAGTTTCCCTTGCATTTTTACGCCAAATTACTATACAGCCGAGTTGCCGCATTGTTACGAACCTCGAAGTCGATGTCATGGCTCGGGCTTTCGGCCCTCATAGCAACGCATAATTACGAACGTATTTCATGCGAAAAAAACTATTAGAAAACTCACCTCGTAAGTTCGATGGCTGGTGAACTTATCTCTTATATCTCTTATTTGTTCAAGGAAAGTCCTCATATAGCCTTTTCCGCCAAATTCAATGGCATCCAACCCACTTATTCCGTCCGCAGGTTACTAAGTAAAATAGCCGTCCAAAATACTGTAAACCTTGGCATATGGTAGAGAGAACTCTTCGTGAATACCTCTGACCACCAAAAGCTTCCCCTTCCGTCCCCTTTCTCTTCCCCTCTAATCTTGGGTTTCCCCTCCGCGTTAGCGGTGCGAACTCCCGGTAAACTTCCGGAAGTTGTTCCGGGCTCAGCCAAAGAACTAAAATCCTTAGAAAATCCTCAAATTTCCAAATCAAGTAGAGAAGTACAATTTTTAAAAATGTTTTAAGTTTGCGAAGTATTTTATCATCAGAGAAGTTTTTGCATTAGCAGTTCTTCGATCAACAGCGGATCCAAAGGAGCCGCAGAAGAGCTCGATACCGAAAAATTTGATAAATCTTGTTCCTTTTTGTAGTAAATTATTTCCTCTAATACGTTGCGAAGTCAGAATACGTGTTGTGGGCCCTTGATACCAAAACATTGGTTTGCGGCAAAACGTGCCCGTCCGTCCGACTGTACAACGGTAGGGAGTAAAACCATAAACAGGATTTTTAGCAGAATTGATGTTCCCCGATCGATCTGGCTGATGTCGCGCCCCCTTGAATTTGAAAGGGATATTTTGATTTTGGGGGATACGTTAGTTGAAGCCTTCACAATATTTTCAAAATTTTCTCAAAATGGCTCAATTTGTTTTGCAATTTTTGTCATTGGATAGAACAATGAAATGGCACAAGTCGCATTTTTGTTGAGCTTTAAAATTTTTCGAAAATTGCAAAAAACGTTGTGGTGTTCCCAATTCAAACTGCCACATAATGACAGTTTTACATTTTCAGAATAACTAGTTGGGCAGTGTTTCAAGATTATGGAAATCCGTTTTGGATTGTTGAATTTGTATATTTGATGTATTAGCTTTAAAAGTTAATGGAAGAAAATAAAAACTAGTTTTACATGCCTAATGCACTAAGATTGATAATGAGTTTCACAAATGATTGCTGAGATGTGGTAGGTGAGAGCAATGGAGATATAATATTGTGCAACTGTTTCTAATGCGCAAAAGAATGTGCTGATGTAGCACCATTGGTTTTCTGTTATTTCAAGCAAAAAAATCATTAGGCCCAAACTGATATCCCCCCCTTCCTGAAATACTTTCATGATCTGCCCCTGAATCATATTGAAATATTTTTCTTGGTGCTTTGGAAGCACTACTTCAAAAACTTACTTTAGGCAGTTAGTGTCTCAATTTAATGATCAATGAATGTGTGTGATGTGATGTAAACTAATATAATAATAGTTACGAAATGAATATTTTGATCTAAAATGATTTCGGTTTGTAGCATGTTTTATTTTAAGTTCTAGATTAATATGACCTTGTGGAGCATTTTTATTATTTTAATATTACAGTATTCTTGCACGGATAGTTGATTTTTTTTTTCTTTCCCTTTTTTTTTTGCTTTCCTTTCTTTTTTTCTAAGTAAATTTAAACCTGTGTTTGTATTGGAATGACATCAAATAACAATGTATTTAAGTTAATAAGGTTTTGTTGCATATAAATTTGTTTGGGATGTTTGATCACAGCAACAAACAGACAAATCTTGAAGGAAGGATTAGAAAAAAATTAGATTTTAGAACCTGTTAGCATTCCCCATTTGAAATATTCTTTTTTTTTTTTTCATTGCTTTATCATTTTGGGTGGTTATTTTTCCATCTGTTATTTAATTTCCTGTGGATGTTCAACTTAACTGTAACTCTCACTGCCTTTACCTCTACCCTTCATATCCTTGTGACCGTTGATGCATTTTGTGAACATGACTATATTTAATATCTGGCATGTGCACTCAAGTGTGTGATTAAAATTCCTTAAAACTAACCCAGCAAACTAAAAGAAAATCAGCTTATGAGAATCCAACAGGGTGATCCTGTGGCGAGATACTTTGGTCTTAAAAGAGGACAGGTATGTATTCAATTGCTCGGTATTATGATGCATGAAAATAACTGAACAAGATTTTGTTGTGCTGTATTTTTTAGGCCCAACATTTATTATGAGAGTTGAACTTTGAAAGGAATTTTACTTACTTCATTGCAATTCAGTTTCATTTGGCAGTCTTCAATGTGCAAAGTTGTGTACAAATTATTCAATTCACTTATGAGAAATGTTTCTGAAAAGCGAAGTTCACAAAATCTCTATTAGTTTGATAATTAGTACTAAAATGTTAATTTGTTTATGAATGTGGTTTACATTTTATTGTTATGATCGCATTATTTAAACATATTTAATTTTTACTTGTTTCAAACAGTTAAGTAAACCAATTCCTGTAAGAATTCCTTGAAATGTTACATTTTATAGAATAGTCTTTTGTTGACTCACAATGAACTATGTAACATGTGTGTGTAACTTTTTTTCAGCTTTACTTTTAAAATATTTAAAATTATAAATGCTTTCAATAAATTTTCCATGAGAAAGAAACTCACCAATCTTAAATTTAAAAATCTAATAAATATCACTTTTCATTCCTTTAATATTAATTTTTCATGTTTATTACAGCAAATATTGTTTTTTTAAATTTATATGCATATCTTTCGTAATAGTTATCCAAGAAGTGTCTCTTCATACACAGTCCAGAACATTTTTAAAATATTAATAATGAATAAACTTTTTTCACAGGATTTGATAAAACCTATTAAAATATGTGAGATTTCTTAATGGTGAGAATAATTGTTTCTGGTGTCATTTAAGTCTATGAACTGTATTTTTAATCTATTAAAGAGCCCAAACACTTATAGAAAACTATGAAATGGGGTGGATATTTTTATATTTATTCACGTCTCAAGAGTCGGTCAGACTCCCCTTAATCTCAGTTCTGCTTCCATCTAATTTTTGAATATGTAAAGTAGACACAGTCTAAATGCCAAAATGGTCCCTTGCATTGCTTGAGGATAGTAAATGCACCTTTTCCTCCACTTTTGTTATTTTTCTCACTTTTTAAAAATTTATTTATTTTCAAACCTAACTTGTTTTTAGTAATATCTTCTCTGAGTTCAGAGAAGATAATATATGGAATTGAAGAATGAATTCTAGTTACAATAGTAGCCCAATTTGATGCTTTTTACTATTGATGAACTCACTGCTTTTATGCTGGGAAATAATTTCTCTGTGTGGTTAGAGGGGTAGTGAGGTGTTGGAAACATTATTTCTTTATCTGAATCTTTTTCTCTCCTATTAATTTTTTGTTGCAGTGCATCTTTTCTTTCTATTACTTTTATTTTTCTTGACTTGCTAGCAACCTAAAGGAGAATCAGCTCCCTCGCATTCAGACTGGTGATCCTATTTCTCGTTACTTTGGACTACGTCGGGGGCAGGTAGAGCATCAAACTGAATTTATAGTTGAGCATGGAGTGATCTAACACAGCATATAATAAAATAATTGTCATGTAAAGTGTTTTTATAATGTTTTGATATTTAAGTTATCTCTGAAAGTAATATAGTGAAAGTTACTTCTGAATAAGTTTTTTCTTTTCTTTCTTCTCTTCTTTCTTTCATTCATTCATTCATTCTTTCTTTTTCACAATTTTTTCTACTGATTTAGTTGAATTGATAATTTATTTACAGATCTGCATGCAGTTACATACTTCTTTTTTTTTCTTTTTTCCCCTTCCATTTTACTCTGCTCCCACACATATGAAGTACATGTACATTCACCCATGCATCCTTGCACACCTCACATGTTTCAACGCAAAAAATTATCATGATGACAAGCTTGCTAAATTCAAAGAAAATAATTTTTGTTGTTATGTAATTTTACTAACTTGAGATGCATGGACATTTGAAAGTGAAAGTATAGCCATTCACTTTTGCTCAAATATTGGTAACTAGAATAAAATCATAACAATCATGGGTTACTTTTAAACTCTGAATCTTAATGGTAGTGAATTTTAGGCTGGTCAAGCAATGTGTACTCAAAGCACAAATTTAAGAAGTAACAAGTTTTCTTGCTCAGTAGAAATGGCATGATACAAAGTTGACTATCAGCGGCAAGTTGAGGCTTAAAAAAAATGATAGTTCACAAACATTTAGATGGAATAACCAAATTTATATCACCAATGAACCCAGAGGCACTGTAGATCTTCACTCTGTGCTATGTGAATTCTTAAAAGCAACCAAGAACTTCCCCAACATTAAATGAAATGAGTGGTGCTCACCCCATTGCAGCGGAACATTGAGACTTTTTAAAATATTTGTAAGATGAGCATGAATGAAATAGAAATTCTGAACAAATGTAATGTTCAGTTTCAGAGATAAAGAATATAAAAAGTTCAGTTTTTCATACAAAAAGTCTAGAAACTCTGAAATGTAAAGTTCATTGTGCATCTGGGAAATCACTTTAAACACATCCACAAGTTCTACTGTTTTTAGATTATATTTATTCTCCCTCACATTATTTGTAATTAAGTTCCAGTCCCCTTTCTCATGCAGTTGTGTTTGTAGTGGTTGTATTGTGGAAGTCTCAAGTGCACTGTGTTTGCCACACTTGCCCTGTCATTTTCTAAGCTTTGCATCTACTAATCTGTGACTGCAGGAGGGAACATTGCCTCGATATTGAATACATTTTCCAATGAATTTCTGCAGGCTACTACTTCCCTTCATACCTCCTTTATTTGTAATTAATGTGATATGTATGATTTTTGTGTGGATAACTTTCTTCAATAATAGTAATGCCATCGGAATCTTTAATAGTGTATGGTTTTCAACATTTCTAATATCATCTAAAATGTGATTTTTTGGGAAAAGCATTTAATGCTTGTGCTCTAATAAATGCATTCTAAATTTGCAGGTGGTCAAGATCATTAGGCCTTCAGAAACTGCTGGTCGGTACATCTCCTATCGTCTTGTTTGTTAAATAAGTATTATAAATAAATGATTATGCATTGTTTCAATTTGTGTCAATAAAAGCATTGTTTTATAAGTGAACTTGTCATGGTTTCATACAAAACTGAAATATAAAAAAGATTATTGTATTACAGTCTTGATTTGTTCATTGTGTATATATGTGGTTTGTCTGTTTTTCAATAAAAACAATTAAAAAAAATAAAGTTGGTAGTGGTTTTTATAAATTGAACATGAGATGGATTCAAACATGACATTCTTTTGCATACTTCAGTGGTCTATTTCAAACATGTGTTTGAAAATACTGTGTGTGCACAAATGTGAACCTTTAGTGCCAGAAATACGATTGACTAAAAGAGAACAATGCTCCTGTTGCTCCTAACCTGTAAACATCCATGCTTGGACCTTTTTACACTAGACAATGAGATTAATGAAGTAAATGTTAAACGAACAATTAAAATATAAAAATGCATAAGCTTTCTTTTAGTTAAAGAAATGTGGCTACAATTTTAATAACCAGAATTGTTTTCCACGGGTTTGAAATGAGACCAGTACAATAGGGTCATTCAACAGTCAATCTCAAAAATTGATTATTTTTATCACCCTTGTACTATTTTATATCAACCAAATCTATCCCCTCATGTGAACACGTTAACCTCCCTTTACAGAATTAAAAATATAAACTGCAGTGTGGTATCTCTGGAATTTAACATTGGAAGTTAAAGAAGAGATGTGGGTGAAGGGTAGGAGGAAGTATTTAGAAATTGGTAAAATTTTTCCCTGCTCATGATTTCCCTAGAATTTTTATGCCAAAATTACTTTTAAGGCCAAGTTGACCCTTCACTTTGCGTTTCCTATTCTATATTGTAGGAAGAGGCTCGGGTCTTCTCGGCTCTCGCAACTAACATCCTTGAGTCGGTGGAACACAGTTGATGTCAAAATCCTTTCAGGAAAACTCACCTCATTAGTCCATTGGGTGGTAATTACGGATGACATTTGTTTTAGGAGAACACTCAATTTGTAATCCTTCCAATCCAATTAGATCCGTCTTATTATGTCCTTACATTTCACAAAATAAACACCGGTTTAAAGTTTCCATAACGGTACACAGTGTACACTACCGTGTGCACCCGTGACCATCGAAAGATCACTCTGTTCCTCTGAAAACCGTCGGAACTTCTCGTCCCCTCCACCGTGGATTTCGTCAGCGAGTGGAGCGAACTGGTCGGTTCAAACGACTTCATGATGCGAAGTTCTTTACTTCAACCAAATAAAGTAATTTAAACGCTTGTATTATGTTTCAATAAACTGATTTCAAGTGACCAACATGATTTTGTAGTGTAGGATCAATTCTACCCCGTCCATTGTACAATAATTTGTTAGCCGTCCATCATAAGTGGCCACCCGTCCCCTAGCCAATAACGTATTTCTTGAATTATCTTCACGCTTTACTTTTATTCTAAAAACTGAAATGTATTAAAAACCAAATGAAGTACCGAACGTTGTCTCGCACATCTATTAGCCCGAAAAAACAATGATTTCTATCCAGTGCGCTGATTTCTGGAGATGCGCTGGGAAACGACCCTGCCTGTTTGTAGCGTCATAGCATTTAATTTGTTCTTTCGTTTCTGGGGTTAAGGCATTCCGGGCCGATAGATTGAATTCTGTGCGCCACTTTTGTTTTGTTGTGTTTGAACAGCTGCCTCGCTCATTATCCCACCTGCTCTGTGGTACACGATCAGCATATTCGCCCTCTCGCAATACTTCCGCCTGGTGGCAGACAGTCACACTATTCTGATATTTAAAAAAAATAATCGATGAAAGGGTTGTCATGTTTTTCTGAAATGATATTGCTATGAGCTCACTTAGATAATTTCTTGTAAGCAATAAAAAAAGCCCACATTTACCAAATTGTCTTTCACAGCCCTATAAGCATAACTGAGTGAAGGGTTTCTTCATAACATTCAGCTCATGAGCTGAAAAGGAGTGAAGTGCTACTGCCAATACGACATATAATTCTGTATATTTCTATTTTATAAGTATTTGAATTACTTATGTATTGCCCAAAGCACACGTGCACCGCGCTCCACTGTGGCAGCAGCTGCGCGCCTACGCGAAGGGCTTTTATTTATTTAACGTGAAAACAGTTTTAAAAAATGTGTGTGACGTACTATGGGCATACGCGTTTTCTGTGCACGATTTCTTAATTGTAGGTTCCTATCCTAACCCATATAGCACTAGTTGAATTGAGAACACAGAAATGAGCATTATTGGTAAGAATTGATTAGAAAAAAATACTCCTGTATAATAAAAACTATTTGCAAAGATTGCTTATTGCCTTTTCTATTAGCAAATCAGCTATAGATTTTGGGTATTATCCCTCATCGTGACCTTCGTGAAGGAACTGACTTTCTGCGTGAGAACATGGAGAACGATAATTTGGATAACTATATTTCCTACAGAAGACGTGCACAGATATTGAAGTTACATTTACATATGTCCAGAAGCAAAACACGGGGCCATTTCGGCATTGACTCAAAGAGTCAGGAAAACGTCGAAAAACATGACCGAGTTGGGGGTGGTTGACCCGGAAGCTAAGGTACAATTTTTGTTACAGGTTGTTTAGAATTAAACAGTCCAAATAGTAATTTATACGTTCAATATCATTGTTAAAATTAATATTGCTTCCCTTTTTGGTACTGAGTATAGACTAATTGTAAGACAGCGCCCGCCGAGGGGCGGAGGGGAGACGGTACCGTTAAGCAGCCTTCTCGAAACTTGATATCAAGTCAGCGGAAAATCGCATTTCCCGTATTAGTTGAAAAGCAACAAAATATCTTTTTTAAATTTTTAAAAAAAAAAAATTTTTTTTTTGGCGAAATTCCGGTAATAGTTTTAGCCTGACGAATATTTTAGGACAAACCAATTAGCAACAAAAGGGACAATTTACCATGTAATTATTTTGTTATTTATCTCTGTAATATCTTAATTTTATTGTGATTGCCGGGCTAACTTGATATCAAGTTAGCAGAATGTGTACAGCGGGATCAGATGAGGAAAATTGTTTTCGTGACAAATTAGCAGCAAAAAAGCGTCAAATTTTGATATAATTTCAATATTTTCTGAAAATTTTGCTACATTAACTTTACGGATCTGCCACTCGTACTCTCGCGCTAGGTAACGTAGCGCAAGGAGGCAGCACTTGAACACATTCGTTGAATCTTTGAATGTACAATGTCGATACTTGTAATGAATCCGCAACACTATTCGCATTTCGTACAAGTTTTAAATTTAAAGTACAGTTGAAGCGATATGCAGATCTTTGTACTAATGAGGCTTCTTAGATGCATTACCAAAATGGCAAAATCCTTTACCGCCCCTCGTTCCTTTCATCGTGGCAATACAGACAAGGCCAACCTTTTTTAAATATGTACTACGACACAATCAAGAAAATAAACTAATTTTATTGAAAATTTATTTTGTCTGATTTTTGTGTTCCTTTACTGAATTTCTTCAACACACGCGGAGAAAGTTGGGCAGGCATGACCACATAACACATTCTTGTCATTACTGCATCATCTGAATGGCGTTTCTTCTATTCTGATAAATAAACCACCTTCAGAAAACATAGACCGCACAAGTCCGAAATCTTAAATCATGTGAATTAATAACACCACAAACGAACTCACAAGGGAGAGTCACTCGCAAACACATGCATGTATGAGACAGTTCCACATGATAGAAATCGAGAATGACGTAAAAAGAAGGAAAGAAACGGCGACGCCAAAGCAATATATTAGAAATGCATTAAAAAAACTCTTAGAATAATTCTTAACGTAAAAATTACGTGTATAATATTCTGTTTACATTTTGTTCTATGTTTACATAAGGAATCTAAATTAGTATGTTGAACTAAATTTAGTGTGCTGGACGTTCTGACGAGAATCACAAAAAGGCATCTTGTTACAGGAATATTAACTATTAGCATAGCGTCTTGAGTTTTGTCGTAATCTGTGGTGAATTATACGTACCTCGGGTACCAGGCATTGTCGCTTCTATCAAACGTGAATACGAAGGCTATGCCACTTAACTTTACGTGAAAATGCGTTATTGTTGCCACAACAACCGTCATGCAATCTTGTTTATAACCGCAGGCTCTGGCATAACAGTAAGTGAAGATGTATGAAAAGGTCCTGAAACGCTTCCCTTTGTGGATGGAGGCGGCAAACAAGGATATGGAGTATGCCCGTTGCTAGGTCGCCAAACGCGAGCGAGAGTGAATCATCGAAGGAGAAAAAGAGGGGTACTAGATGTGGTATTAAAATCAGTAGTCGTTCGTAAACTCATTCATTTTAATGAATTATAATTTGACACATTTACACAGTCTTTTGTAGTTAAGTGGAACTTCACTTCCTTTACCTGACGAGTCGCAACTGCCTCGTAAACAAAGTTAGAGTGTCTAGAAAAAATAAGATCAATATATGCTAACAACCAAATTCAACATAATCCTGGCTTTCGTGATAAACAAGAAATTTTTGCTGTGTGAAACGAAGAAAAATGATGTTGGAAATTAGCATACAAACCTGATTGCAGGAGTGAATAGAGATATTAAAGTTTTTCTCATCATAACTATGGTACGAAAATTAGTACTCAACAGACTTTCGTTTTATTTAGAAATATATTTTTAGTACCTAAGGACAATATTTTTAAAAAATTTGCCTTTAGGTACTAAATTGGGAACATTTCTAAATAGGAATGATATTTTTTGAAGAAATGAGGCCCCTTCTTCACAATTGAAATATTATAATATTAATATAGATTAATAATAGATATTAATATAAATTAATAACTATTAAATTAGAAAAGAAGAGTTAAGGTTTCACATTTTTTCATGTCCTATTACGTTCTAATACAATTTGCATCAATATCCCTGGGGGATTAGGATGTTATATTCTCTACAATTTTGTCATGTTGCTTCAATTGATACAGGCTCCTTTGAACATCCCTGGCATTCTCAACCCGGTGAGTTCTCTTTGGTTTCTGTAGTTGCTTTCGTTCCTTCTGCAACTGGTTGCTTAGACGCGAAAGTGTTTTGGATTCTTGATGTGCTGAGATGGAATAACGACTCAGTTGTGGCAGAAAATACTTATCAAGAGCTCGGAGTAGAACTCTCGACATCTGCCTTCTGGGAGAGTTCCTCAAAGGCATAGATTCAATTGCTTCTCCAGTCAGTTGAAGTGCGGGTGTCTATGGAAGAAGTGTCAGTTCCACTTGCTGCCGAAGGCCTCATCGTTACAGGTGTAATAAAGTTTTCGTTGGCCGCATTTGTTGGCGTTGATTCAATCGACGGACTTATTTTCTGTGTTCAGTGATGGACTTATAAGCAATGGAGTCTGGGATATCAAATGGGTCGTTCATTAATCTACGGAAGGGCCTTGTGCTGAAGTAGGACCTTCTGTTGTATTCAGAGTTGCCGTCTCTTGCCTTGAAGAAACCTGCGACAGTTCTGTTGTTTCATCGCTTCCGGTAGGTTTGAAAGAAGTGTTTTTCGCTTGTTCGGTTGGAAGTTATGTTGCTGCCTGTGGTGTCGGGGAACCGGTGACTTCTGACGTTGCCGACTCCCCGTCCTCTTTCGGTAATGCGGTGACGGCGCGTTCAGCTGCTTGAGACGGAGGTGTTAGTGGAACAACCGTAGCTCTAGGTTCTGTGCGAAGGGGGGATTCTTTACCCTTGGGTTTTCTGTTAAAAGGGATAAGGCTGGTAACACGTTCGTCAACTTTTGTATCGGCAGTGGGTGTCGACAGGGTGGGGGAGATTTGTCTGTGTTGGTAAGGTGAAGTCACAGGGGGGGGTTCAACTTGCGCGTGACCGGTTCCGTAGCTTTTGAATCAACCGTGTCAGCGCTGAGTGGAGGATGCAAGATCCTTGGGTTCGGCAGCTTTTGTACCAACCGTGTCAGCGCTGGGTGACGACAGAGTGGAGGATGCAACATCCTTGGGTTCTGCAGCTTTTGTACCAACCGTGTCAGCGCTGGGTGTTGACAGAGTGGAGGATGCAACATCCTTGGGTTCGGCAGCTTTTGTACCAACCATGTCAGCGATGAGTGTCGACAGAGTGGAGGATGCAACATCCTTGAGTTCGGCAGCGTTTGTACCAACCGTGTCAGCGCTGGGTGTCGACAGACTGGAGGATGCAACATCCTTGGGTTCAGCAGCTTTTGTACCAACCGTGTCAGCGCTGGGTGTCGACAGAGTGGAGGATGCAACATCCTTGGGCGGTGACAGGAACAGAGCTGGTGACGAGCTCGGTAGGTTTCGTAACCATCTTATTGGAGCTCGGTGTAGATTGAGTGGTGGACTCCGTCTTGCTGATAGGCGGTGAAGAGTCTTCAGTTGCCAGAGCGCTCCGCGCCATGGCTGGAGCGGGCGTTGTGGTTGGCGAGGTGCGTTTCGGCGCGGGCGGCGTCCGGGGTCTAGGGCGTCCGGGGTTCAGGACTGTGATGAAGGGCGTGATCCGCAGGGCACCGGGCGAGGACGGTGACTTGACGATGACGCGGGGCACCGCGGTGTCCGATGCCTCTTCCTCTGCCTCCGGCTCCGGCGGTGACCCTCGCGTCGGCGGCGCGGGGTACACGATGCGCACGCGCGGCCACAGCGCTCGCGCCGCCCTCGCGGCCGCCGCCTCCTCTGCGAAGGACACACGTCTTCAGCGCGATTGATTAGTGATTCCGGGCGCGTCGACTTCTAAAGCCATTAGTCCCCTAAGTAACCCTTAAACGGCCCTAAGTTCCCTATTGACGCGTCTTCAGGGCAATTGATTTATTGATTAGTGACTCCGGGCGCGTCACTGCTAAGGCCATTAGTCCCCTAAGTGTAGTATATGTTTTTTAGTACGGAAGTTGGCGGTGATTCGGCCCTCTGGATAGCGAGATCCGGCGCCGACCTAAACGTTGGCTTGCGGGTTTTATTCCGAACCAGGTAAATCGCACTAGCCGAACACCACCTCCGTCGGGACAGGCTCTGAGCTCCCGATTGGTCTCCCGTCGTGTGTAGTAGTGCAGCGCATGTAAGTGTATGTAATTAAGGGGTGAAGATAGGGACAAGAAAGGGGAAGGAAAGATCGCGCGCGGTCAGTGGCTCATTTTTTAGGGTACCACTGTGACATCCGCCTGGTGTTGATTGGAGAAACTACGGAAAACTACCTATCAGAGCAGCTTGCCGCTTGAATTCTCCTCCAGACGTCGGCTGAACTTGGCCTAGCTATGTTGAATTTAGTGTTGAAAATCCTGCGGTCTTCGGGACTGGAACCCTGACTTCACAGTCAGAGGCCTTGCAGTGGCATCTATTATGATGCCCGGAGCTACCTAAGCCGGTTTCAGAGTGACATGAGAGTGGTATTTGTTCTACGAACTGTTTTGAGTAGTTATTTCGTCGTGCGCATTCCGAGAAGCGCAGTCAGAAACATGAAAGTGCATTGCATCACTAAAAAGTGTATGAATAAATTGATAAAAATAGGTGGAGGTAATATAATTCTTATTCCTTTTGTACGTTAAATTCGTACTTGAATTATCAATATTTTAAAATTTTGACAACTAGTGTTGAATTTCTGAAGATGAAATTAATGGGCTTTAAGTAATCTACTACGTACCTGGGGGTAGTACTAAAGTTACTAGGTATATTTTAATAAGTGGTGTCAAATTGTGAATATCCATTAAAACTGTTACAGTCAACACAGACATTTTAGAACTCTGTTAGACAGAGCAGAATTTCCATGATATGACCAATACAAAAAATTATTCGCGTCGAATCACAGTCTAAACAAGAGGATCAGAAGACGACAACGTATTGTGGATCCCTCAAAAAGAAAATCGATTTTGATTCTTAGTGGTATCACACTATAAAGAGATAATATACAACGGTAAGTATTTAATTATAGAATTGGACTTGGCGCTGTTTTAGAAAGGGGAGCACTCGTCCCGTTTCTGCCGAAATTGAAGTCGGAGACCATGAAACTTAATGAAAAAGGAATTTCATGATTACCTTCTTCCCTTAAGAGCGTATTACACGATCATATTTTTCACCATTTTTCTGCACAGAAAATGGGTTAAAAAGGGATGATTGTTTCTATCAGGTTTGGTTTCGGTATCAAAACTGAATGATCGAGATCTAGCGTTTTACACGGTCACTTCATTTTCCGCACGTTATCACGATAAAAATATTTTCTCTGAACGCTGCAAACAGCGCTCAAAATCAAAGAGTTGATCAAAATATATGTGTTAACAAATTAGGTTATCTTAGGACTGAGCACGGAACAAGACATTACAAAATACAGTATATGTTTTATTTCTCTCTACTTATGTAGAGATGTTATGTAGTAATTATGATTCAATATGTTAGAACGCTCTCTAATCTGTACAAAAGGAACAAATCGCACCAGACACGTAGCAAACAAGAGAAAGTTCCGAAAACTGACTCCAGGAGAGCGGTAGTCAAACTAGATGAAGGGTAGTCAAACTCATTTTTTATGAAGCATGCGTAATTTTTCCGTACAAATTACATCCCGCCTGGTCCGTCACTTTTGTGTACCAAAGAAAAATGATGGAAAAATTACTGTGTAAAACGGGCTTCACCCACCTGTGATGAGCTGAGAATGTCCGCCGCGCCGCACCTCATCGGAGCGCTTCACCTACCTGCGATGGGCTTCACCCACCTGCGATGAGCGAGAATTGCCGCGCCGCACCTCATCGGAGCGCTTCACCTACCTACGATGGACTTCACCCACCTGCGATGAGCTGAGAATTTGCCGCTCCGCACCTCATCGGGCGCTTCACCCACCTGCGATGGGCTTCCCCACCTGAGCTGAGAGTCCGCCGCGCCGCGCCCCGCCGGTGCGCTTCCAGGCTCGGGGTCCACGGCGCCGAAGGCCCCCGGGCTGAACGCCCTGGCGAAGCTGGAGTCGCCTCTGGCCGCCTGTTCAGCGGCCAGGCTCCAGGGCGGGGCGGCCGCGGCGGCCGGGCTTAGCAGCACCGGCACCATCGCGCTCGCCGCCGCACTGTGTCCAGACGGCTGGCCGGCGCGGGCACTGGGACGGCGCCCGCGTCGGGAGGCCGGATGGCTCCCGAGGCGGGCCGGGGAGCACGGGAACACCGGCCGTCCCGTGTGTCGAAGGGATGGTCCAGGGTTCGGGTAGCGAGTCGGGGCGAGACGCCGCCGCTGGACTAAAGAGGATGGGCACGTTGGCGCGCTGTGACCCGAAGGGATCGTCCAAGCGTCTGGGACGTGGCTGAGTTCCGGGAACCGGAAGATTGCGCTAGACGCAGCACTGTGTCCGGAAGGGATGCTCCATGATTCAGGAATCGAACTGGGATCTTCTGCGGCAGGGCTGTAGATATGGCTGGGGCTTGCCGCTCCGGGCTTTGTAGGTGAACGGATACTCCAAGGTTCAGGAATAGGAATATTTGCGGTTGGTGCATTGGGCGTGACAGATGTGTAGGGACGTACAGCGAGTCCAGAGAGCAGACTCCAGGGTCGAGGGCCCAAGTCGCTCTCTTCGTGCTCTAGTAAGGGGCGAATATAGGATCCTTTAAGTTTCCATCGTACTGGCACTACTGGAACTGTGCTTCCTTCGAGATCCAAACCGTTATTCTCAGATGGTTCAGGGATATCTCCTTTGCCGCTGCCTGTGTCGGCGACAACTTGGCTTTCGTGGGCTTTCCAGCCTGTCGATATAGTCCAGGGAAACAGAGGTGAATCTCCCAGCTGTTCTGTGGACAAACGTTTTACGGGCATAGGAAGCAAAATCATGATAATAATACAACATATCGCGAAGACCGTTATATCATGTGAATTTAATCGAAGTTTCTTGAATTCACATTAAATAAAATTTTTAAGGCGCTATTTGTTTTTATTCAGAGTTTAGAGCAGCAGTATGAAACAGGTATCAAAACATTTCAGACCTTTAGGAGATGAGGAAACTTTAGAATCCCCTCCATATATAATTCACCAAGGAAAGATGACGGTTTTTGACAGATTATAAAACTCAGGCGACACGAAACCCCTTCAGTATATATCTGCTAGATCGGGAATTGCCACCCGTTCCTTCCGAAAAACAAAGAAGTTCGCAGATTATGGGATACTAGATACCTGACACGGTAACCGACAAAAGTATTTAACTTTAATGTTTGTAGAATTCATTGATAATTACAAACTACCCATCATATTCACTTTCCCCCATCTTTATTATTTAGACAGAAAGCGGAACGTGTAATACATAATCCATGCCTTTTCACGGTTACTACATACATACATACATACAAACGGCAACATGAAATGAAGAAAGATGTCTAATTGGATCCAGATTTTGTTAATAGTATACGTTTCCTACAAATTACGATTCAAAATGTGTATTCTATCGAATAGAAAAATGTAATTGCTAACCGTACTTGCAAATATTTTTGTACTGCTCTCCAATGCTTTTATTTTACATTTTGGGAACAATGCGACTGACGAGGCACTAAAAAGGCCCGTAAAATCGGCCTTACTGTCAGTGTTCCAAATGTCGGAATTTTCGAGGAAGCAGGAGTCATTTCTTTAAACACAAATAATACTAATACTATTGGGGGAAAACAACAGTGTTGGACAAAACCGTTTACTATGAAACATTGGTTAATTTAAAGGAAGATTTAGCCTGAAAAATGGACCCTGTTTTGTGATAGAATGAATGTAAGTTAGCGTCGCGTCTGATGTTTTTACCAATGGAGTACACGGTTGCTGGTTTGAAATGCAAATGTGAATTTAAACATTTTTTCGTGAATTTGTTATTACGAAACCAATTTGAAACTTCAAAAATCGTACTATTTTTTTGTTGCAAAGAACATTTGTGTTATCAGTGAACAGAACTGTTCTTCCATGTATTTCACGAGGGCATATAGCTAACGTATAAAAGAAAGACGATAGTACCTAAGATCAATCCTTGCGGTACCCCATGCTCAATTGAAAAAGAATTGGAAAGTTAAGTAAATAACGCATCGATTTAAAGTGGATTGCCGAGAAAGCCCGGCGCGGCGTGCATCTCACCGTGGAGGCGTCGCGCGGCAGGTGGGCGTGCGAAGACGGCGGAAGAGGCGGTTACTTGCAACGCGCAAATGGCCGTCGCCGCGGCTACGAGGACGGTTGGTGGTCGCATAGTGCCGACTCCGACTTCCGACGGAGACTGCGCACTGCGCCGCCTCCCCTTCGTGGCTAATGCGTCTGGCGGAGGCGATACGCCTAACGACCGCCCATTACGCCCGCTTGCGCCACCGCCCCTGGCGATCGGCCTCGGACGTACGTGTTGCGGACGTACGCCTTTGGCGGATTCGCTCTGATTTATTTTATTAATTCATTTGTGTTTCCGGGCGAGTCAATTGCTATGATTATAGGAAAGGATTTTAAGGTGCGGCATATTTTCAAAAAATATAGCTGTTTTCATACAGATAGTTTAATACACGTATTTGAGAAATGAAATCAAGCGAAATAAACACAATTTGTTTCACCTTATTGCACCTTTTCCTGCAATCACTACATTTTGCCCCCTTTTCTCTCCTTTTTAGACAAAAATTAGACAAAAATTCGCCACCATCGGGGCTCACGCTCAAGGAGTTCATGGTCAAGGTCGCTGAAACTGCGACAAAGGTGCTCTGAGCTAACTCAGCCGGTGGATTCTTTCGGAATTCATGATGTTGTGGTAGTCAGAAAACGCAATGCTACAGCGTGGTTCTTCAACAATATGTTTGTTGATCACCTCTGAGAAGATGGTGAAAAATGGAAAATTAATAATTTTTCATGTGCATTCGTTCGTTCATTGTTTGACCATACTCGCCGCATAACTAGTCTTACGATTATTTTATTAGCTTCTGATCACAAATTACAGCAGTAACAATTTTTTCGGACCACCTTTACAGTTTTACGAAACTATAATATTTGTCGTAAAAACACCAACATTTGAAGAGCGCTTTTGTTTGCCTATCGCATGACTACCATTAATCTCTAAATAAATTATTACTTCCTCCCTTTACGAATTTCTTTGTAAGAAGAGAAAGTTACGTAATCGTGCTCCTTAAAACAGCAAATTTTCATCAGAAAAATTCTTATTGCCTGGCTATGGTTGTTACTTAATCACTTGGGAGAATTATGGATCCACTAAATGCATCGTAGTGCTCTGCGTGTTTCGAAATCACGCTGACATGGAATCATTGCTGTTTTCCTTCCATTTTTTAGCACAAACTGCTTCGCAAACCCGATGAAAAAGAATATGGGTCCTGATTCATTCCACTAAGGAGTAAACTGAAATTCTCTCGCAGTTGCGAAAATAGAATAAGTGCACTTTTGCTAAAACGAAGCGGACAAAATCCGGTTTGCAGGGGGGAGATTACATAATATAGAATACTCGTCGAGTCACATTTGCTCGATCAAAAATTCATACTGACTTCGGAGAACTGACACTCACTGCGTTTTGTGACAATATGGACACGACACAATTCACGAGAGAACTCTCTCACAGAAAAACTCCGTGTCCTTATATCCGGGTACATGTAACGAAAAAGTGGATAAATCATGTCCCTATGTATAGTAAATTACTTCCTCCAACACGTTGTGTTGTCAGAATCCATGGTTTGTGGGCCCTTCATACCTAAAAATCGATTGACGGCACGTCTGTCCGTCCGTCAGTGAACAACTCTTAGGGCTAAACCGTAAGCACACCGTGTTTTTTGTAAAGGTTTGTTTTTTACAGAGCATACATAGTTCAGTACATAATACACTTTACATATGTATTGATGACTTAGTAAATCAATATTTCTTCTTGATTGTCAATATATGTTTGCAAATAAAAGTATCCAAAGTTTTTTATGACAATCATTTATTTCAGCAATTGCACAACGTTTCGTAACTAGTTTTGTTACTTCATCACGTGCTTAGTGAGGGAACTACTATCCCATTGAATTACCTCTGCAGTAGAACAGTCGAAGAAACATTACGAAATTAACTCACTCTCACTCAGTTGTTATCACATGACTAACATGTGATAACAACTGAGTGAGAGTGAGTTAATTTCGTTATCTAAAAGTGGAATTTGAGGTATGGAGTGATAGAACTTGGTTGAGAGATATATCATATGGTGTTGTATGGAGTCAATTTGGAATTCTTTGTGAAGCTGTGCATTTGTGACAAACCAAGAAGCATTTGTGATAGTTCTAAGAATTTTTTTTGGATTATTTGGAGCTTGTTTAGGTTTGTTTTTGCAGCGGAGATACAAACTGGACAGGCGTAAAGGAGGAGTGGTCTTATGATAGTTTTGTAGATGGTTGGGAGTGGGAGATGTGAAGATCGATTAACGATGTGTTTTAGTTGATGTATCTTATTTTTTGCTTGCTCTATTTTACTATTGGGTAAATCCCGAGTTTAGGGTGGCACGGTTCCTTTGATTCACTGATTCGGTTCATTAGAAGAGAATCGACTCCATGAACTGAATCCTTGTTTATACGTAGTAGTCGCATGTAGTTAAGTTCACAATTCTTTAACCAACGCATTTTTTTCACCAAGTGGTCCGCGACGTGCTACCGCACGTCGCTACCCGACGGATCCAACGTGCTACGTTCGCGAGGGCCTTCCGGCCCTCGCTCTCGAGACCTGGTTCGCGCCTCCGCTGTCGCTCCGGCGCTCACGTTGTCTTATATACTCCCTCACTTTTAAGAGAATTTATTTTAAAGGGAACACTCACTTTTAAGAAAATGCATACCTTCCATCTGAGTAGACACACAAACCTATTTGAAGAAGACTTGAAATGCGAAAATACACACAATTCCACGCCAACAAATTATCAGGTGACTTGTTCTCATTTAACATTGAACATAAATAATTCAGTTGTTTTAGTGAACCGCGCAACTATAAACATAGGAATCGCGAGAAATAATGAATCATAAAAGGAACCAAAGGAACCGTGCCACCCTAAACCCGGGATCAACCTTACTATTGATGTGTTGGTTCCAGTTCAGTTTAGTATCCATATTGAGACCAAGATATTTCAAGGTACTATTTGGAGGGGGCACGTTAATGGGTTGATTATATTTGGGTAGGATTCAATTTGATTTTTAAATATGCTGCCCAACTGTCTACGAGATTGAGGTACAACTGAAGAAAATTTCTGATCGTTAATAACGAATCTCCTGCTAGGAAAATTGCCGTGTCATCCACGAATTGGGCCGTTTGTATATTGCCTAATTTCGGGAGTTCAGATACATATAAATTAAAAAGTGTAGGGGATAGTGTTGATCTCTGTGGTAAGCCAGCACTTATTGGTCTTGGATTTGAATGATGACTGTTGACGGTGACTGAAAATGTTCTATTTTTATGGTAGGAGGATATTATTTGTATGAGATAATATGGGGTACCTATCTATGTTAATTTATAAATCATTGCTTTGTGCCATAGTCTATCATATATGCCTGGGTGATGTCAATAAAAGTATTTATTTTTTATTTATCTGTATTGATATTTTTTAAACCAAATTTTTTTAATTTTTTTTTGGAAGGGAGTGTTTTTTAATTTTTCGAATTTTTTTTTTTTTTTTAATTAAATGTGATTCCTTAATACTTTTTTTTAGATATTCCTGATAATGTTTAGTTCGTGTTTGACGCTATTATTTTTGCAGTGAGCCCATAATCTTCTGGTTTGATTTTTAATATTTATGATTTTCATGATTTCTGGGGGGAGGTTGGTGTTATTGGTTTCCTTCCTATTTGTTTTTAGTTCCGACTTTTCGGGTTGCTGTTTGTATTATAGAATTTAAAAATCATACTGATTGGTCAATCTCGAGAGGGGTTTGTAGAATTTTAATTTTGGAGATTAAGGAATTTAATTCTGATTGAAACTTAGGCCAATTGATCTTACAAATTTAAGTTTTGGGAAAATGAGCGTGAGGGGGAGGAATTTGGTGGGAGGTTATGAGTATGGGAACGTGGTCTGAATCTAACTCAAATATTGTGGATGCGTGAAATTTACGGGATGAGTTTGTTACTCCAATGTCTAAAATGTCGGGGTTCCTTGACTTGTCATGGGGGTAATATGTAGGTTCCGGTGTTGATATTATTTCCAATGTGGAGCTATTTATAAAATGTGCCAAATTTAACCCCATGATTGAAGCCAGATTTGCAACCCCATGACGAATGTTTTGCGTTTATGTCTCCGAGCATAAAAAACATTATTACCTGTTCGAAAATGATTTTTGATGCTGTTAATGTTTAATTTACGATCTGGAGGTTTATAGATGTTTATAATTTTCCAAGATTGTTGTAATATTTCAGCATTAAGTGCAATTACTTCTATTTCTTTGAAGTTAGGTGATGTTTTATGTTGGACTTAATTGCAATTATGACTCCTCATCCTTTGTTATGTGATCTATCTTTTCTATATGTAACGAAATCTGGACAGTAGAACTTATTAGTGGGTTTTAAATGTGTATCTGTAATACAAGCCACGTCAACATTTTAGGTTTGAAGAAAGTGCGTAAATTCTACTTTTTTTTATTAGAAATACTATTCGCATTCCAATTCGTGAAGGTTATTCCATTTAAACTACTTACTACCATTGCTATTATTATTAGATAGGAGTGAAGATATGGAACTTCGGATGGAGTTGATTATGGTAGCGATTAAAGAATTTATGAAATTGATTGTACTGGATGTGACTGCTTCGATAATGATGTTTAGAAAGGAACTAGTTTGTTGGTTTATATTTTGGGTATTATAGGGGTGTCAACAATTGGAACCAGTGGAAGGAGGGTTTGTGTGGGAAGAAGAGTTGGTGTGTGTGAAGTTACAAAGTTGTTGTAATACTGGTAGGGAGGGGAACTGAGAAGTGGAGTGGATGTTGCCTGTGGATTGTGAGGCTGATTGATTGTTTGATGATGTATTTGGCATGGAGTCGGTGCTACGGGAATTATGGGTGTTGTAGTATGTGCAGGAGAATCTATCATCGGCATGGTGCGGGCCACTGCAGTTCTTACAAATGGGGTTTTGGCTTTTATTTGGACAAAGTACTGAGTAATGGTTTTGGGAACAGAAAGCACAACGTATTTGATGTTTACAATTGTTCTTAGTATGTCCAATATCCATACAACGCTGTCATTGCACTGGTCCTTGTGTTTTTTTCTTTCGTTCTGTTGACACTCTTAAGTTACAAGTATGATTAATTGCTAGAATATTTTAAATGGGGTCTTTACCATTTAATACTACTGCTACAATGGGGATTGATTAGGACATTGTTCTTGGTGAGCCTAGTAATTTTAATTAGAGAAGGGAATTTCTGCTTAATTTCCTGGAAAATTTCAAGTTCTGATATCGATAGGTCGACATTTTTAAATTCAACTAAAATGTTCTTATTTAACGGGTCTTTATAGGTGTGAAAACTTCTCTGTGTTTGAAGATGGTATTTCACGATTTTACGAAAGTCCGTGGCTGTTTGGGCGTTTATCTTAACTTTTTAGGTCTGCTACGAAATTGGTAGAGACTTTACTTTTTAATTCTTTGGTAAATGTATTTAAGTTGGGGATGTCGGCGACAAAGATGGGAGGAATTCTATTAGGGGGATCCGTTGACTCTCAGGTCGTCGATGTTTAAGTACCTAAACCTGTTGTCTGATACGTTTGTACTTTCCTTTTATAGAGGTCCAAATTTATTACTCACTGGCACATTATATTCTATAGGACCTGGTGATGAGGAGTCACTTGTACAGCTAGAAGCTCCTGAGAGATTTTTATTTTCTGACTGCGTAGCAATATCACTCACTGACCTTTTGCGGGTGAACGCTGCCTCCAGGTTTATGGGCTGGCCTGCCAGCTGGCCGGACTGAGTGCCCATGGTCACGGCACTGAACTCGGACTCATGTTGTTGCAGAATTTCCATAACTTCCGAGGTGACACCATTGAGAGAGATGAAAGATACACCATCGGAGTTCGTTGTAATGGTGTCCATGCCTTGTAGGGTTTGTAGGGCTGCACATAAAACATCGCGCGTGTTTGGATCGATTACGGAGGCCATTGAAACACTGTACGATATTGTACAGCACAGAAATCTAGATCGCATATGGCAAAGCCCTTCACTGTTTCCATTTCCTCAAATACTCGGTACGTTCTGACAAATTAATTTAGCGAGAAAGTAAGTAGCGGCAGTATGCCGCGAAGCAGCGAGTGGCCGATGCCACATGCTGAACACTGTGTTATACTCGTACTACCACTAAGCTGGATTCCGACGCGGTAGGCGATAACACTGTTTTGAGTCACTACTGTACTGGAACTGAAAGGGCTGTAGCAGAGCTGCGGAGCACGTCCGAACTCGATTGCGGTCCGATAAGGAATGATGAAGCACACCGCGTATAAAATTAATATTCCCCAATCGATCTGGCTGATGTCGCGGCCCCTTGAATTTGAAAACAATATTTTAACTTTTTGGAGGGCGGTACATTACATGATGCCCCTCGGACATTTTCAAAATTTAAAAAAAATGGCACCAATTTTTTAAAATTAAAGTTTGATGTCAGACAATGTAAAGGATGCCTAAGAGAATAGTGCAAGTCTCATTATTGTTAAAATCCCTGATTTTTCGAAATTCAAACTAACTAAAGACCGGATTTTCATGCAATAAAACTCCCCAAAACGTGCATTAAAAACATAAATATGTGCAAAAACATGCAATAAAAAGATCATGATTTTGCAAAACGGTTTTACGTAGCCTAAAATCTCCACTCGAATGAAATATAATTTTAGTGTTAAAATAATTAAGTTTGTACAAATTGTTTAAACAAACCATATTTGATATTTTAAATACTCGTATTGTTCGCACACAAAATTAAATTAGCATAAAACACAAAAAGTAAATGCAAAAATTGAAAAATGCAAATATACCTTTTGAAATAAAAAATAATTAAGTTACAGAAGAAATGTTCTTAATTGTTTTCAATATTATTTACAATTATGAATATTTCCAAATTATTTTCTGGGAAATTATTATATCGTCTATCAACGAATATATGTTTCAAACAGGAAAAACTTCGTTCTATATTTAATTTATACTTGTCTTTGTGCCGAGCCTTACTCTGACGTACGTGACCGCTATTAAAAGAGGTTAAAAATGTGCATTCTCTCTTGACCCTCCGAGGGCAACGTTCGTTCGGAGAAATTGGATGAATTTGAAACGCAGTGCAGCTTGTCTCTAAGCTTCGCACCCGGATGTAAGGTCAACTGTGACTCGCGCATGCTGTCTCAAATTGGTAAGTTGAGCGAAGACTGACAAAACGGATATAAGATCCGATTGGGTTGATAGACCCTGAGCACAGCGTTTCCTGAGCGGCCGCAACCAAGGGCTGCGGGCCAATCTTCTCTGGTGCAATAACTCAGAAATTTTAATTAGACAATAGGCATTAAGAAAGATATAGACGCTCGGTTCATAGGGCAACAAAATGCAGAATAAATAATACGAGTATTAACCAGAACTCGGGTTTCAGAGACCACCCGAATGCGCTGTTGGATTATGTCATAAAAACTTTTTTCTTAAATGAAACCTTTAAAAAGGATAAATTAAAACAATTTGATAAAATAAAAAATTATATTGTATGCAATAACACTATGGTTCTTACAAATTCGTCGAGTAAAATCCCAAAATGTGCAATTTTCAGGCAACATTACCTAAAACGTGCCATATCGTGCAGTAACCCCTCAAACGTACAATTTTGTGCAAAATAAAACACGTATTAAGATAATGTCCTTTCCATGATTGAAATTTCTGTCAAGATTTCATCGAAGTTCATATTAGCAAAGGAAAGATGTAGTAACAGGGGAATCTGGTCTTTAATCATAACATATCTAATGATTTCCACCTCTACTTCTAAAGATACAGATCACTGTTAAGTCATAAGACAGGCTAAAATAATGAAACATGATCAAGAAATTCATGAAATTCAAGAAATTCATTCAATTCAAAAAAATACGAAATATAATAAAAATGCGGTCTCTACTAGAAACCTTGTACAAAATGTTTTTTAATGATATAATCGAGAAGTGAAGAATCCTGCAACAGTGGCTAGTGTCTTCAATCAATACTTTTCGATAATTGTAGCTGATCTTACTGGGAATCTTAAGGCACAAAAATCAACATGAGACTTTTTCATAAAAATCGTTTGTTTCTGAAACTTCTTCCTATGAAATTCTCAAAATAATCCGCAAATTAAAAAATAAATTTTAGGGCGGTTTATATGATTTTCCAGTTTGTTCTTAAAGTCTTGTGCACTTTCCCCTATACACCCGTTAACTCACATATATCTGCATTGTTATGCAGTGGCACATTTCTAGATATTTTCAAACTAGCTAAGTCGTTCTTCAAAAAAGGACACAAAAAGGAAATTCAAAATTAATTTTCCTCTTGTCATTTTCTCAAAAATACTAGGCAGACGCTTTTACGTACGAAGGGAAACCTTTCTCAATAAATATGAAACGTTTTTCGAATGCCAATCTAGATTTAGAAAATGAAGATCTACTGAAACAGCCATTTATTCTTTTCTGAAAAATATCGTTTGCCCCCATGGATCAAAATAAAGCACTTTGGGATATTTTTAGATCTTTCAAAACCTTTGACGTCATTGATCATGAAATTTTACTTTCAAAATTACCTTCGATGAAATTCGTGGTATTGTTCGTATGTGCGTACTTTAAACAACGATCTCAGAGAATAGAAATACTGTACTGGAATGATGGGACATTATATACTCACCTTTCTGATTCATTTCCAATTGCCCATGGGGTTCTGCATGGTTGAATCTTAGGCCCTATTATCTTTCTGACAGGTGTAAACGATATACCCTCGACGATTCGAAACAGAAGAATAATTCTCTTTGCGGATGATACGAATATTCTTTGCACCCAACAAACAGTAAATATTGCAATATTAGATGATCTGGGCTGTCCGGGTGACGCCGCGTCGAAGGCTGAGGTGCCGACATGTCGCGGTCTTCTTCAGGATTGTACTGTCTGAAGCCTGCAGTACAGCCGTTGAAAAGACCACGACATGTCGGTCGAAACGTCGGCACCTCAGCCTTCGACGCGGCGTCACCCGGACAGCCCAGATCATGACTCTGGCCGCAGAAGCCTACGATATAATGGAATATTAGATGTTTCAAATTGGTTTCTTAAAAAAAATAAAGTAAACGAAAAGAAAACAGTTTTAATGCAGTTTCTCATTTCAAATAAAGAATTGTATACTCCATTAAAAATTAACGGCATGCCATTGACTGATGTTAAGATAACAAAATTTTTAGGTCTTTATATTAAGTCAAACCTGAAATGGAACGTCCATTTAAATGAATTGAACACAAAATTCAGTTCATTATGCTTTGCGATCAGAATTCTTTCAAATTCAGACAGACTTCAAAGAGTTAGTTATGTAAATGTCGGGAATGTTCATTTCCAGTTGCAATATGGCATAATATTCTGCGGAAACTCATCCGCAGAATCCCAGATATTTATATTACAGAAACGAATTGTAGGAATAACAAGCAAATATCACCCACGTAATTCTTGTAAGTCCCTCTTTATTATGTCTGGAATTCTACCATTGCCTTGCCTTTTGATTTACGAATCAGTGGTATTTGTCAGAAATGACTGACTGAAGGGAGGAACATTAAACTATTAAAATCAATACACACGTTTAAGCGTAAAAATATTTTTTGCTGCATAATTGTTTCTATACAATCAGACACTATACGAGGAACAAAATACTTATTTTGTCAATGATATTTAATGAATTTGTTATCTTTTGGACCGTATAATTTTAAGACCAAACATGCCTGTAACCAGGATTGTATCTCCGGTTTCTGAGTCAATGACACCCATCTCGATCAGGTTTTTCGACCAGTTCCCCTGATCTTTGAGCGAATTTTGAGACGGTCCCTTGTTTTGCTTCTGGACATAATAGTAATTTCATTATCTGTGCACAATTTCTAAAGTTGAGCGAGCAACATAATCATTGAAATTAACTATGTTCTCGTGCCAGTAATTGGAGTCCTTCACGAAGGGCACGATGAGTGATAATGGACAAACATTATTGTATTTTTGTTTTGAAAATAATTTTGATTACAGAGAAACCAATATTTTCTTGTCAATTTTTGCGAAAACGCTCGTTTCCACCTGTATTCATAATTTAACTTGTAAATGAGTTGGCAAGTAATGCGCGTCGTAGAGGCCGTTTCGCATAAGATACAGGGTTACTCCACGACACTTGTTAATTAACGCGCGTCAACGCAACGCTCGTGTGACACAGGCATACGAAAACGTTCACGGAAAACACTTTTCCCCATAGTATGTCATATATACCGGGTGATCAGTATAAAACACAACCCACAGCAGGCAGAGCGAAATGCACTGGCAACCATGTTTGAGCGGGTCGGATAGCGGCTGGTGGTTTCAAGCAGGTAAACCGACGGGAAATACGCTTAATTCCCTCTCCCACTAACACTACCCTGAGGAGGAGAGCAGGTGACCGCCGAGTTCAAAGAGAAAGGCACGCGCCTGCTTGTTTGGTGTCGAAATAAAATTGAATTGTCAAGAACGACGATTCCTTCGATATTGTTTAAAAGTTAAATAAACTTCCATGAAAATATACATTGGTCAATTTAATAGTAAACTTTGCTTGTTTTCGTTTCATAACAAGATACATACGCTCCAGAACATACGCTCCAGAAATGTATAAGTTTTATACTTTTCTGTTTTAAATAAATATTAACAAATTATAAATTCAGATTCGCAGAACAAATGTATATTATTATTATTATTATTATTATTATTATTATTATTATTATTATTATTATTATTATCATCATTATTATTATTACTGAATAAGGGTACTATAAAATAATCAACTAATTAAAATATAATAAAATTAATTTTAATTTATTATGATACGTATCCGCCTTTACTGTTTCCTTGAAAAAACAACAGACCAAGCATTTCACTAACCGAAATATGGTACTCTTGTTCAGAATAGACTCAGATGAAATTTTTTCTCTGAAAGCTGTCCGGCACTCTTTTAAAGATTGCGTTCTGAATTACTCCTCCAACACAAAAGTGCGTTGCTCTACGCTGAGGCGCATCGTAAGTTAACTGTGAAAGAAGGAAGCTATGAATGAAGACGCGGGCTGTTTTGTTTTGAGCTGGTATGACCCACACCACAGGAAGAGGGGGGAGTGAAACGAAGAGGGTGGTGGTGAATGGTGTGTCGCTGAAATGCAGACGAAGGAGCTGTCCCAGAAGCAAGCAAAACTTTCACTTTTCTCTCAGTGCCTTGAACAGCAGGGTTGCGTTTTATACTGATTACCCAGCAAAACTTTCACTTTTCTCTCAGTGCCTTGAACAGCAGGGTTCGTTTTATACTGATTACCCCAAAACTTTCACTTTCTCTCAGTGCCTTGAACAGCAGGGTTGCGTTTTATACTGATTACCCGGCAAAACTCACTTTCTCTCAGTGCCTTGAACAGCAGGGTTGCGTTTTATACTGATTACCCGGCAAAACTTTCACTTTTCTCTCAGTGCCTTGAACAGCAGGGTTGAGTTTTATACTGATTATCCGGAAGTTTTAAACTGTTTTTGACGTTAAATAAATAAATTCAAAAGTCCTATACGTTCTCGACACTTGTCCTGTGGTAATTCCTTTAAATAGTGTTAACATGAATTTTAACAACTTAATAAACTTGTGCCCTCAAATTTCTTACTTGTCTCCCAATATGTAATAGTATTACACACCGAACACTTCTGGGGATAACTGTGTGAATAATGGTAAAAACTACATGGAAATTTACTCAGTTTTCAAGTTTTTTTAGCGGAAAAACAGTTGCAAGTCGGAACTTAGTTTTATGAAGTTTAGAAAAGTATAAGTTGAAAGTGACGCAGTTAAATGTTACACTTTTGGGGGAAATAATATATTTTTATTGATGCACATATTCCATTTTTCTCAGAAAATAGGGAAATGTTCCTATCGGATACTTACTTCTATGTTTTAAAGACTTTTCCAGAAGTTTGTAGACATTAGAATCATTTGAAATCAAAGAAATGAATACAAAGGAATCAAAATTATTCTTGATGGTATTAAAACTAGTTCAGGAATTAAAATCCTTACATTTTGATTTTGACATTCTTTATTATTTACTTGTGTACACTCAGTTATACAATTGCATGTGTTCATTCATTTAATCAAAATCACACATCACAATTCGAAACTATTGATATTTAAAATAGTTTTAATACATCGTATTTTCTTTACAAATGCTTTACAAAAATATATATTAAGGTATAATTATTAATATTAACCCCGTATCAGGTATCAAAATGTTCCTATTGGTTCGTAGAATCATAATCCCAGAGTTTATCAGCATTAGTAGGAATATGATATCATTTGGCCTTCTTATTCTTGTAATGTTCCAGTATTCTCTTAAATTCCCGTAATGAGCCTGAAAGTTGCTCAGGATGTGGAGGTAACAAGTTCGTATTTGTAACATTAGCTCTTTAGCCATTTCTAGGCCATCTTTCTGAAACACGTCAGCTCTTTTAAAATATACACTGCATATCTATCATACACAATGTCTTCTGAGTCTTTTACAATAATCTTTTGTTGTAACTATACGTTAGAAATGCCTCCTCTAAAATAGCTTAACATAGCAGGTAACTGAATCTTTCTGGCACACCAACACAATAACAATATTCGTTAAACATTGTTATCGAGATTATTTCACTTGCGTTCGGAGATAACGCTTCTTTACAAATACTGCACGGAAATGTTTAACCCGTTACTATCAAGGGTCGCGAACATCGCGAGACAAGTTTACTCTTTGGACTCGGGATCCACGGCACTTGGGTCGGCTGAGCTCGGGAGCATGAGGATATCTTTGGGCGCTGGAGTCCGTGGCCGGTGTGTCGGACCTACGTAGCTCAAGAACACGGGAAGGAATATCAAACCATGCGCCGCTCCGAACATAACAATACCCAGGTACATTCTGAAATAAAACACCTGAAATATCTTGGAATGCGCGAAGGCCAACACGATGATGCCCACGAACTTGGTGAGCGTGATGCCCGAGAACACGGACGTGCCCATGTTGACGAGGGCGTCTTCCGCGCGGCGGGTACGAGTGGTTTCCGAGGACCTGGCAAACGCGTGCACAGTATGGCTACAAAACTCCACGGAAATCCCCACCGCCATCACCAGGTTCACCAACGACACCGCATTCAGAGAAATATCCCACCAATACATCATACCCAAAAGGTCAATGATTATCATCGTAATGGTGATCACGATAACAAGCGCCGACACTACATCCAAGCCCAGAAGCACGAAGGAGACAATGAACACGGCTATTAGGGATATTCCCAGGCTGAAAATGGCGTCGGCCCACATGGTCAAGTACTGCTCGTAGAAGACGTAGAACACGCTGTACGGGAAGACTTCGAAGGGTTGCTGCGGCTCGCGGCCGGCGGCGGCTAGGCCGGCGTTGAGGGTTCGCGTGATGTTGGCGGACAGGTCGCGCGCCGCCGCCAGAGCGTGGTAGTAGTCCTCGGAGGTGCGCAGGACCGTGTGGAAGGTCATGAAGTGCGTGGCGCCGGTGGAGGCTGAGCCGGAGTCGAAACCCGGTTCTGTCCCGGGCGCTTTAGAGGGCTGAAGGGCCACTGCGTTTGCGTAGGCCGCGTGCCCCGCCTTGGCGCACTGCACGCTCGGGTTGTCCTGAAGGAAGAAGGGCAGGTACTTCTCGAAGACTGTAGAGTTGAGTGGGCGACGGACGATGGAATCCACTGGTACTCTACACGGCACGCAGCTGCAGAAAGAGCAGAAGAGCATTTTGTTTATTTTATGTACGATATGTGTAGATTGAATTGAAAATTAGTCATATCGTAGCTTTTTATGGTTGATGTTTGTGATACATGCGTTGAGAAAGGGTTTCCACACACACGTTAATAGTGGTGGGTGGGACTGGCATTCTGTCCGGCAGTTTCCGAGTTGCAATGATAGGTCAGGCGCCAGTTCACTCAGGCAGAAGCCCCGCCGGTACGTGCCCGGGCGGCAGAGAGGGGATTGGAGCCTCACTCCAAGGCGAGTACTAACGGCCGGTTTTACCACCATTACTTAAAATTTTAAGTTAGTCTTACGAATTTTAAGGTTATTTATTTTTAAAAAATTGGACCCATTTTTTGAGAAAATCGTGTTGAGTTTTCGAAAAACTTTACACAACATTTAAAGCACAAGTACTCATGAATATAATAATATAACAACAAGTCGCCTCTAATGTAAATATTAACGATGTGAGAGGAGTTAGTCAAAAAATGTCCTTTTCTTAATTTTCGTCAAAAAGGAATAGCGCAATATGGCGCTTATATCAAATTATTGGAGTACGTTTAGCACTATCCCTAGCAAAAGTTTAAAGAAAAACTTTGGAGCCGTTTTCGAGGAAATCATATTTTCGTTATTTTGTAATATTGCACATTATGCTAGCAATATTGCCCGAAAACTACTAAAATGTAGAAACAAATATACATGACATTCTTGAAAGAATTACTTATGGCGAAAAAAATTCATTACAAGGATAAAATTTCCAACTTCAATTTTGTAGTTGTGGAAAGACCTCGAAAAAATTCAAGTTTTTCACATTTACCAAAAATTCTAAGTTATTAGCGAATATCAGACGTATGCCACCTTCATAAGTGTATTTTACTTTATTCTTTCAAAAAATTGAAAGAAACAATTTGGAGCCATTTTTTGAAAAAAAATTGAAAATGTAACAGAGACTTCAAGTGAAGTATCCCCATATTTTATGGAAAATATTTTAAAATTGCAGCACCACGAGTGGAACCAAATCGACCGCGGAATGTATATTTTGGAAAAAAATCCTACGTATGGTTTACACACTAGTAGTTTTCGCGGGCGGGTAGGCGAGCGAGCAGACGGGCGAGCGGGCAGGCGGGCGGGCAGACGGGCGGGCAGACGGGCGGGCAGACGGGCGGGCAGACGGGCGGGCAGACGGGCGGGCAGACGGGCGGGCAGACGGGCGGGCAGACGGGCGGGCAGACGGGCGATTACGAGAAAGTAAAAATGTTAAGGCATCTTCCGTTCCGGATCATTTCAAAATTTCTGACCAGACTGTATTTTGTTAATGTTACACGAGTTTAGTGATTGTTATTTGTTTCTTATTGTAGAACAGGACATTTTTCAGATTTTATGATTAGTCGATGTCAACTTTTTTATTACATACATGTGCAATTTTCATCGTTGGAAGACAAATGAAGGAAAAAATATCACTTTGCCTGTTAATGTTTTACTTGTCTCGATTGATGCAATTAATTCTTTTGATTCTAATTCAGTGTATTATTTTTATTGAAAAGGCATTTATTTTGGAAAGCTTTGACAATACGATAAGATACTACATTTAGAGAATATTTGTGTTTCATAACATGTGCAGAAAATGGGACGTTTCTAAGCATAAGCGAAAATATCCAGATTTGTAGATACCGTGATGCTTTAAATAAATCAATTTTCACACACCTCGTGTCTTCATGCATGCAGAAAGATTCATCATCTGGGGACTTTCTGCAGCAGTCGCTGATGGCCGACCAGTCGAAGAAGTCGTCCAGCCAAGAGGCAGCAGGACGGGCGATGTAGGATTCCTCAGGAACTTTGGACGCTCTGCAAATTACAAGAAAATTCAATGTGCAACACAGAAAAAAAATACCACGTTCATTTAAATTAACAGCAAAATAAATAGCCGAATTAGACAACATGAACGTTCAAGTTTATCGAAAAAACGTTCTAATGGAATCTGGACGATGCAATTTGTATTTTTTAAGTGTTTTTACTTTCGCCTTACTACGAAAGTAGTAACGATGAAATACTGTGAACATTGTAATACTGCATCAAAAAACAGGATTTTCCAATAGAAAACTCCTATTATGGGGCCATGGTATCGAAAAAGTGGATATATGCACGCGCACACACACACACACACACACACACACACACACACACACACACACACACACACACACACACACATACATACATACACAGAATCATCAGTTTATGCAACCCACAGCAGGGAGAGGATTTGCACTGGCAACTATGTTTGAGCGGGCGGATAGGCTGGCGGTTTCAAGCAGTAAACTGTAAGAAGTACTCTTAATCCCTTCTCCACTAATGCCACCCAGAGGAGGAGGGCAGACCGTCTTGGCCATGAGTTCAAAGACAAAAGCACGCGCCTGCTTGTTTGGCGTCAAAAGAATGTTGTATTAACAAGAACAATGATTTCTTCCTGAATTGTTTAAAACTAAAATAAGTTTACCATGTAAAATACACATTCAGGTAAATTTAATAGTAAACTGTTTGTTTTAGTTTCATAACAAATATGCTCCAGAATGTACACGTTTTATACTTTTCTGTCTTAAATATATATTAATAAATTATAAACTTCAGATTCGTAGAACAAATGTTTGTTATTGTTATTATTATTATTATTATTATTGAAATAATAATACTTTAAAAATAAAAGTCTCGAAAGATAAGATCAGAAGTCGATGCATTATAATAACTGATTAAATTGTCAGTGAAAGATAGTCATTGGTTGACGATACATCATAGTATTGCTCTTCATCCCATTTATCTCCACCTTAAGAAAAAAAGTTTTGAAAATTTCCCACAAACTAAAATAAGAAAGCTAGTTTATCAATCGGTAAAGAAGAGAAGGAAACTATTTATTATGAAGAATTGGAGTCTGAAACAAGCGAACCTCACAAAAATGTTCAAAATGTCCTCCAGTTGCCAACAAACAAGCATTAACTCCCTTGAGAACATTTGCCCGAAGCAAAGTTTCCTCGTCAATCATGCGAATCGCTTCCATGATGTTTCTTTGCAGCTCTTTGAAATTAGCAGGCTTGTTTGCATAAACTTTACCGTTGAGGGCTCCCCAAAGATAAAAATCCCGTGGGGACAAATCAGACGAATGAGAGGCCACAAATCCCGTGAAATTCTTCTCTTCAAAAAACAACAAAAAAACTCTTCCAGAATTTGCATTGTCGGCTTCGCAGTATGTGATATCGCTCCATCCTGCTAAAACCAAACATTTTTCTCATCCTTTTCAAGATGAGATACAAAATTTATCACTATATTTTCATAAGTATCCGCCGTTACTGTTTTTTTGAAAAACAACAGACTAATTAATCTGCGTCTATAAATGGCACACGACACTCCAATATTTTTTAATGCAATGATCTCTCGGTACTCCAGAGTTTTTTTGCTGGTCAACATCCATCCAAATGAAGTCAAGCCTCTTCACTAGGGCCCGGATGTACTAAAATTGTGAAAATGTGTACGTATATATGTGTTACATTGTACAGAAATATGTACTAAAATTAAGAAATATGTAACAGTAATTATCATTATATAAATTATTTTTTACTTCTTCTTAGCCGTTTGGTTGACCCTCAGGTGGATCTTAAGGCGCCTAATTTCTTCTTCCACACTTCTGTGTTGCTCCAAGTCCCAGGAGGTATCTGCCATCCAGCTATTGTCTTCTCTATGTTGTCTCTCCTACCAGGTCATGGCCGGCCTCTTTTTCCTTCTTTCTTGCGGTTGCTAATCCAAAAGCTTCTTTGGAAGTCTATTGCTCTGCATCCTCTGCACGTGTCCAAACCATAACAGTTGTTTTCTTTCAATTTCGTGCAGAATATCATGCTTTAGGCCCATACTTTGATTAATTCTTTCATTTCGTATTTTCTCTCTTCTTGAGATGCCAGCAGTTCTTCGAAGAAAGTCCATTTCCATGACCCTCAACTTTGTTCTCCTTTGTTCTGAGAGTTGCCATATCTCAGCACCAATCAGTACAACACTTTACATTATTACTCTATATATCATTAGTTTTGTTCTTTTACTTCTTGTCCCATACGATAGAATACAGGGAACCGATGAGTTTTCTGCCCTGTGTAATCCGTTCCAAAACCTCTCTCCCATAAAGCCCCTTATTCCCAATTGTTACTCCTAAATATTTTAGTTCTTCAGTTTTCTTAATTTTGTATTCTGTTCCTATAGTTATGTAATCGTTATTACTATTAAATGCCCAGTACATTGTTTTATCTAAGTTGAGTGTCAGTCCCCACTTTGCGTATTCATTTCTTATTCTTATCAGCATAAATTCTATATCATGTTGGTCGTGCGCCACGATTACTGGTTTTCAGCGAACTGTAAAGTGTAGAGAGTGGAGTACATATCCAGCGGTATTCCCATTCCCGCACAACTCCTTTTCCATTTTTGCAGGACTTCATTCACATAGATTTTGAAGATTGTCGGTGAAATGCAGCATCCTTGTCTTAGGCCTTTAGTTATTGAAAATGATTCCGTCAAGTGCTTTTCCGCTTTCACTATTCCTGCTTGCTCAAAATATAATTCTTTCACTGCAGCAATGAGGATACTATTCATATTTATACGTCGCAGAACCTCCCATAATTTCTCTACTGACAACTTGTCATACGCTTGTGCGATATCGTGGAAGACGATGTGTAATTCTCTCCGCGTTTGCCACTTCTTCTGCATTTCTTGTTATAAACAGAATAAATTATCAATGCAGGAGCGCCCTGCTCGAAAGCCACTTTATTCTTCGTGCATCACATACTGCTTTTCTAGGTGATTTCTCAATACCCTCCCATATTTCTTACTAATTATTTTTTACTAAAATACTTTAATCTTAGTATAGTATATTGTTCTGTTTCTTTAAGTTAAAGACCAAAATTAAATTTTATACTCTTCATAATCCTATTATTTGCAACGATACCCACAACAGTAAGGAATTTTATATTTTAATGACATATTTATTTCAAATAGTCAGCAATGATACTCTTCCTTTTATCTTGTAAGAAGGCCTTGTACTGACTAAATGATCCTTCCACATCGCTCGAAGTCTCTAGTGTGTATTTAAACTTGCACAGATCCTCTGACGTGTAGTCAGTCCAGTGCGACGGGATTGTTCCCTCACAGCACTGCACTAATAGCACAAACTGTTTCGAATGCTAAGTTTTTTCCAGAACTGAAAACCCCTTCTTCTTCACTAGACCCTCTGTTGATCCTCGAATAATAAATGAAGTTTTCAAAGAAGCGACTGCCATTTGGACAATTGGGCGATTGGGCAATTTCAAGACCGCCGGAAAGTTTCAAGGAAGACGTTTCGAAAGATTTACTTGCAGTGCTTACTGAAAAATGGAGCAATATGACTTTTCATCGTCAAGCAATTGTTTTGATATGCCTAAGGATACTACAGCAACAGAATCTAATTACTGTATAACTTGTATTCCAAAATGACAATTTCAAGCATTGTGAAATAGAATAAATCCAGATGCCTCTTCTCGTTAATCCTTTTTTGTATTGGAAATCAATACGTCAACTTTATCAACCTGATCAACTTTATATCAACATAATCAATCAGTTCTGCAACATAACGCATGCACCAGACAGGTTAGAAGTAGTATTTTTGGATACATCACCTGCAGGGCTTCTTGTGCCTTACACATATATAGCACTGCATCAGTGCCGGTGTTTAACTCCACCAGGCCACAAAAAGTCTATTGTATCGGTAAACTTTTGCGAAATTTGGTGGTTGCATTTGGATAAAAAAAATTACAAGTTAACAAAATAAATTTACACGTTTAACCGTTCATTAAAGGCATTACAATGTTCCCAACATGATTTTCGTGCACCTAAGTTGTTTCGTTAGTTGATACCCTGATGGGACTATCGCCAATTTACAATAAATACAATACATTGTTTCCGCTCAAGGAATTCCATTCCTTGAGCGGATGTCTTCATTTGTCATTACATGGTAAGTATAAAGGTGAATATACATAACAATATCATATTCTCGTATGTAGTAAATTACTCCTGTAGCATTCTGTGAATTTATAACCATATTTAGTGGATTGTCGATATCGAAAAGTTGATAAACAGCAAAACGAAAGTCCGTCCGACTGTCCGTCCGTCCGTCCGTCCGACCGACTGTCCGACCGACTGTCCGTCCGTCCGACAGTCCGTCCGTCCGTCCGACAGTCCGTCCGTCCGTCCGATCGTCCGTCCGTCAGTCAGTCAGTCCGTCCGTCCGACCGTCCGTCCGTCAGTCCGTCAGTCAGTCCGTCTGCCGTCTGTCTGACAGTCCGTCAGTCTGTCTCGTCGACAGTCGTCCGTCGTCGTCCGTCCGTCCGTCTGTCGTCTCGACAGTCCGTCGTCGTCGACAGTCGTCCGTCTGTCTGACAGTCCGTCCGTCCGTCGACAGTCGTCGTCGTCGACAGTCTGTCCGTCGTCGACAGTCGTCCGTCGACAGTCGTCCGTCGACAGTCTGTCGTCGACAGTCCGTCCGTCGACAGTCGTCGTCTGTCTCGCTCGCCGTCGTCGTCCGTCAGTCGTCGTCGTCGTCAGTCGTCGTCCGTCGTCTGTCAGTCCGTCGTCCGTCTGTCGTCTGACAGTCCGTCCGACAGTCCGTCCGACAGTCCGTCCGACAGTCGGTACGTCTGTTCGTCCGTCAACAACGCTAGCGGCTAAACCGTTCAGCCGATTTTCTCCAAAATTGACATTCCTCTATCGTTCTGGCTGTTGCGGTCTCTTGGATTTAAAACCGAAATTTTAATTTTGGTGTTCTTTTACATGACGCCCCTGGAACATTTTCAAGATTTAAAAAAAAGACTCCAACGGTTTTGATTAAATATTGTTATTAGATAGTTTGAAGGACGTTTAAGAGAATGTTGCAAGTCTCATATTCGTTGAAAAGCCTGAATTTTCGAAAATGCAGAAGTTCAAAAGTCAATGTTCAGAATCTTCCTACAACCACAATTATGAAGATAGAGATTTTTCCTTTAATGAAATCTGTTACATAAAGATATATTTTGAAATAATGTCATGTACAATTTTTCGAAACTTTTCGTTCTTTTCGCATAATTTTGCGTGAATGTACGGGCGATAAAGTACGTGCTGTTTTTGCACCACTTGTTTTTAATATTAAGTATGCAAAATATGCCACAGTAAGTTGTGTATACCGTCCCTTAAAATACGAGAGGAGTTGCAATGGAATAAGGCGTTATGCCGGTTCCCATTTCACCAGTCCCCACCAAATATGTCTGGTTCATCTGACCTACATGGCAGTGTCAAAAATTGTAAAATTCTTCAGTATCTACCTACGGTACTCTACCGTAGGTAGAATTGTAATAGCTAAAAACGCTCCCCTCCTTATCAATCGCCAAGCTCTTCAAAATTACTTGGGTGTAAGAGGTGGGGAAATAGATTTTTTTACACGAAAATGTGTCAAAAACGGTAACATTAATCATTGTTATCAAAATTAAGGTAGTGGGGAGTAGGATAGCCTTGGGTAGGTGACTGGATCTTGATACACTATTGTTCATGAATAACCTATAATGTTTTATTTATTTCTTTTACGTCAAAACAGTAAAAAACTGTGTGTGACGTGCTGAGGGGAGAAGTGAATTTTGTGCACATTTTCATAATTCTGTCATCCCTACCCTAAGCCATATTGTAACCACTATCTCGCGTTTACAAGCTAGAATATTAGCAACTTAACTTCTTGTTACTGTGTATTGCTGCACCTATGATAAGAGTAATCGCACTGACCACTTGAAGGCGCAGATAATTGCCACCGCTTCAGAAATAATTCACTTCAACGCACCGACCTATACAAATTTCTTCGACAAGCTCTCACAAATTACGAATAAGAAACGAATTCTTGTCCATTTTGCTTGTGACCTGCTGTGATTTGTGAGAAGGGTTGTACTGGAAGATTGCCGACAGCAAAGGAAAGCGACGGATAACGCCTTCTAAAAAGCGGATTATAGGTAATTATTTTACAATTTACTGAATGGAAATATTTGATACAAATAAATTACAAGATTTCTGTACTCGTATGTATCAAGAATAATCATGAAAGTCAATGGCAAGTGAACCAT
The DNA here is from genome assembly GCA_964035755.1 of Teleogryllus oceanicus. NCBI lineage: Eukaryota > Metazoa > Arthropoda > Insecta > Orthoptera > Gryllidae > Teleogryllus > Teleogryllus oceanicus. The sequence continues at coordinate 125,794,775 of CAXIVR010000003.1, read as the reverse complement.
GGAATTTCAAATGAAGAATTACAGTGCACCATAGCATGCACTTGTAATTTAGTGTGAATTCGCGTCTAATAAATAACGTTTCTCCCCACATTTTTTCCCTACTTTTCTTTCCTACGTGACGCTGATGCAAGAGGACTAATTTTCATTCTGGGAAACGAAATATACGACGCCACCTCATTGCTACGCAAGGCGACGGAGCGCAAGATGGAATTCTTTGCTGGTGCAAGGACGCCTCGCCAGGAGGCTGGGGCTTATTGACCTTGAATTGTGGAAATTCTGATTTGCTGTTGTAGACGTTCTTATAAGAAGAAATAAAAGAGGTCATCTTCGTCAACATATCAGCTTTATTTAGATAGCCGACTTTCGACGGCTTTGCCGTCATCGTCAGTCTCGCTGCTGTCGGCAAAAGTCGGACGACTGTGCCGACGGCAGCGAGACTGACGATGACGGCAAAGCCGTCGAAAGCCGGCTATCTTAATAAAGCTGATATGTTGACGAAGATGACCTCTTTTATTTCTTATTGACCTTGGTTGCGGGGAACGACTGTATTTCAGTTGACTGCGTGCAGATTTAAAATGACCTGTGATATCGTGAGTTGTAACGTTCTGCAATGAACTATGTTGCCGTTTTCCATTGTTAGAGTTTCTGGCGTAATTTAGCTAGAAGCTACATTTGCGAGCAAAGTGAACAGAATTCTAGTTACTTAGATGGCATACGTGATTGAAGTCACTACTATAAAAGGTGTAATTCATCCAACGACTATCGTAACTGAAAACAGATGGTTTAACATTTTTAAGTTATTGTAAAATTTCACGCTACAGAATTCATTCAAGTTACTTATTCACTGGCGTAATCTTTGTGAAATTTCTTAGGAAAAGGTATTAGATTCATATTACAACAGAACATTTTTTTTCAATTTAACTGGATTATAGAATTTCATGCAGTTGTATGTAAGTAGAGGAAGTTCATTTTAATTTTCATAAGAGCTGTTACGTACTGTACAGGAATTATTTGAAAGGAATTTTTTCCCGATTCTTTTCTTTCTTGTATGTTGTCCATTTTTGTACATAACGGCATATGTGTATGTTCATTCTTTTCAGATGGTATCTTTTCTTTGTTACTGTGCGTAGAGTATAATTAATTGTAAGAGTTTGTGTCTCAAATGCTAGTGTGTGATATAATCCAATAAACTATTACTGCCATTGGTTTCAACTTTGTGTAATTCTAAGAAATAATATACTCTCCTCGTTAATTTCTCAAGAGAATCTGATCTTTCTTTTCATTGGTAACGAAAGACGACCCCATACCCTGCATTACAGTGAGAACAGAATTTCAGCTGTAATATAACTAGTGACATCCAATGTTAATATGGATGCCCCTCATCCAGCAAATCTAATCTTCTCGTGTCATTCGTCCAAAAACCTCGCATCAAAGGGGGGAGTAAAAAAGGTAACAATATACTACTTCAATTTTGAATAGAGAAAGAAATGATCGTTTTTTGCAAGAATTGTTAACAAAAATATTCGCTCAGATGTAATAAAATCCATTTTCAAGAGTAAATGAGCTATAAATTTGGGCTCTTATCCCTCATCATGTCCTTCGTGAAAGAATTATACTTCCTTCCACGACAACATGGATTACGGCAATTTGAATAACTATTTTTCCCATTGAATTCTAGAAGATGTGCACAGATAAAGCTGTATTTATGTGCAGAAGCAAAACCAGAGACCATCTCACAATTTGCTCAATGGATCAGGGAAACTGGACGAAAAACTTGATCGAGATGGGAGTCATTGACCCGGAAGCTGTAGTACAATAGTTGTTACTGGTTGTTTATAATTATACAGTCCAAATTGTAAATAAAACATTAAATATCACTGTTAAAATTAATGTTACTTTCCTTGGTTGCTCAGTATATTCTCTAATTGTATAGAAACAGTAATGCCGCAGAAATGATTTCTCTTGTGATTTAAACTTTTGTATGAATTAAATCGTTTAATATCGTCTGGCAAGGTGTTATAAAGTAAGGTACATGTATTGTATTTGAATTGTTTGTAATGAGCTGTTAATAATTTTACCTGACGAATATGAGTTCTACGTCGAGTGTTATAGTTACAGATATCGGTGTTTTCTGAAAATATATTCCCGACCTTGAGCAAGTAATTTTTGAAAAAAAAAAACCACTGATTCTTAAATCAACAGAAAATGTAAAAGTAAAATTACTAGATTAATAAAGTTAGGCTTATTAATCTGTGTTAAAATCTCCGCATACAAAAATGGATTTAAAAGAGCGAGGTTTTGTTTAGTGCTATCTCCATTTTCTTAAGAACAAAATATAATCTGCAGCTCTCTTTGTTGGAGGCCTGTATATGCAAAGTAATATCGTTTTTAGTGATGGAAGATGTACAACAGAAATTTCAAAATCAGTTCTAACGGAATATACGATTAATTCTGTCAAGGATATAGAATCTATATTATTTCTAACATAAATACAAGAGTCCCCATATGCACGACCTTTATGCGAATCCCTTTCTCTACAATAATAGCTTGCGAGGTAAAAGTTTGGAATTTGGAAAATGCGAAGCTAATTGGAAGATAACCAATGTTCAATAAAGCAAAGAACATCAGTTTGATTTCAATCGATCTGTATAAGAGTTGCCTCGATAAACGCAGTTTTATTTGAAACTGATTGAACATTATGGTGCAGTATGTTTGTCTTTTGCAAGTACCTACACGGATATTTCACTGCTGTATCTGACTGTAGTTTCTATATATTTACTCCATTTTTATCTCGACTGGTGGTCGAAGGTTGTCCCAGTAGCGACATTTTGTGAGGAAATTGGGGTATTGGGTGTAGACGAATTGGTGGAGGGAATGGGAGAAACAGGAGTAGATTAGTAATTCTTCAGGGTTATGCCAGGATGATCCCTTGTTTTGGACTTCCAATCGTAAATGTTGTATATTCAACCAGGAGATAAGGCGGAGGAGTAGGCCCTATAGCCTCCCCATAATGATTTTATTATTATTATTATTATTATTATTATTATTATTATTATTATTATTATTTCTGTACTTTTCTCAGTAAGCATTGAGAACCATTCATCTATTCATACGACTTAGGCTCTAGCAAATGCAACTGGTAATGAAGATCTGAGGAAAGACGGAGAAGAAATTCATCTTTGTCCGTCCTTCAATTTAAACATTTTCGCACAATATGGCAAGTCTGTAGGATTAAAGCTTTTTGGATGGTTATGCAGATTCCTTTTGATAATCCTATTTTTGTAAGACCTGAAGCAAATCGGTCTGTCACCACTCCTGTGGCTGAGATGATTATTGGCACTATTTCAACCTTACTCAGTTGCCAAACATGTTGGATTTCTGCTGCGAAATTCTGGTATTTTGAAATCTTCTCCGATTCTGTCTTTTTCAGGTTTTTGTCAGTGGACAGCCTACATCTATGATTGTTGCATACTTTTGTATTTTATTGATAACTACTATGTCCGGGCGATTATAATCCACAGTCTTATCAGTGACAATAGGCCTATCCCAGTAGAGTACTATTTCACTATTTTCTATAACCGGTGAAGGTGAATATTTGTAAAATGGTGGAGGGTTCTCAATTAGTCTATAATTTGATGCCAATTGTCTATGGATTATTTTGGCTACTTGATTGTGCCTCCCTAGATATGCAGTGTTGGCAAGAACTGGGCAACCTGCAATCACATGGTCGATGGTCTCATTTGGTTGATTACACATTCTACAGACATCTTTTATACTGCTCTTCAGTATGTGTTTATCATAATTGCGTGTTTTTATTACCCCATCCTGAATTGCTATTATAAATCCTTCAGTTTCAGGAAATAAATATCCCATTTTCAACCACAGGAGAGAAGAGACTTTATCAACTGATGGGTTATTTAAGAGATTAGGATATTTTCCATGAAGGGTCTTGTTCTTCCAATCTGTCTGCATGTTACATATCTGGGAAACAATTTCAGTGTTGGTTTCAGTCTTCTGGAGATTTAGAGCTGAATAGTTTGCATCTACAGCAACTACATTCTTCAGTAACACACTATCCGAGGCGTGAAAGTACATTCGCATTTTCTTTTCTTGTGACCTGCACAGATTGAAGATATTAAGTAGGCCTCTATCTCCTTGGTTTCTGGGAAGATAAAGCCTTTCGACAGCGCTCTTGGGATGATGTATTCTGAATTTTGTGAGGGTGGTTCGAGTAATCGTATCCAGTTCCCGAAGGTCTGAGTCGGAATATTTCAGGATACCAAAGGAATATGTCAATACTGGGACAGCATAGGTGTTAATAGCACTTATTAGATTCCTAGAGTACAATTTTTTGTTCATCAACTTTGTGATTCTTGATTTGTACCTTTCCTTGAATATCGACTTCATACTTGTGTGGTTCACTCGTCTATTTTGTTGGATACCAAGGTATTTATAAGTGTCGTGGTACAAAAGCTGTCGAAAATCACAAGTTTCATCAGGTACTTCGACCAATTTACCATTTTTAGGTGTATTTCGGCACATTTATCAAATCCAAAGGACATAGCAATGTCTTCACTAAATACTCGCGTCACATACTTCAGCGCGTTCAGGTGGTTATGGCTCTCGGCAAACCGTTTAAGATCATCCATAAATAATAAATGGCTGATTCGGGAGGTAGGATCTCTCAGTCGGAGTCTGTACCCTAGACATTCCTTGTTTAGAAGCTGTGATAGGGGGTTTATAGCTAAACAAAACCATAGAGGGCTCAATGAATCGCCTTGAAATATTCCTCGACGAATATCAATCTTAAATGTACAGTTCTCGAAATTAATCTCCGTGCACCAGTTTTTCATTAAGGCAGCGAGCAGGTTTACAACCTTTGTATTAATTTTATATATTTTCAAAATGTGTATCAGCATTCATGAGGTACCGAATCAAATGCCTTTCTATAGTCGATGTAGCACATGCTCAAGTTTCGGCTTTTTACCTCAGCTTGTTTTATGATTACGCTGTCCACAGTCAACTGTTCTTTGCATCCAAAGTACTCTGATGCATCCTTTCTGTTCCATGCTGATGATATTGTTCTGATCACAATGCATGTATATCTTTTCGTGTAAAACTGATGTTAATAACTTATATAGTACAGAGAGACATGTTACTGGCCTGTAATTTTTGGGATCTGATTTAGGAACACTTTTGGGTAGTAAGTAAGTAATACCTTGCGTTAAGAATTTTGGGCACTGATCAGGCTTCTGAAGTATCTCATTAAAACTATTCGAAATCAAGTTGTGCAAGGAGACAAAACGCTTCAACCAAAAGTTCTGAATTTTGTCAGATCCCGCTGATTTCCAATTTTGGCATTTCTTAAGACTTCCTTCAATATCTTCGGTGGTAATGTGGACTTCAGACATTTCTGGAAGGTTGCCCATCTTTTTCTGAAGTTCAGAGAGCCATGATGCATCATGATTGTAGCTTGAAGATTTCCTGCCAATATGACTTGAATTTATAACTATCAACTTTCTCCTGGCTATCAGCTTTGTGTTCCAAGTTCCGATAGAATACTCTCTGGTTCCTCTTATTATTATTATTATTATTATTATTATTATTATTATTATTATTATTTCCGACATTTGTGAAACCTTTAAAATAATTAGTTCCTACCTAGCTTTTTACATGGCCTGCCAAGCAATAATCAAATTCTTGCCATGGAAAAGTTTCTGTACCCCACACATATTCGTTTTCTGTAAGATTGCTTCATAATCAGCAGGGACACTGATTTTCTTTCATGATTGAGAGAGAAGAGAAAACAGTGTTGTGAGAAAACAGTGTTACATCGACTAGTTCGCACAAAGGAAAATCATGTAGCACGTGTACAGGGATGCAGAATGCCGAGGCCTTGCACACGCGTGTAGGAAGTCAAAGCACTTTCCGGCGGAGAAAGAATATAAACATGCCTCGACGATGTCCGGGAAGCCCCGTCGGTGATAATTACCATACGAGATGTTGCAACAATCACCAATACTTCTGGAGAACTTAACCCCAAAGAGGTATTGCGTGACATGTGACAGACACCAACTAATTACAGGTACGACCAAAACAAATTACACAAATGCTAATGCAAAGGTTTCACGCACTGATACAAAAATGAGGAGCAGTGCACGGGAAAACAAGGGAACCACACTGAGGCTAGACAAAAGTGAGAAAGTTCTCGGGGAGTACGTGTCATCGCTGACTAATCTCATGCGACAGAGAAAGGGTAAGCTTTGGGATGTAGTGAGTGCGCGACACCGTCGGATAGGCACTTTATGTCCAATGATATTTAAAAGTCCTGAGATAGCTGACGTAACGCCATGCCAACGACTGATAGGGCGCGCGTCGACAGTGAGAGAGTTAGTACGGTTCTGTGAAAAACAGAAGGCAGGGAAACAAATACGGAATTCAAATGGAATCGCGTGTGACGTAGTGAACATAAAACTGTAGGGCTTGGGGCATTAACTAAATAAGCCACAGCATACTCTCGCCATTCAGAGATATTAATATTTCGATCGATGTGCGTCTTCTTGTTACTGCGACAAGATAAATATGAACATGTATAGAAACAAGCTAAACCATACTTTCACTAAAACCGAAGTATTAACACATACAAATTGCATGTAGTCTGCTGTGTCGTCTCTTGTGTGAGCCCTTCAGCGCAGCGCAAGGCAATAAATTTGCTGCATCAAGTTCCGCCACTCCTCAATTCCCCTAGCCAGAGCTAAGAAGACTCACATTTTCCAAGCTAACTACTCCTGGTGATGAATAAGGGGTGGATTTGGATAACCTTAAACATTGCCAAGAATGATCGATAAAATGTTTTGAAAACGCCCTAAATGCAAAGAAAAATGACGTAAAAATATTGATCAACACCCGTTCAGATGAACAACTCAAGCTGCTGGATATGTTACTGATTTAATCGAGGCATCTTCCATTCGTTCTATTGGCATTACAATTTTTGAGCGAAAAAAACGAATAGGCTACTGAGTTCTATGGAGAACGTTCGTTGCATCTCGTAAACATTATTTGTGTCAAATACCATTAAAATATTAAAATCGATGAAATGAGCCGAAAATACTTAAAAAAATCACGAGCACAGGTAAAAAACGACTTATTAGTCGAAATCTACGAAACTATTTAAAAAAGAAACCCTCCATATAAAATTGGGTCCATTACATTTGTCATGACATAAAATTTATGTGTATACTAAAAGGCATTGTAATAAATGAAAAATAAAAAATGACATTTCATTGATTCCGGCCAGCGCTTCACCGAAACGCTGGGAAGCACAACACACGTGTGTCTCAATTTGCACCGAATCGGTAAACTGAAATGAGACGAATCGGTAAACTGAAATGAGACGGCTGCACAAGACACGTCGGAACAAGATGTATCTCCAAGAGTCCGTCACATTATCAAAAGGGAAGGCTGGCGACTGGAAGCGATCGAGGATCAAATGCATTTTAAAACATGTAATTTGTAACTAAAAGATAAAATGATGTCTTCCTATAAATTTCAGTACACTCAAATTCTCTCAAAACGCTCTTTCGTGTTCTGTAAAGGGAAGGGAACTATTTTTATTCCTCGTATTTCGTAGAAGATCAACTAAGGATGATGAATGCAGTCAAGGTGCACGAAAGATGAGGAAAAAATATCAGGAAACGTTCCACTCAGTTTCTTGGTTCGCCAGGTCTCTCGTCCTTGAATTTTATTGCGGCGCAAAAGATACAGTGCCAACCTTCCAAAACAAGGTCGAGAATATTTTAGAGAGTAGTTACACTTGCACAAAAAAATCAAATTTATTCGCTGGCTTTAGTTAGTGAAGCATGAAAAGCAGCTGCGAGGAATGGCTTAGGGGCAACTGTCCGGTGCCATCCTCCTTGCATTTAAGCACACACCGTCGCATTCGGTCTTATGTAGTTAGAAAAAGTGACAAAAAGTATACATACTATCCGTTGGAATTTTGTCTTCAAATTCTTGGTCGTACTATTTAAACTCTCATAGCTGATAATGCAATAAATAACATTCTGTCTTCACTGAGTTAATACATCTAGTCAATTCGAGGGAAAAATTACATTGAAGATTCAAAATTAAATATATAATATATTTTTATTTTCTTACTTTTTACTTTTTTACTATTATGTACTTTCATAATATGGTGAAAGTATTATAAATCTCTTGGAAATAAAAGGACAGAAACACTTTTTGCAGTGCTGTGATAAAGAAAAAGTGGATTAATCTTTTTCCAAAATCATGGGACCTGCAGCAAAAGCAAACATGAATTGAAACCGGACATTTCAAAATATCTGTCTCCGAAATATTCTTAAAGGATCGTGGTTTATTTCTAACAAATTCATTACGAGTGAGTTATGTAGTGTCTAGTACGTCTTGTCCTGTTTGGATAACTGCAACAAATTCGAACATAAAAAACAACTACAGATCGTTCTAAACCAGTTCCTCGGTACAATTACATGTGCACCATGGTTTATTTCCAACTAACAGCTGCACAATGAATTCCAACTCGAAACTATAGAAAACCACATCACGTATCTCTCCATACAATTTTACCATAGCTAACTACAAATCCCCAGAATACGCCTCCTCCCGTTAGGCAGAAATCTCATTCATGATATTTTACATAGATTTCCCTTCCTTACACCTTAGCCTTACCTTCCTTTAAATATATACCTTCCTTACAAAGTTTTCCGAAAAGTCACTTCCCTGAGGTCTGCCCAATAAGTATTTCTCCCCCCAAAATGTAATTTTTAGAATTAAGTTATCATTAAGTTTATATTAAGCCAATGACACAAACGTAGAGTGTAAACTAAACTTTGTAAAAATGAAAATGTTTATAATAAAAAACTAGTGATACTAAAACAGTACGTACTTTCTCATCCGTTTTTTCACGCAACATTATGCGAAAAGTACTAAAATTTTTGAAAAATTGTACCTGATGTTATTTCAAAATATATCATTAAGAAACAGATTTCAATAAAGGAAAAATATCCATCTTTAATATTTTAGTTGTAGGAAGACTCCGAAATAATTTTGAACTTTTGTAATTTTCGAAAATTCAGGATTTTAATGAACATGAGACATGCATCATTCTCTTAAACGTCCTTCACACACTTCAACAACAAAATTTAATAAAAATCGATGGAGTATTTTTTTTTTGATAATTTGTAAAATGTCTCATCGACTTCATGTAAAATACTCCCACAGGTTTCAACTTCAAGGGGCCGCGACTTCAGCCAGATCAACTGAGACGTATCAATTTTAGAGAAAACTGGCTTAACGGTTTAGCCGCTAGCGTTGTTAAATGTTCACAGGAGACAGGACACGGAGACAGGACACGGAGACAGGACACGGAGACAGGACACGGAGACAGTGGACGCGAAGCCGGGCTGTCGGGCTAGGCGCATTTGTCATCTCGGCCAGCGCCTCGCCTCACTTCTCCCCCCCAGAGCCTGTTGACCCCGTGACTCCCTGTCGCCCTGTGCCCTTTGCGCCCGGCGCCCTTTGTGCCGCACATCGCCTCCTCCAGTGACCTTGCCCCCCCCCCAGTGGCCTTTGCCCCCTCCCCAGTGGCCTATACCCCCCTTCAGAAGTCTGTGCTCGGCACTTATGGACCCTACCATGACGACGGCACCCCACAGTTTTGTAAACAACCAGGCGTTAGCGCAGCCTAACAGAGTTACAGAAAAGAGTCCTAGTGACTCGCGCGGGAGCTGCAAAAATTTGAAATGACTGAAACAAGGGAGGTTTTGCTTCAAGATTCTCAGTCTTCGCCATTCAGCGAGATAATTGCTGATACTACAACAAATGAGGTAGCTAATGACGCCACCTCGCTGAAGGGTGATTCAAACGTGAGATGGAAAGTGCGAAGATGAAAAATACAAATCGTGGTATTGTCTCAACGGAAACGTTACAGTTCTGGAAGATACCATAGTTCAGCTTTCGAACTACGTGAAACCGCGCCACAATGTGCACCACGATATTTGTCGGCTTGTGACCCCACCAACATCGCGAACAGAACAAAGGAAGACCTCATGGGCTACGCAGAAGAGAGACGCGAGTCCATGATTCAGTGGCAGGAACTGTGGGACAGCTTGCAAAAACGGATACGGACGCACTGCCTCATCTGAAATATAGAAGTATGGGAAGGGCGAAGCTATGGCGAGGTGGACTTCCATCTCACGTTGCTGCTGACTGGAAACAGCTATTTCCGAGAGCATCTCTCCCGCTTCCACCGGACTGGAGACCCACTGTGCCCTCACTGGTCCCCGGTAGCGGAGGATACAGAACACGTTTTCTTCGTCTGTTCGAAGAAGAAAGGACACATCTCTGCCGGCGACTCGAACAGCAACTGCAGCCCGAGAACATCGTAAGGGGAATGCTGACTTCCAGGGGGAAGTGGGAAGCAGTGGCGGCCTTCGCAGCCCAAATAATCAAGAAACTAAGGCTCGAGGAGCGGGTGAGAATGGCGTCCTAGAATAATGCCAAAATGCTACTAGGCGAACGCCTGCTTCACCCCCGTGAAGTAACCCTAACAGTGGTTCCGTGGGTGGTGAAGATGCATACTTCCTTGTGGTACGAGCCAGATGGTGACCTTTGAAGATTTTCACCTACCCTCGTAAAAAAAAGACAGACGGACAGACGTTTTGCAGTCATTCGATTTTTCGGTGTCATGGGCCCACAAAACATGGATTCTGGCTACACCCCCTGTCAGAGGACTTTTTTTCTAAATTTAGCAATTAGATTTATCCTCTTTTTCGTTACTAGAGACCTGTAATAATTTTTTTTTCTGCGGACAATGCACCGGTTTTTTCGCGTAGCATTATATAACTTCCCCTCTCCTCCGTAGCGAGCAAGTAAAAAAAAACATAAAAAAGTGATTTGCGCACCTGTGGATCTGCGCGGTGAGCGAGTCCGGGCGGCAGCGCGCGCCGCCGCAGAACATGTCCTGCACCGCGGGGTCCGAGTAGTTGGGGCCCTGGCGCACCACGAAGTAGACGGGCGGGCCCACGGCCAGGTCCTCCTTGAGCGTGCGGAAGAAGCGCGCGAGCGACGAGCGCTCGGGCACCGCCAGCTCCTGCTCCAGCCCCACGCGCATGCGCGGCGCCGCCGCCAGCGACAGGCACAGCAGCGCGGCGAACGCCCCCCGGACCGGCGACGCAGCAGCGCCGGCGCCAGCGCCGCGCGGAACAGACGCCGCAGCGGGCCCTGCGCACACAAGCATCGACTCCTGGAGTGTTTCACTAGCATGCACACATCCACACACGCAACCAATCTTTATAAAAGAGGTCTCTAAAGAAAGAGACTTTCACGGAGACGAGGCGAATTGCATTTCGACTTTAAAAATGTGAAGGAGGATTTGTTTAAAACACGCATAGAAATATTCGTGTCAAATGCAACCCGCAACACTCGCCCACATTTTTTAAATCTATATCGTTAAATAACCCCTAAACGAAGCGTTTTGGGGCCTGAAAACTTAAATTTTGAAGCCAATGGCCTCAAAGAAACGTTCCTCACACCGCCATCTATAGGGTGGGATGATCTTGAATATTCTATTACAGTTTTGCTGATTCGACGCTTCTCGATTCTACTCCATCTGTACAGAACCTGTAGAACCTGCTACTGGATGTGAAATTAAACTAATTACTAGACATTCTGCGCGACAGAATTACACGGCTGTACCTGTCTGCTCGGTAATAACATTAAATAAGAATAGTATTAACAAGGGTGTATTTTATTGTTATCAATTACAAGGAGACATAGAACAACTGATGAAGGATAAGAGGGTCTTGAATAAAGATACATTACAGGCTTAATATGGAAATTGAAGAACAGGGAAGGGGGTGGAGTTTAACATGCGAGAGTTCTCGCACGGGTACGCTAGTTGTTTTTTTTTTTTCATACAAAACTGTAAATGAGAGGGTGTCAGAAAATAAACATGTCGAACTTCTAAGGCAGTGATCGCCAAATATGATCAGTTTTCAGTACTTGGTCGCTAAAATTTCAATAGAAATACGTCAGTAGAAGATTTTTTTCATTTATACCAAACGCATTTTTATACGTCTGCAGAACTATCACAGATCATACGTTATGAATATTCTAAACATGATCTGTCGTCAAAAATTTAAAAACAGAAATCATTAGCACCATTGGTGAAGACAACCAGCCACGCATTCATCCAGAAATGTGGTGCAGATAATTTTAAAAAGATTCTTGTGGTATTTTTGAAATATTGTAGTAGAGTAAAATATGGTCGAAACGGCATCTTTTCATTGGAAATTTTGGAGCCGTTCTTGAGAAAATGTCGTTCGAGCGAAACGCTGAAAATGTGTACTTTTGAGTTGATTTTCACAGAATTTTTTTGTCAAGAAACGTCATCATTAGTCATTTGTGGCTTTTAGGCTCACATATACAACAATGTATAATTATACTGACAATGTAAATATTAACGATGTGAGAAGTATATCAACCATCAATGAAGAAAAATCAAAAGAATACATCAAAACGGCCTAGGGCGGCCCGTAGCGTAGTGGTCAGACTGCATACTTTCCACTGCTGATGCCCGGATTCGATCGCAGGCGATTCCAAGTGAAATTCTCGTCCTGCTTTATAATTTAAATGTACCTCTTTTAGTAAATGTTTAACATTTGTTGTCATTTATTTTATTAGATAACTAACATCTGTTTGGTTGTATCGTTTTTTGTTTAATTTAGAATAGAAAACATGAATATTCTTTTTCTGAACGTTGACACAAGCACATGATACACGCATACATGATAGTGTCTGTCTAGCAACTTAAATAAAAAAGAGACGCTCAGACCAACTTCATATGCAATTTGTGAACGATTTTTTCACTTGAATTGCAAATGGCGAGAAGACAAAAATAGAACTGATGTTAGTCTACATTAAATATTTATAAAAATAATTTTCTTTTTTTTCTTATCGAGTGTCCTCCCTCTCACATAAACATTGTTGGCAATCCTAGAATATTTCCACTTCGGCCTATTCGTTGTTCACTTTTATATAAAACGTCTGAAGCCACAGATATGCCTGCCTCTATATTCTGAGAAATGCCTAGCGAGTACTAATGAGAGCAAGAATTCCATCTGACTCAGATTGCCTGACCGTGAGTAGCTTGCACGCTTCGGCCCTGATTGCGTGTGTGACGTAATGAGGACGCCTCTGCACCGCACGAGCGGCGTGGTAGAAGGTTATGATTCACTCGTTGAGCGGGCAGAGTTCATTGCCGTCGTAGCCCATGGCATTCGACTATTTTATTCCATGAAGACCCCTGAGCTAGATCAAGTACATCAAGGTCTGTGCGATATAATCAAGCGTTGAAAATAATATAGTCGTAATCTTCATAAACAAGCCAAAACGATGGATCAAAGTGACGAAGGACAACATCAAGCGAGCGTAATCCGAGTTTTGAGGGAAAAAAAGACCAGAAAGGTTTTGAGATCTTTCCGAGTTTACGAAACTTGAAATATTCCATTTACACTTAGGAGTGTGCTAGCGAAAGGTAGCAAACGGTGTGATATAAAGCATCATACTAAAAATACTATTATTCAAATAAATGAATTAATTGAAAATGAAGGATATTAAGGGTCCTATCCCTTATCGTAATGTATCGACACCGTCGACGCGAGATCGGTGAACGAAAGTTAACGCGTGGCGGGAAGGGCATTCTATTTACGTAGTTCGAATGGCAATTCGAAATTATGCGATACTCAGGCTCAAAGATGTTTTATATAAAGCGTCTAGGCCGAAAGCTGGAGTCTCGTCACCCAGCATGGATCAGCGTAGCGAAGCGTCACAATTTCAAGTTAAAAATGATGGACAAAAAGTACTTCGGCATAAAATACGTTTTCACAGACACTAATGTTCACACAGACAGACAGACCGAAAGACAGTTTTCGGTATCAATGACCCATAAAACACAAATTCTGACAACACAGCGTCTTAGATTGAGAGGTTTACTACATATTGGAAAAATATTTCTCCACTTTTTCTGTATCAGGACCCCACAATATGAGTTTTTCTCTCGAAAAATCACAACTTTTGCCAAAGCATTCGAATACTTACTCTACAATACATATAGTAAGGAGTATGGAAAAAGAAGTACTATTGTGCTGCACTAATTAAATTGATGTATTATTATTATTATTATTATTATTATTATTATTATTATTATTGGTATTGAGGCTTTGTACACATTTTTCCAAATATTAGTACTTTTCGCTCAATTTTGAGTCAGAGGAAAACAATTTTAAAAACAAAGATTTTCTCAAAAATGGCTCCGTTTTTTTCTTTAATCTTATTGTGCGAGTAGCGCTACGTGCACTGAATATGATTGCAAAAGTAGATGTTGTCAAGTAACTAAATCACTTCGTTCCCTTGGGGGTCAACTTCAATGAAGCTGTACCCTTCGCCCTCACGGCATTCCAACCATTCCTTATCATTCGTAACTCCAGCTTTGGGAGGTCCTCAGCATCCCCCCTCTCTCTCTAGTTTGCTAGGCCGGGTCTATATCTATCGGTAACCTGCTGAGGTAGCCACGGCCCATCTCAGCTAGTTCCTCAGTTATCACCCAGTGATCCTTGGATCCTTATCGGAATGATACTTAATGATTTGACACGGTAGATAATGATTGATGGATCATTTCGGTGGAAGCGCATTAGCAGGAGAAACAGGAGAACGTCGAGAAAACCGGTCGCGCATGCGCTTTTTCCACCACCAATTCCACTTGGAATGGCCTGCGATCGAATCCAGGCACCAGCAGTGGAAAGTATGCAGTCTGACCACTACGCTACGGACCGTCCTAGGCCATTTTTATGTATTCTTTTGATTTTTCTTCATTGATGATTGATATACTTCTCACATAGTTAATATTTACATTGTCAGTATATTTATACATTATTGTATATGTGAGCACAAAAGCCTCAAATGACTTATGACGTTTCTTGACAAAAAAAATTCTGTGAAAATCAACTCCAAAGTACACATTTTCAGCGTTTCACTCAAATGACATTTTCTCAAGAACGGCTCCAAAATTTCCAATGAAAAGATGCCTTTCGGACCATATTTTACTCTACTACAATATTTCAAAAATACCACAACTTACCCCATATTTTACTTCTTCTTTTAAGGAGCCCAAAAAATTGAGGAAATGTAAAAAAAAAGTATTTTATGCCCCGATAGGTTGCAACTGGGAAGAGGGTGGAGTAACACCGGAAAGCAAGTCTAGATTAAAGACACTAGAAAGCTAACTAGTTTGAGAAAGTCTGCGTCATTCTGTAGCATCACTAGTTTTTACATAACTACAATGATTTGTACAACCTGATCTTGTATCTGATCAATACAACATTAGTGTATTTTTAAAACCCAATACCGGTCAGAAAAATGCACGTCATAGTGCACGACTGGAATTCAGTAATCAGTCTTCTAGATGAAAATGGGTCCTTATACATAACTCATCTTTTGATGAAGAGGTTTACGATATGAAGAGGTTTATTTGATAACGAATGGAGATAAAATGAAGAGTTGATCTGGGAATTCAAAGGCATATCTAGTGAGGAAATAATGTACAAGGATTTATTAAAGTAGAGGCGTAATATGTCAATTAAAGAGACCAAGTGGCAATTACTTTTGTGGAAATGTATAAGAAAATAAATAAATATGGGAGTTCATTCGATAACCTTTCAATTCTTCGTTAAAAATTATCTGTTTAAGTTCCTAGAAGTGGAGCTGTTACTGATAAAAAGAGTCAAGGGAAGCGCAACACTTTATAACACTTTAAAACTCTTATAATGTGACTAACGACAGAAATATGGTCAATATTGAACAAAAATGTGGTGGTGATGAATTAATTTGTTCAGCTATCTGGTAAGATAAAATGACGGCTCCTTAACAGGTTACGATCTGCACATATTTCCTTCAAGTTGTTTTGTCACGCCGTGGTGTGCGTCTTCATAAGAATAATATTTCTTATGCAATTGAAGTTTGAAAATTTTCCTCTCATGACTCCTCTCTCTCCGATATGACTGCAGCACCCTGTAATGTATAATGTGAGGTCAACTGAGAGACATCCTGATAAATTTATAGTTCTGAAATTCCTCCTGTGTTCGATGATTTGCAGTTAGTTTCATTAAGAGTTAAGATGACAATATGGCAATATTTTTCTCATTATAAGGAGGAATAGATTTCATACCAGTAAGAATTTCTGAATTTTATATCACACGAATATCATGACACTTCAAGTTCTTCAAATAAAGTGCTGCATCCCTCAAAACAATTCAAGACTAAATGTTCGTAATCGCACGAAGTGGGCTCAAAAGAAAGTGGAAGCCAAGTATGGTTCTGTAACTAGTGGCATCATTGGGCTTTTGTTATATCATTTTCTGGTATGTAGAAGAGAGTGGAATATTTCTTAAGGCGAATAAAGTCTGGTAAGATCCTTTGCTCTGCTGGGATCCGACCATTAAATTAAACTTATCTTCCCTAAAATAGCAGTACTTTTATTTTCGAGTTCAATTTAGTAATTTATGTACAACGATGTGGAAATTTTCGATTAGCGCATTCATATACGAGTGGATGCTATAAAAAGCCTCATTATAACATTTCTGCCCTAATGGATTTATAATAGATCTACTTATGACTTAATTAATTATTCCATGTATCCGGGTGCGTCAATTTCTATGGCATTAACCCCGTTAGTGTAGTGCATGTTTAAATCAAGGGAGGAGGCGGTGATCTTCCTCCGCTAGATAGCGAGATCCGGCTTGTGGGGGGTTTTCCCCAACCAAGAATCTCCCAGAAGCGGGGGAACCGCCCCACACGAGACAAGCTCTAAGCTCCCGACATGTGTGGTTGCATGTATACGAAAGTGTGTGTAAGATGTGAGGATTGGACAAGGAAGAGGAAGGAAAGATCGCGTGATGTATATGGCCTGTTTTCTAGATAACTGCTCCGGCATTCGCTTGATGTTGATCGGAGAAACCACAGAAAACTACTGATCAAATCAGCCGGCGGCAAGAATTCTTCTCCAGACAGCGGTTGAATTCGACCCAGTTCTCAAGCAAGTGCCAAAAATCCTGCACCGTTGGGGCTCGAACCCTAGGACCTCCCGGTCAGAGGCCGCGTAATGACCTCAATTGAAGGACTGACCATCCTAAGGCGGTGTAGTTTTTAGAAAATTGTAGAAATTGCACCTACATCGTTCCATATATAGTATATTTAATACGATTTTATAATGTTAAAATTGTATATCAAAATTCGCTCAGCGAAATGAATTATTTTTTGGGAGAAATGAAATTCATTTGTTGACCCTACATAAATTACAGATACGCAGAAACCATTTCAAGAAGCGTTTCCAAAATATAATTTAAATACCTACAAATATTAAATACTTTCGTTCAAAAAATATTAATTTTGCTATTTCTGAAAAAAATTTTTTAAAAATAAACAAAAATCATTTTTAGTTATTGACCGAGTTATTGACGAAAGCACAATTGCTGACTTTGATGACTAAGTAAGACTGAAATATTTTAAATTTTACTTTTCACGACATTAATGCAAAAATATTTACTCAAAAATATGGTTACAATGAACGGATAGATTAGTCCATTCATTTGTTTTGATCATTAAATTTTTAAAATGTCTTTCTAGATTTAATTACATTATTATCAAGGATTTAATACATTTACTGAAATAAAACCTTTTTCTATAAAAGGCTAACGGCCCGTTTTCAAATTTTCAAGGATAAATAATGTTATGTGCTAGTTTGAAACAAGCGAGTAACACTACTTCTCAGCTGAGGGGATCCAAATGGACAGTTCACCTCCGGAAAAGGGGTCTAAGTGGATCGTTCACCTCAGGAAGAAAGGGGTTCAGATAAAACTTTTACCTAAGGGAAAGGGGTCCAAATTGAACGTACACTGCAGGGAAACGGGTCCAAATGGAACTTTCATATAAGGGAAAGGGGTCCAAAAGGAACGTTCACCTCTAGGAAATCGTTCCAAATGTAACTCATCGCCGCGGAGCGATTACAAACGACAGGTTGATTAGAGAATGGGGGGTTTACTCACCTCCTGCGGCGCGTGCACGTCGTGCGCCGGCGTGGGCTTGGGCGCGCGGAAGCAGCAGCAGAGGTCGAGGCGGCGGGCTGCGCGGCGGCGGGCGTCGAGGGCGAGCAGGGCGACGAAGCAGGAGCACTGCAGCAGGAAGGCCAGGGCGAGGGCGAGGCCGGCGAAGAGCGCGAAGGCGCGCACGGCGGGCATGGCGGAGAGCGCGCCCAGCAGGAAGCAGCAGCACTCGGAGGCCGAGGCGAGCAGCAGCGAGGGCCCCGCGCGGCCCAGGGCGCGCCCCACGCGCGCGGGCGCCGCCGCCGCCTCCCCGGCGCGCGCCCGCTCGCGCTCCACCGCCGCCGCCAGGATGAACGCGTTGTCCACGCCCACCGCCAGCGCCAGGAACGGGATCACCTGCGCACGCGCGTGCCCGCACGCCTCGCTCGCAATCTCGCCTCGCTTTTACACGCACAATCTAATAGCGTTGCCCATTCGCCGCGTCATTCTGTAGCATCACTAGTTTTTACATACCTACAATGATCTGTACAACCTGATCTTGTATCTGATCAATACATTAGTGTATTTTTAAAACCCAATACCGGTCAGAAAAATGCACTGGTGCCTACCTAGTGCGCATTCAGGGCAGCTTTCGTGTTCCGTTCGACCGCTAGGGCGCACCAGTGCAAAGAAGCGCATGTTCCATTCGCACAACGACACGGAACCAGGGCGCACTCGGGGCGCCCTAAAGTCCAGTGCACCGGGCCATTGTGAGGATAGATACTGACGTTATCCATGCTCACTTGGATTCGTGGTGCAATTGTGAAGGCAATTGAGGATCTTCTGTCACGCAGGGTTACTTCGAATGATGGAGTATATTATGTTTTGCAAGAAATGTCTGAAAATATTTTTTGTGACTTACGCGAAGTTCGGAAAATCAGATTGTGTTTTCCGAAAATTTAATCTTGAATAACTTCATGTTCAAAATTGTCTAGCTTCTGCAAAGATCTAAGATAGGAGGGATTGAAGGGCTCTGAAGAACAAGGGAATATCCCACATAGACAAAGTTCTGAGATAATAAGGGTTTTACCTGAACTTCCCTCATATAACTCAATACATTTTCAAACGTTTAAACATAGTGGACTTGCATATAAGTCCGTACTGGATTTAATGAACCTATTACACTTTCTTTCTAGGGTTTTTATCTAGCCTACAGCCGGTTACCCTTTACGTCCCGATGGGACGCATATTCGACCATACACTAGACACCAACACACTTGCGGGCTCCTCTGATCTGGGGTCAGCAGAACGCGAGGCCCTCCGCGACAACACATACATACAAAGACAAGGACAAACAACCATGCCCAAGACGGGACTCGAACCCGCGACCCTTCGGACCGAAGCGCTGAGTCGGTACTCGCTCTTAGCCACCTCGGCCATCCAGGTCGGCACCTATTACACTAAAAGAGTAATATTTGAAGATTTGCATAATGCTAATAATTCAATTTCACAAAAGTAAGGGGGATAGCACCTTGTTTTACTGAGCACTTCAATTGTTAATTAACTAGTACAGTAGCTAATCCTTGACGTATGAATGGAACGTCGACTGCCAAGACGAGAGCCGAGACCGGCATTTGGAAAGTTGTTCGGCAAACACACTTACTTAAGAGTTGCCTACAATAATACTTTTTTATGATTGATTGATTGGTGATTCCGGGCACGTCAACTGTTAGGGTCATTGGTCCTGAAAGTGTAGTTTATATTTTTTATCGCGGGAGGTGGTGCTGATCTCCCCTAGCTTGATGCCGACCTACGTCGGCTTGCGGCGTTTTCTCCGACCAGTTATCTCCCGCCACTGGGGTACCGCCCCAGCCGGAACAAGCCCGAAGCTCTTGACAGGTCTACCGAGATGTGTGGTACCGTTTATTAGGGTACTGTTTCAGCATTCGCCTGGTGTGACGGAGAGACGGAGACCGAGAAAGAGACGGCGAGGGAGCGAGAGACGGCGAGGGAGCAAGAGACGGCGAGGGAGCGAGAGACGGCGAGGGAGCAAGAGACGGCGAGGGAGCAAGAGACGGCGAGGGAGAGAGAGACGGCGAGGGAGAGAGAGACGGCGAGGGAGAGAGAGACGGCGAGGGAGAGGGAGACGGCGAGGGAGAGAAAAACGAGGGGAGGAGGGAGACGGCGAGGGAGAGGAGACGGCGAGGGAGAGAAGACGGCGAGGAGAGAGAGACGGCGAGGGAGAGAGACGGCGAGGAGAGAAGACGGCGAGGAGAGAAGACGGCGAGGAGAGAGAGACGGCGAGGGAGAGAGAGACGGAGGAGGAGAGACGAGAGAGGAGAGAGAGAGAGACGGAGAGGAGAGAGAGAGGAGAGAGGAGGAGAGAGAGACGGAGAGAGAGAGAGACGGAGAGGAGAGAGAGAGAGGAGAGGAGAGAGAGACGGAGAGGGAGAGAGAGACGGAGAGGAGAGAGAGAGACGGGAGGAGAGAGAGACGAGAGAGGAGAGAGAGACGGAGAGGGAGAGAGAGACGGAGAGGGAGAGAGAGACGGCGAGGGAGAGAGAGACGGCGAGGAGAGAGAGACGGCGAGGGAGAGAGAGACGGCGAGGGAGAGAGAGAGAGAGGGAGGGAGAGAGAGACGGAGAGGGAGAGAGAGACGGAGAGGGAGAGAGAGACGGAGAGGGGAGAGAGACGGAGAGGGGAGAGAGACGGAGAGGGAGAGAGAGACGGAGAGGGAGAGAGAGAGGAGGGGGGAGAGAGACGGAGAGGGAGAGAGAGACGGAGAGAGGGAGAGAGACGGAGAGAGGGAGAGAACAAAAATAAATCGTTTTGGTGTTCAACATAAAGTTAGTTTCACAATGCGCACGATTTGTTGATCTTTCCTTCTGAAGATAATTTCACCTTTACAATTTTAAAAGCTGGTTGCAGAAACACTGTAAGAACCATCCAGTTGGTGTAGAAACAGACAATTAAGAGGGAAGTTAAAAGGTATATTTTCCTATCAGTACGTTCATTTTATGTACGACCATAGGTCATTAAAGCTTTGCCATTTATCAATGGAATGACATCTCTCACTTTTGTCTTACGTCGTAATGCACTCATGTCTGTGCAAATGACAACTAAAATTGCCTAACGAGGAGCAAGAGTTAGTCTAATGACACTATCTGCTTGTGATGTAATGCAAGTAATTCCGTACTTTTACCACGCTTATAAATATTTCTAGCAGACGTTTCAAACGTGGGTAAAAAGAGTGATGAGGGCCGTAAAAAATTCCATCCATGCTGCGCACATAAAATATGTTTCAATAAAATTAGTTTTTCAAGAATGAGTAGTTTTTGATAAATAACTCAAAAATCATTACCTCAAAGAAAAATAAATACTTGTGAAGAGAGCGTATCGACCTTGTTCTCAGAACATGGCTGGCCTTTATGAAATAGGGAAATGGAGAAAAATCAGTTGGTCTGCTTTTAGGGATTCTATCGTATTTTAATCTACCAAGACATGAATTGAAGATTTCGTAATGAATGGTCACGTAGGACAATGACCGATTTTCTGATATCCTAGCATTAAATATAATACACAAAAGGAAAAAAGTCCTAAAAAGCTATTTACGCACAAAAAAGGCATTTATTCTAAAAAAAGAAGCAAAAATAAGCATTATAAAACTTCTTCATATGTCATCATTTGCCATTATTCGTGCACATAGATTATCGGTCTTTAAATAAGTTCGTTAGAATAAAACAGGCATTTCCCTGAACATCCGATGTCTAGTAATAATAATCGGGAGACCAAACCTCGAATTTTCTGGGTGACAAACTTTACATTCATCCGCACTGCTCATATTTTGTAACGTGATGAAGGCCAGAGAGCCTTTCGCCTTGGTCCGCTTCGGCATGCCTATCACTTGCCGAGTGCCCGGCTGACTGCTTGACCTCCCTTGCAACCCTACGGAAGCCACGCAACTCAGGCACCAACGCCGCAGACGCAGCGATGGACGGGACAAGCGACCTCTTCGCGGCGTCAGAGACCGCAGAATCGTCACTCGCTTTTCGCACTTCGAGAGA
This sequence comes from Teleogryllus oceanicus, assembly GCA_964035755.1. Lineage (NCBI taxonomy): Eukaryota > Metazoa > Arthropoda > Insecta > Orthoptera > Gryllidae > Teleogryllus > Teleogryllus oceanicus. The sequence goes on along the minus strand of CAXIVR010000003.1, from coordinate 125,772,601 downwards.
GAGATTCATCTCCGTGCTTTCTTTCGTGCCTTCGGGTTGTCCGAGGTGGGAATCAACTCTTTTCGGGGCCGCGAGCCACCCACTGCCAACCTATATATCTGCGTTCCCTTACTGGTGAATGCCATCCCCTCCCCCTCTTCAGGGCGACTGACTGACCGCTGGGCTGGGTTGCGTAGCCTCTGTAGAGCACTTAATATTGTATTTGCAACTAGTGATGAAACATCGATAACGAAACACTTATTTGCCAAACATCGATGTTCAAAATTAAAACATTGATGTCAATAATACATCAACCAAAAACCCCTCGATGTTTTAAAGCTGGTTCAGTAACCTCTAAAGTTAAATTAATGCGCAAGAAAATATAATTTGAAAATGGCTGTGTATGTTAATTTATAATTAACATTTATTTCAAAACAAAATTAAAAAATGCCTCTCCAAGTGGAAAATACCATCCACGAAGAAAGATGAATGAAATACCAAGACATCAGGACCATCTTGGGCTAGGGATAGTCAGCTCAATGAAGGTAATAAAGAGTTTGTGCACGCCACAGCGGGCAGCACTATCGACCACCAGCGCACGCGCAGATGCACCGAAGTGACGCGAAACTTGAACTGCGCATGAGCAGAAGATAGAAAGTTCTTTAAGGTTTGAGGGTACACATACTCTCTAGTTCAAGTCGCTTTCGTTTGTTTCGAACGCATGAACTAACAAGAAAATGGTACTCAGTTTTACAAAATTGCGCAATTGCTAGTCTGGCACCGTTGTTAGATCGGTTACTGCTGCTACAATAGCAGGTTGTCACGATTTAAGTGAGTTAGAATCTGGTGTTAAAGTGGGTGCAAGAGAGATGAAGCATCTCTCTTGCACCCAGGTTGCGATGAAATTTGGAGTTTCCCGTACGACCATTTCACGAGTGTACCGTGAACATCGAGAATCCGGTAAAACATCAAACCTCCGCATTGATGCGGCCGCAAGATGATCGTGCAAGAACGGGACCAACGACGACTGAGGGGAACCATTACACGTGACAGAAGTGCAGCCCTTCCGTAAACTGCTGCAGACTTCAACGCTGGGCCATCAACAAGGGTCAGCGTGCGAATCATTCAACGAGACATGATCGATATGGGGTTTCGGAGCTACAGACCCACTCGTGTACCCTTGATGACTGCACGACACAAAGCTTTACGTCTCACCTGGGTCCGTCAACACCGACATTGGACTATTAATAACTGGAAACACGTTTCCTGGTCTGATGAGTCTTGTTTCACATTCTTTCAAGCGGATGGACGAGTACCGACCTCACGAAACCACGAATGCAACAACCTCATAAATCCATGGCCCCTGCATATCAACAAGAGACTGTTCAAACTAGTGGAGGCTCTGTGATGGTATGGGGAGTGTGCAGTTACAGTGATATGGGATCCCTTATACGCCTAGATCCGACACTGACAGGGGAAAAGTACGTAAGCATCCTAACTGATCACATGCACCCATTCATGTCTATTGTGCATCCCGACGGACTTTGCCAATTCCAGAAGGACAATGCGACAGTCCAGAATTGCTACAGAGTGTTTCCAGGAACACTCTTCTGAATTTAAACACTTCCTCTGGTCACCGAAATTCCAAGCCATGAGCATTATTGAGCATATTTAGGATACCTTGCAACGTGATGTTCAGAAGAGATCTCAACCTCTCGTATCCCTCCTACGAGTTGTGAACAGCCCTGCCGGATTCATGGTGTCGATTATCTCCTGCACTTTTTCAGACATGAGTGGAGTCCATGCCTCGCCATACTGCGACCCTTTGCGTACTTGCGGTGGCCCTACACGATATGAGGCAGGTGTACCACATTTTGGTTCTTCAGTGTGTATTAGTATTTTGAATTTTGGAAATTGCATTCCCGACATTGGAGCTACAACCATCAGTTTGTTGGCGCACCAGCCGCCATTGCCCTGACATTCTTTCAGCATCATGATTAGTTGCAATGTTTTATGTATCGTGCTACCCAATATCAAACAGAGGATGAGCATTTATGTACGTTTTAAAAGATATACTCCCATTATCTTGTTCGTAACCTTTTCTTATCTTCTTAAATTTTAATAGAATCTTGTAACTGCAATGAATTCAGCTTCCAACAAGTTATATTCCAAGTTTCAACTTTTACCCATTATTTTAGTTTTATTCTGCGACAATAATCCCACTTATCACAATTTTTAAGTACTTAAAACCATTGATGAAATGTACAAGCTTTTATACTCGTGTTAGTAAATAGTATTACAATTTTTCAATTGGTGTGAAGGATGAAAGTTTCAATAGATGTAACAGGAATGAATGAAATGTAATCATTCAGTGTAAAGGAATGTGAGGAGCAGGTCTGTTCGAAGCTTTAAGGACACGTGTTTATGCGACACGTTCACTCGAATCGTGAGTTATCTTTTGTGACAGCAAAAGCTACGTTCCTCATCCTGTTTTTGAGGAAAGCACGTACACATTTCACATCTTCCTTACCGCTTTCATAACCTAGTTCAAACTAGTTCTTTACAAACGTAACTAGTCTTGAAAATAGGTTTTTATTTCAAACGTAAAGAGTTTCAATTTTTACAATGAAAAATACGCTGAATGGGGTCTTTACAAGTTTCTGGGTTGGTACATGAATTAACAATATTCGTATCGTTGGACTCGTAAACGTGCGATCGTGAAATGATATTTAGGAAACATATCTACCATGAAAAAAATTGTAAAATTGAATAATAAAACAAATTATTGAAAGCATTTTAAGCATTGAACGAAAATGCGAGGGCTCGTGACTTATCAATATGTTATTTTTAAGGCATACATTGACGAGATAATGTTTTTCACTACTAATTAGAGCAAGTGGTAAACCAATTATCTGTAATACGGAATAGGTAACGTATGTTAAATCTTCTTAGCTTCCGCTTTGGGGGTACGCCAAATAAACATGTCTCTTTTGGTTGAACATATTTTGTACTCTAAGGGTTTGTTAAAAAGCTATTTTTTATAAAATGTTGCAGTTGCTGTGATGTTTTTATTTAATTTAGAACGCTGCCCATTCTACAAACTACCTCAGGAACTCTAGTGTGCCAACCCACGTTTTTAACGTATGAATCATTAAAAGTAAAAACATTTTCATTTGGAATACATAAACAGATCTAATGTCCTTCGAAAGAAATGCCAACATAAAAAATTCCTAGAATGCTTTCAATTTTTTTCAAAAATGGCTCTAATTTTTTTCTTTAAATTTCTTCTTAAAATAGAGTGAAATATACTAATAAAGATGATACAGGTGAATCATTCACTGAATGTGACCTCTGAACTTTGGAAAACTGCACACGTTTTAAATTTCTTGGGCCCCTTCAGAGAAAGAAGCACATTACAGAAGGCAGATTTTTTCTCAAATGAAATTTTTCTTTAATAGCTCTTAATTGATGGGACGTATATGTTTTTAAAAATATGAGTAATTCTTGCGTATTTTAGATTGAAATCGAGGAAATTTAAAAAGTGAAAACAAAATTTTCTCAAAAAACGGCTCCATTTTTTTACGGATAGAGATGAATAGCCTGATATAAACGCCTTATTGATGTAACCTTTTCACTTTTCAACAATTATACAAGTGTAGTTTTTAAATATTTATCACATCTCTAATATTTACATTGTAGATGTTTTAAAAAATAACTTATTGCATTTGTTGCTTGCTTCAAATAATTTTCTTACGTTACTCGTACTCACAAAGGTTTTGTAGCAAAAATTCGAATTTTCAGATACACCTGGGCAGCATTTTCACAGAAACCACGTTCCACATAAACCACGTTCCACAGAAACCACGTTACACAGAAACCAAAAGAAACCACAGAAAATTACAGGAAAAAAGTCATTTTGAGCATTTTTGGAATTTCTTAATTCAATTGCATTAACTTAAAGGCAATTACATGAAAACTCGTTAAAAAAATATACCTGACACCGCCAAGTCGACGTGTATGTCGGCGCCGGATCTTGCCATCCAGCGGGAGAAGATCACCGCCACTTTCAGCAACAAAACTTGGACTACACTCAGGGGACTAAGGACTTTAGTAGTGGCCCGAAAACATGAATGACTATCTATCAAAGAATGGAGCCGTTTCGCTTTGCACTGACCTCGAGCACGACCAGCGTGCACTACAGTTACGGGAATAACGGCCATAGCAGGTTAAGTGCCCGGAAACACCAATCAAGGCAATGGAGCCGTATCGCTCTACAACACGAGCGTACACTACGCCTACGGGCATAATGGCATAATGGCAGTTGACATGCCCGGAAACACCAATCAGTTAATGAAACAAGGGAGCCGTTTCGTTTTGAATTCACCTCGAACACGACCAGCGTGCACTACACTTACGGGAATGATGGCCATAGCAGTTGACGTGTCCAGTAACACCAATCAATAAATCAACGGAGCCGTTTCGCTCTGCATTCGCCTAGAGCACGACAAGCGTGCACTACACTTACTGGAATAATGGCCATAACAGTTGACGTCCCCCGAAACACTAATCAATCAATCAAACAATCAACCGACGAAGCCGTTTGGCTTTGCACTCACTTCCAGCACGACGAGCGTGCACTACGCTTACTGAAATAATGGCCATAGCAGTTGACGTGCCAGTAACACCAATCAATAAATCAACGGAGCCGTTTGGCTTTGCACTCACCTCGAGCACGACGAGCGTGGCGGCGACGCCGACGTAGCCGAAGGTGCCTGCGGGGCCGGCCCCCCAGCGCCACCATCACGAGTACGACACGGCCACGGTGGCGGCGTCCGCGCGGGACCCGGCCGCCAGCGCGTCCTCCACCGCGCGCTCCGCCGTGAACGACACCTGCGCCAAACGCCACGCCCCTCGCTTGAACATACACTCATGGGTACAGTGGCGGATGCAGGGGGGCAGGGGGCAGGGGGGTAGGGGTAGGGGGGCAGGGGAGCAGGGGGGCAGGGGAGCAGGGGGGCAGGGGGCAGCGGGCAGGGGGCAGGGGGGCAGGGGGCATGTCTCGCACTCCCCAAAAGGGCTAGAGTTTTCGTTTGTTACATCCCTTTAAATGGAAAAATTGATTTAAATATTTATGTTGGAATTATGTAATTATTTTTTAAAAATTGTATAGTATCTGTACACTACAAAAATAATATATAATATAATAAAATGTTGTTTATTATTTAACAAAAATGTATGACCTCCCAGCCCCCCATACAATCTGCTGAATCCGCCCCTGATGGGATAGTAATATGTAAATGTAGAGATTGCAGTAGTATTACGTACGAAAGGTATAAAAGGGCAGTGCACTGGCAGAGATTTCATTTGTATTCAAGTGATTCAAGTAAAAAGGTTTTCTGATGTGATTATGGCCGCACGACGAGAATTAACAGAATTTGAACGCGAATGGTAGTTGGAGCTAGACGCGTAGGACGCGTACCTTCCATTTCGGGAAGCGTTTGGGAAAACAATATTCCGAGATCTACTATCAAGAGTGTGAATATCAAATGTTAGGTACAACTTCTCACCACGACCAAGCAGTGACCGGTGGCTTGCTGGTGAAACTACAAATAAGCGAGTACTACTTGATTTTACGTTTTTTTTTTGTCAATAAATAAAAGCCATAGTATAGTATCTCCGATATAAAAAAAGACGTTGTCAGAGAACGTTTGTTTCAACCACAGGGGTTTCGTCTGTTTCAATGCAAGACTGAGGAAATGGTGTTGGATCTGGAATGATCGTATTTTCTAAATTTATTTATCATCCAAATGGTGTGTAAAGTACTATGGGGAGAAGCGTATTCTACGCACGTATTCTTACATTTTGGGATACCTATCCTAACCCATATTCAAGTTGGATTATCAATACTGACGGAAACAAGCGTTTTTGGTAAGATTCGATAAGAAAATTTCGCTGTCATCTACTAAAAACTATTTACAAAGGCAGGTCAGCTACAGATTTTGACTATTATCGTGCCCTTCGTGAAGGAATCGCCTTACTGCAGCGACAACATAAATAACGATAATATTTGAATAACTATATTTCCTACCGAAAGTTGCACAGTGATAGAGAAGTTACATTTGTCGTATTTGTAATAATGACAGTAATGATCACACCGATGGTGCGAAGGGCCGTTCAGAAATATATTTTTTTCTGAAAGCAATGTTAAGTTTATGGGATTGAACTTCTTTGCGTATCAATTTGTGTTTACGTTATTGTGGGTAATACCTCCCCCTAAAAAGTGAAATATTTCTGTAAAATGACATATTTAAAGCAATACAAAATATAAATTGGAAGATGACGAGAAAGGTCTTAAAACTAATCTAGATCGAAATGTTTGAAAAATAGTAAATTAAATTCAAATATTTATTTATTGAATTAAGGATGTGCTCATAATTATTTACCAAGCCCCATCTTATATTGAATGCTCAATATCACTTAGTCGTACGCGGTGGGGTCACAAAAATTAATATTAATAATAGTTATTTACCAAATAATTAACCAAAGATGTTACTATACGAATATGGTACAACGATTTATCCACTTTGTAAAAATTCGAAGGTACTATAATTTTCGTATAAATACCTTCATTCTCCAAATGGCAATACGCTAACGTTGATACAAGTTAATAGGAGAACATAAATTGTTAGGACATTTCATGTTTGATTTGAGACTCCAAAGTCGAAAATATGCAACTAGTTTTTAGAGTCAAGCTTTATTGCAAAATACGTGTTTTGAAAATGAGGGTTAAGAGCGAGTTTTCAAATTCGTACGAATGCAATAATGCAACGTTATAATCGAGTTGAATACCATATAAAAAAAAGTGGTCGGCTCTGCGGTTTACCGCCTCACTATTTACTCACGATTCACTCGCAATGATAGGCTGAATGTGTGATGACGCAATTATTCGGGCAATAAACGGCTAATACGATATGATCTGTGTCATAAAATACCATTTTATGAACTTTCTTTGCAATGAAAAAAGTCGTTTATAATGCTGATGTACAAAAAAGATGTTTATTTCCGCGTTTTCTCATTGGTGGAAGCTGTGTAAAGTACTTGCATTACACATTTTTTCATGTAGACTAGCACGATGTGTAGATTTTTATTTAGACGTTTTAGAGTAGATCAAGATCTCAAATATGCGACATTATGTACTTAGACATATTTGAAGATCTACTGATGTAGATCTACTGACCGGTAATCAAACGGCGGATCTAGGTGTGAGAGATGTACAGTAGCCGAAAAAGGAAGAATATTGTAGCCACAATTCTTGACTGCAATAGAGGAATTGACTGCAATAGCGGAATTCAACTTTCCTGTTCAGTCTCTCGGATATTGAGAAAAAATTACGCAAAGCTCTTTCCCTTTCCGTTTATTTATTTAGCAATCCACGACTTAAAACTGTTTTATTTTTTAATTTAAAGTCGCATCAACATCTACGTCATTAAACGTGTTGTTTTCGTTTCCCTGACAATTTTTCATCATAGCACATGAAGTTCCTTCAAAAGTTTCAGTAATATTGTATTTAATATTATTACAGTATAACTGATCGTTTCATTTATTGCTTTTCTAATTTTGACAGCCATAATATTTGTCGAGTGGATTCAAACAACTTAGAACAGAAAATCTTCAAAACTAATGAAATTTATATTTGTCTCGGAGCTTGCATTTTTAACGGATCTGGAAGCAGTAATTAAGTTGGAATGACAACCGGCTCTATGTGCGAAACTGGCTTGCTGACCTCAGAATGTTGTCATATTTAAAACAACCTTATTTTCATGCGGAAGAGAGATCAAGTGTTGTGGAGCTGATATAGTAGAAAATGCGCGTGCCATACCTCCAAGTGACAAACGTGCTGAAGTCATACAATTATCCTTAATGAAAAGAGCTGTTCCCACATATGCGCCGAAATTTACACAATTTTGCAGCTAACCTCAATTAAACAATTATAAGCTCTCTTTGCCGTAAATTAGATAATGTATTTCAAACATTCCGCGCTTAATATCTCCCGCGCAGTACTATCCAGGCCGACGCGGTAGACGATTTCTCGGAATAACACACAATTCCCATTAACAGGCCGTTAGCTCGCGTTGTTGATTGGCAGCAGAACCAATTGATCACCTATCGCATCGTACACGGAGTAGAAGACATTTTCGCATTGCTCGACGCTGTTAGTAGTTATTGACTCTCAATGCATTATGCAAATTCCTTGGCGGCAGCGAAAACATTTTATTCCGTGAACACGTGCTCGCGCGAAAGGCAACTGATATATGCTCGCGGAGATTTGATGGAAACGTGAAAATAACGCCAAGGCACGTGACACATAATGTCTTTCTTGAAATACGTGCTGGTAATCACTAGGGATCGGATTTTTATGTAAATACATATTTTTACAGCTACAAGATACCTACATTCTCTAATATTTTTAACATATTTAACTTTTTTACATTTTTATGAATTGCTACATATTTCGTTACATTTTAATATATTTATAGGTCGAAAATGAACATTTCATATGCGAGTTCGAAATATATGTTACTTGAAAACTAACTTCGTTACTTAAATACTTATGAAACCACGCAATGCGCTTGTATTAACGCCGAACCATCGTATTAATTGTCAAGCTTACCTTCCCCCGCTCCCGTCTGCTTCTTGGAAACCGCGTTATCTGGATCAAGGTTGAGCGGATGTATGTGAAGCAGAAGGAACTTCAACCACGTGCTTACTGTTTCATGGACCCCATGCGTAACTCAATAAAAATTCAGATCACTGTCTTATTCCTTTTCTGGAGTTGGGGTGGGAGAGCATATGCTCCCTTTAATTCCCCCTACTTCTTTCTATCACAGGCTACACGGAACTATTCGCTTCAGCACCGGCTCCTCGAAAACAACATTATATATACTACGAAAGTATTATATATTTCGGATGAAATTAACAAATAATTGCTTCTGTAGACGTAGAACTTTCTTTCAGCCTCTCTAAATCTATGTTAAGATCTGATCGGCAACATACTCTGCTCGGAAAACGCTTGAAGAATGGAATTTTAAACATTATACTGAATTTTTATTTCACATATTTTCTATTTTTTCTTACATACTTTAGAAAAAATAAGTACATAAATATGTTCATATTTTGCTTTTTTTATTACAATAAATTCCGTTCCCTAGTAATCACATTCTAACGCCGGCGTGTGTTGACAGCCTAATTGTTCCATTTTCAGAGCCCGTAATCATTGGATGCTCTTTAGAATCGCCGGCGACATAAGTTGCAGCTCTCCCAGGAAATATTAAACGATTTATTTCCGAAACCTAAAATTGCCTTTTATGGTGTAACCGTCATTTTCTAGTTTTAATTAAGACCCTTTAAGTTTCCAGTGTATGTTTTTATATTCATATTTATCCTTCTGTTATAACGCTTTATTTCTTGTGACAAATATAATAATTACTTTTATGAAAACAACAATTGAATTATTGATAAGAATGAATTCGTGATATTTTAATTTTAAATGTAGTTCATCCGGAGTGAAACCAATATTTACTCTCGTATTCCTTCCTCGGTCCTCTATGCTGTGGGCATTGCGTCAAAACTAAAGAACTTATTTCATTTTCTTGCTAAGGTAACACTGTCGCGCGAGACAACCTTGCAGGTTCGTGCTTCTTGACACCCGACCCTTGTGTTTGGGTACAAAACGCTCTGGAAAACAGTCAAAACTTACATACTCTCTCCCTTGATTTTAAGGTGGATTTTTTTTACTCTTAGACACAGGAAAAACCGCTATGTTTAAGAGGTAGTAAAGAATATTTTTAAAGAAATGTTTTTTCAGAGTTTGAGCTCTTTATCTACATAGCATAGTATAACATTAATATAAGGGAGCTTTAGAAACTCCACATGAGTGAAGGTTGCCAGGTTTCCTAATGCCAACCTCTACTATAGTATTTTGGTAAAACCTTCAATTCGGCAATCAAGCCCGGTTATAAGAACTGCTGTGTTCCCAAAGACAAAATCGTTGGGCGCCCTACGGAAAAATCCTCCAGATTTACTAAAAACTCTAATTATAAAAGAAAAAAAGGATTTTTGTACACCAGGCTATTTGATTGACAATTATTTTACAGATAAAAACATATTTTATGATTATTTCCCGGTCCGCGTCTCCTCCGCCCCATGGGGCCCCTATGCAATTATTAATGTTCATTGTAGATAAATAAGGGTGGGCAATCATTTCCTTGCACCAAAATTTCCCTGACTTGTTCTGGTTTTCCAGAGTATTTTTAACCTTTCGCTGATGAGATTTGTAGAATTTTACGCATATTGAAACAAAATAAAAGAAATCTGATACCAAATGGTCAGCTCTCTGATTTCACTATGATAAAGTACAAATTAAAAAAAACTCAACTAATCAAATTTGACTCACAATTTTTGCCTGGACTATTTTTTAAAGTAATAATGTCTAGTTACACAACTGTCTCAAAATTTTTCCTGACTTCTAACGATTCTTCTACAAATATCCTGATTTTTCTCTGACGTTTCCAAAGCAATAGAAGTCTCTGATTATCCCCCGGTTTTCCATGTTCTCCAGAAAGTAGCCATCCATTAAACACGACCCTGACAACAATACTACTTTGGACTCACCTCAATGAAATGCGGCCGCTCGTTGGCGTCCCAATTTTCCATGAAATCCAGGAAGCGCTTCTCCCAGTCGAGGGCGGCGACGATGTTCTTGGGGTCGGCGTAGTTGCGCAGCAGGAAGGTGATGACGACGCCCGTGGCGCGGTGGAAGGGCGGCTGGCCGTCCGTCTCCTCGCCGTCGTCCGAGAGGAAGCCAGAGAACGCCGCCGCGGGCTCCACCGGCCCGCCCCACTGCGCCAGGCAGTCCACGCTGACCGGGTTGTGCGCGCAGCCCAGCAGGTGGTCCATGTAGGTGACCATGTGGCCGCGAGGATCCACCTCCGTCGAGTTGAAGGTTTCTTCGTCGTTCTGGAAAGATTATATTCGATGCGGGTTTGGAACTCCATGTGGAGCGGGGTGTAGAGCGGTCAAATGCAAAGCGAACCGCGCTGCAAACCGGGACTGCACTGTTTTGTTTCGTTGGATGGATTTACTAACGCCACAAGCCAGACTCACGAGTGCAACTTCTTAGTGGATAGACCGCTTAGATAACGGACTGTCAAAACCGCCCGTGAGGGGGGGGGAGAGTGTACAATTCGATTCTGACGCCTGTGTTTGAACATGTGTCGGTAATACCATTAAGAACGTCGAACATACTATTAAGGACGCAGTTGCTAGTTCGAGTCCCAAGCAATGCATGGATGTTTTCATCAAATGGTTGTAGCGTGGATGACGTCTTATATTACCACATCTTATGTTCCATACGAACATCATTCCATTCAAAATCATTAAAATTCAGATTCTAGTTTCCAATTTCAAAGATTTGCAATGTTTTAGTGATAATTGAACGTGCACCATTTCACAAGCATATGTTCAATTAATGAAAGTTTTGAGATATTTTTGAGAAAGCCTATTTAAATTGAAAGGTCCCTTTAAAATGTTGGGTCTGAAGTACGACCAGATCGATCGGACAATATCTATTAAGGAAAAAAATCATACGATCAGTTTACGTTCACAAATAAAAGGCATATAGATGGGCAGGGGGATGTTTTTTACTATCTTGTATACGTACGTATATACGAAGTAATATACATAGTATAGAGAAAGTTATGTAATGCTGGGGAAAATCGATTTCGAGATTTCAACGTTTTGGGGTCCCTGACACACAAAAAGTGTTGTTGTTTTTCAACATGCCCTTTCGTTCGTCTGTGAACACCACAATCGCCTAAACTATATATAGAATTTTTCTCCCGGTCGATCTGACTAGACGCAATGCTTTGCAATTTTGAAAATCGTTCTTTAAAATTGGGAGGTACTTTACAAGAAGCTCCTGCGACATTTTCAAAAGTTTCTCAAAAATGGGAACCCCAGGCATATAGCCGATACACACGGTTTTAGATGAAGGTTCGAATCGACGCAATAAAACCCCTTCGCCGAGAGTGTACTATATCTTAGCGATCTCGGCTAAATCGAAATATAGTATTCTGAAGCGAAAAACTTTTGCTTATATGTTTCATTTAGGATGTCTCCGCCTATTTAAGAATTAAAAATTGCAAATTAGTTGAAAAGATGCAAATACGAGTAGAACAGATATCTGGTTACATATTTGTAACAAGGGACATTAGAGGGTTAAACATTTTTTTTCAAAAACTGAACAAAATTTTTAAAATAAATGTTGATTTCTAATAGCGTTAAGGTCGCTGAAGTGAATAGTACAAGTCACATGTTCATTAAAATCCCTGATTTTTCGAAAATTGAAAAAATCCAACATGTTTTTGGATTGTTCCTGAAACTACGAATCGACAAGAATGAAGATACATTTTTATCTTAATGAAATGTGTTCTTCAAAAACATATCTTAAAATAAGGCTAGTAAATGAAATATATTCTAAAAATTTAGTTCTTGAAAAAAGGTCATGCACTTAAAACATGAGTAGTTTCGCGTAATTTTGAAAATTCTAATTTCTCGTGCTCTGTTTGCTAACCAGCAGAAAATAGATTGGAATGAGACAATGGCATTCTGCCCCCACCAGATGGCAGTTGTAGTTCTGTAAATTCCATCTCATTTTTGGGGCATGATTTAACAGTATGAAATGCAGTTTTAACTGTAAAATGTGTTGATATTAGCTGGAAAATATTTAGTTTTCGTACCTAATGTTCTACCATTTGAAATGAGTTTTGCAAAAAATTATGACAGGTGTGATAATTCGGACAGAAATTGTAGTATAAATAGCGTTACGTAACCATTACTCAGGCCGAGGAAGTATGCGCTGTTTTAGCACTAGTTTCGCTGATTTAACACACAACAGTGGAGGTAAATTGTATAAAATACTTATCAATGGTAAGTCGCATGTCCATTTCTAGTGAGAAAAATATATAGTTCCATTTGAAAAATCGAAGAATTAAACTTCTCGAAAATCAGAAATATTACAAAAAATATTTCTATGAGATATTTCTTGCCCAATAATTCCACATTGTTGAGCGAAAATTGCATTTCAATATCGTGAATCGATTGGATGTTATGAGGGCTGACGGTGGTTGGTTATACACTATATGTGCGTGTATGTATGTATGTATGTATGTGTCAGTAAGGGGTCATAAGAGTAAAGTGGTTTTCCTCCACGACACTGTTGTAAAAGATACAATAACATTTTCCGTTTCCGCCGTTTCGTTTATCAGAACCACTATCAGAAGGAAATTCTAACCGTTTCGCGGGAATGTTATGTGTAGAGACACTATGAAGTCGTACCACGCGATTTCTTCATTATGACCGAGTACCGCGACTTTCAAAGTCAAGAAGGTTGAAAGTCAAGAAGGCTGTCTAGAAATATTGCATAGCATGTGGTAAAAGTGATTTTATTTTGCTCGGAGGCTTGCGCCACTCGGTCTTTCGGTCTCGTGTCGCAACACTTTTAACTCGCAAAATAAAATGTCACATTTACCATTCGTACCATAAATAACTAATCTCGACCTTTGTAGTGAAAACTTAAATTGCGACCGATAAATTCTCCGCAATGTATGGTTAAAGATGTGTGCACACGAAAAGATACTCGTTAAAATGTTAGAAGTGTCGGAGGCGCCACACTACGCTAGTAGTTCCACATTTCAATATTATTAGAAGACTCCTATTTCAGACAAGCTTACGCCCTCTAAAGTAAATTAATTCGATCCTCAGATGAATGATTGGTTATGGTGACAGTAAAAGTAAAGCCTACTTTTATACCCGATTATACACGATTATTTTGATACCTTTATACCTGATACCTTCTACACCTGATTATTTTGAAATATTACTAACGTACCGCTTCCTACAATAATTTTTGCTGCTTATTATGAAGCACAAAATTCTACTGAAAAATTATTTCCACAAAATTATCTAAATCGTCAGTCAGTTGAGCCGATTTTGGTCGGCCAGCGCCGGACGTTTTGGCCTTATGTGCCAGATTTGTTCAAACACGTGCTGAACGCAAACGGAAATGGTCAACGTGAACCCAGACGACCTATTCTGACGGCGTCCGATAACATTGGCTGTCGGCCGAAGATGTTTCGTTTGGTTTCGTCGGTTCGATTGCCCCGAAATCTGTTGGGGAGTCACGGCCATCTGAAATAGTTCGTACATGTCGATGGTCTTAAGCGTGCTTCTCGAAAAAAATAAAGAAAATAAAATTTGGAATTAGGGGAAAGTTCGGACGATTTCGGGTGCTTTTCCGATTAAGTAATTCGTATACTTTTGCTACTGGACGACTGCGAGTGAAATCGTCCCACTTACTTCATCTGAAGAACTTTGAATCATTTGCCAGAAACACACTCGAGATCTGCTACATGTATTGAAGATGGTCTTGGTATTGTAGTTGGGTTAGACTTTCCTGCCGATGACGGCGAATGAATCCGACAGAACAGAACAAAACAAAACAGACCTTTGTCCGACAACCCATGTTTTCATATGGCGTTGGAAGGTGTTTAGGTTCACTACGACTGTAGTCCGATTAAAAATAGTGGCTCTTCGAGGTCACGTGCTGGACGGTCATCACTGTCATTCAATCCGAAGCTTCGTTAAGACTTAAATTTTTGGTATTGGAGCTCTTGATTGGCTGATAATGCCTACCTCTCCAATCAGTTCGTGACCTTGAACTGCCACTACGTTTAAATCGGAGTATATTTCCGTTTATTAGCACGTGTTTGAACGAATTCACCACATCGGGCGTAAACGTCCGTCGTAGGACTACCAAAATTTCGACCCAAATCTGCTCCATAGTGACCGACGCATAAGTCTTCAAATATATTTGGTTAGGTCTTTTACAACAGTTGTGAACTTCGTTGCTTTTCTCGCCACTCAGAAGGAAAACGCCTAAGATCGTGCAGCGTCATTAATATTTGAAGAGAAGCTTTGTCCTCACCCACGCGCGTGCGTTCTGCCTTTGTGGGATAAAGGCGGGTCTAGAGATAAAGATATGATGTAGGAACGCATTTCGGGCGCACACCTGCAGTTAAGACTGTTCAAGATAATTTCAAAAAAACAATGAGTCTGTCACTGATGTGCACACGGGTATGGCAGATACGGCAGTGCTATACCAAACAACAGGTTGGTTTTTTCTGCACGTTGATTTAAGAAAATTAATGAATTAATTAAGATAATACAAAAAAGGAATTTTTGTTGCTCTGAAATTCGTATTTGAAGACTATTACAATGGATTTTTAATTTAAAGTTGTATCTGTTTGAAATACGCGCGTGATTTGGACGGAATACAAATATATGAAACACGAAAATTCCAAATGCCATACTACAAGCTCATGTACTTCGTGTTTGGGATTAATATTGCCTTGACAAGCCTATTGCCAGCGCTATTAATGCTTTTCGTGAAATTCCTAGACAGAGGGAACTGGATGAAGTGGAAAAACTAAAATGCTATAAGTTGTGGAAGTTATAAGAAAACTTATTAAAAAATACTGATATAACAAAAAGAGGGTCACGAACGTTCATTGCTCTCGGAAACTGTTTCTCTAAATTTGATGATGTTTTAAAAAACAATAACCTTGGTAAACTACCGCATAATGAAATGATTCAAGTTTTTGGGGACTTGTCATATTGAAACAAAATCAAGGCTGAAATCAATGGAAAAAGCTGTGGTTACAATTTCTGATGACACGAGTAATGTAGGCCACCATAAACACATATTCACTGCTATAACATATTCCGTTGATGTGGTAGAACCAATAGGTGTAAAAAGAATGTTAAAACTGATGCTGGGGCTATTTTCAACGAACTGGATGCTATTGTCAAAAGTTTGGAAACAGAATGAAGAATGTTATGGTTTAATGTTTCGATGGGGTTTCAACATTGATAGAATAAACGGTATACTACAAGCTAGATGCAAGAAAATCCAGCAATATTGTGTGCAATTGTTTGAATCTCTTTCTTGTCGCTGCTAGATGTAATCATACATACAATGAACATATCTCTGGCAGCTTTGGTGTTATTCAACTAATTTAATATTTTATAGAAGACTGTCCATCACGTCATGCTACTTTGGAAGCACTCATTAAATCCACAAACGCGGAACTTAATAGTCTTAAACCTTCAATAACCACAAGTTGGACTTGTTGAGCAGTAGTTCCGGCACATTTCTCTCCCATTGCAGAAAAAGTTAATATTTACATGCACATTTAATACATTACCAGCAATTTTTATACATTGTTGCATTTATGAGTACAATTGCTACAAATATTTTCTAATAACGAGTCTGGAAAACTCAAAACTTGAGTGAAAATGAGCTTCAAATGGTGCATTTTCAGAAACGCTCAAACGACGTTTTCACTCAAACCGCTTCACAGTTTTCAACGCAAATTGTCATACAGGACGCGGTTTCTCTAAAATATTCTTAAGGCCGTGGATCAGTTCTACTATTATGACACCGAATAATAGAGAAAACGTGAAAAACTGTACTTTTGGTGGCGATGCAGGGCAGCTGGAAAGAGAGTGGGGGCAAAACCGAAAAGCTAGCCCAGAGCAAAGAAATTAGAAAATAAACCACTACGAGAAAGTCTGGGCCATTCTGTAGCCCCACTAGTAATGATTTCTTATATAATGAAAAATGAACATGTGATGATGCAAAAATTATTTTATATTTTAATTCAGTGTGGCAGAATTACAGTTACTTATTGGGGTATTATATGTAGGGGGACAACTCCTACTGCTTTAGGTTGACGAAAACTGTTTTGAGGGCGTAAAACGCGTTGTTTCCGAATTATGCATTACGGTAAAGTGTGTTGCAGCGTAACGCTTGGGACCTCTTTTCCCTTCTTATCTGATTCTATTCTGATAACTTTTTCGTCTTAAACCTGTTTGATGCAGAACTGAGAACTAATTCCTCTTTCAGCAAAAACACTATTACTGCGTTTTTTATGAATGGTTTATTGTAAACAGTACACTCTCGTCATCTTTCTTTAACATACGTTTTGGTTCGTTCTCTAAAAATTTTGTTACAATAGTAGAAAAAATAATTTTGCAGCTCCAACTAGGATTTTGTGGGAATTTACTGAACTTCGAACGTGCAATGCGTGGACGCCTCACCTGGAAGTATCCCCAGACGCTGAGCACGGCGCACTCGTGCAGCTCAGGGCGGTCCCCCGCACGTTGGGTGGTCCGCGCCATAGGCGCCACGCACACGTCCGCCAGGTCGCCCAGGTTCTCCAGGCGCTGCTGCAGCTTCCTCACCTCCAGCAAGAACTCTTTGTGGAACGCGGGCCCGAACTCCATCTCTTTCTGCCACATACACACAAACATCTCAATGATGGAAAGAATACATTTAGTCCAGTGAGTAACCTGTAAAAAGTATTTGCACTCATCTCACAAACTTAGGCACATTTGTTCTGGTGGCTGTGCTAGGGAGTCAAGACAACTTCGTTTCTTTGAAATATAGTTTTAAGGTGAAATAAATTACTCAAACAATATATTCCATCTTTGAACGATTACGTTTTCTGAATTGACAGTTTTTATTGCAAACTTGAAAAAGCCGGAAACTGACAAAATACGGAAGGAAATGTTGAACCCAAACGATTCCTGATTAGACAGGTTTGACTACATTTCAAATATTAAGGGCTTTCGTTTAGGAAGATGTTGGAGTTTTCTACTCGAATTAAATTACGTGAATTTTACTTTAAATGAAAGGTAGTAAGCCCCAGATGCCTTTGGCTTGCTTATATTAATCGATTTTATAGTATAAACACTAAATTGTGATCAAGTAGAAAAAATAAAAATAACGCCAGGTCTCCGATGTTTAGTGATTGCAGCTGTCCATTTATCTTCCACATTTTTGGTCTCAAACAATATCACACCAGCATAATACCATGTACATGTTACAGCAAGATATCCAATTTTCTAATGATTTCGTTAAAATCAGTTTCTGTTTTTCCTAAAAGTAGTAGTCTATTTTGAAATACGTCCTTTTGTAGTTAAATTCGATATGAAGCTCTGGTTTGCGTGGAAAGTTTCGACATTGACAATACGCCATAATAATGGCGTATTGTCATGGCCATGGCCAATAAGCCAAGCTATTTCAGGAGCGTGTATTTCTTGGTGGGTTCTTCTTTTCTTGAAAGGAATTTCACACTTTGGAAGAATTACTACTCAATGACAAATGCCTCAATTTGAATGACGATAATTCTGAACATATGTAATTTTTGAAGATTTTTAGTTTCTAGTACAACAAAATATGAGTTCATCGTTGGGGGACAAAACGGGTATTTACATTCTAGACTGTGTGCGACGCTGCGTCTTAAGTATGACCATCAGCGTCTCATACTGTGTACGGAGGTCCATGATGGATGAAATAAAAATTGGACATCCATGAAGAATGTCATAAAATGACGATCGAGCCGTTGGCAAGCCTCGGTGGCGGGGTCTCCGGGACAGCCTCGAACGCATTGCGGAAACACGTCCTCAAAATGGAAGTGTCTCTCCAAATTACCAACGTATTTATTTGTGTTTGTGTTTATTTATACATTTAAAACATCGTTGATTTACTGAGAAAGCTATTAATTAAGATTGATCATTAATTAATAACTTTAATTAATAATTATTTAAGATTAAGTAAATTAAGACTAATATAAAATGTAAGCCTATATGCAAAGATGACCAGAACATGTAGATAGAATGGGTGATAATAGACTTCCAAAGGCACCAGAAGGAAGAAGAGATGTAGGAAGACTAAGGAAAAGATGGAGAGACACTATGAGGACGGAACAGACAGTAGCATAACCTGTGAAGTGAAGAAGAAGGAGAAAGAGCAGACGATACAGATGAAGCAGAAGAAGAAGAAAACGACGAAGCAGAAGCAGAAGATGCAGACTAAGCAGCAGCAGCAGCAGCAGAAAAAGAAGCAGCAGCAGCAGCAGACGAAGAAGAAGCAGACTAAATAGAAGAAGGAGAAGAAGCAGACCAAACAGAAGAAGCAGACGAAGCAGGAGAAGGAGCAGAAGGAGCGAAGGGCGAAGGAGCAGAAGAAGAAGAAGAAGAAGAAGAAGAAGAAGAAGATTAATATGAATAAAAACCACCTGTTAAGCACTGATGGTGCCACTCACCTGGGAGGGGGCGTAGCGCAAGGGCGGCAGGCCGCGGGCCTTGAGCACCACCTGCGCCGTGCGGAAGAAGGGCCCGAACTGCTCGTCGAAGTACTGGCGCTCGAGCCGCGCGCGGCTGCCCGCCGCCGCCCACAGGCGCACGGGGTCCGTGGTGATGTCGAGCAAGACGGCGCCCGACGCCAGCGCCGCCACCACCACCGCTCCGCCCAGCAGCACCGTCCAGGGCCCGGACCTCGCCCCATCTGGGAACGCGCCCTCCAGCGCCGCCTCCCCGCGCCCCACCGCGCCAGCAGCCCCGGCCTGCCGGCAACCACAGCGCTGCCGTTTACACATAACTGTGCTTCACGTAAATCAACTGTTACCGTGTCATCAAAAACGGGAGGTTGAACGTCACTGTAGTGACGTGTAAGCTCCCGAGTTGACACCGTAACAGGTGATTTATGTCACGTGCAGTTCTGAATAAATCGAAGTATATACTTTTGCACTTGTGCATATGTGTGTGTGCTCGTGCGTGAGTGTTCTTACGAGCGCGTATATGTGTGTGTATGTGTATCTGCGTTTGCGTGCGTATACTTGTGTGGGCGTGCATATGAGTGGTGGTGGTGTGTGTGTGTGTGTGTGTGCGCGCGCGCGCGCGTGCGTGAGAGCGGGCGTGGTCGTGTGTTTTTTCGCGGGCTTAGTCTTTCCTACAAGTGTCGAGCGAAAAAAATCGATTTGGAGTATCAACTTTTAGTTCAACTTAAAAACCGCTTAATGGAATGCTAATCAACAGAAAAATTCACAGAAACGTACTACGTTCCAACAGCACATTCTTTCGGGTATTATTCGTTCAAATACCTATTACAGCACGTAAAGAAGGAGAAAGTAAATTAAGATTAATATGCGAGTTAATCAGCCCCCTACATTGCTACTTCTTCCTAATTCAGCCGTCACTGGAACAAAACTCCCAATCATATCAAGCGCGAAAAAAATGTAATTCAAAAGTAAATTTGAAAATTGTTTTTCCCCATTCAATTTCGTATCTTGTCCTAGATTTTTATATAAAAAATAACTTAGTCTGGGATTCGAAAACTAGCATACGGGTGACAAGTTCAGAGTTTTTCCCATCGCTATTTAATCTGGTGTTAAAACCACTCCAGTTCTAATGCTAAAATGAATTTTCAATATTGTAGTGATTCTATTCCCGTCCAACCCAAAATAAATATTATTCTAGTGTAATCTTAAATCATGAATCCTCCTGGGACGAGCTAACACATATCATTTCTAATTCTTATATATTTTGTCTTACAAGCATACAATTAGGAAATGAGCAAGCTAGGTCTTGTACTGTGGTGTTGTTCATATCCTAAACCCCTCTAGATTGTCATTGAGAGGTATTGAGTGAAGGACAACTGTAAGCATAATATTAAGGTTCTTGAAACAACGGGCCATTTGCCAGATTACATTAAAATAAATAATAATCTATTTTGTAATAGAGAAAAAACATTCTTCCGTCCAGATAACGAAAGTGGATGAGGGACATACGAGGATTGCTCTACAGGAAATTCATAAAGACGACTCAACATCTGAAGGAGAAGTCTGAGAAATTTTCAACTGAAATGTCACTGTCTACATTGATCTGACACGTTCGGTAAACTTTCGGCTGTCACTACTCCAACAATCAGCTTCGCAATAGATCATATTTTGCCAATACTTCAAAACAAAACTCAACCCCAATTTGTTATTTAAAATTGTCCGAGCCATACCCAAGTTGTTGAAAGACGCATCAAACTTGTCTCAAATTTGCACGAAAAGCGTGCGTCTACGAAAATAGATTGCTACATTAGAGCAATGTTTCTCTAAAGATCCACAATACCAAAATGTGATAAAAGAATCTGAAATTCAATCAATGGCCCTTGACTAAAATATTTTAACACATCCTAATTAGTTGAATAGTTAGGTTCGAACTTATGTTACGAGCATAAAGAGAAGCACCGATAAGAAGCATTTCTCGACAAACGTTGAGAAACCGGGAGAGGTGGTTCAGGGAATCAACTGATGTCACTGCAGTGCTTGTGACCGGGAGGTCCTGGGGTTCGAGTCCCGGCGTTGGCACGATTGTTTGACACTAGCTACATAGCTAGGTCGAATTCAGTTGCTACCTGGGAGAGAATTCTAGCGGGTGGTTACACTGATCGAAGGTTTTCCGTGGTTTCTCCGATCAATATCTGGCGAATGCCGGAGCAGAACCCTAGCAAACGGGCCATGGACCGCGCACGATCCTTCCTGCCCATTCCGTGTCCTATCCTCACTTATTCACATTTACACTTACAAGCACTACTCTACCACACGTGTCAGGAGATCAGTCGGAAGCTCAGAGCTTGTCCCAGCTGGGGCGGTGCCTCGCAGGTGGGAGATTTGAGATAAACCCTTCTACCGCCATCTCCCGGGCAAAAACATGTACTACAATTAAGAAACTAATGACCTTAACAGTTGACGCGCTCGGAATCAGTAGAGGTCAATTAATCAATCAAGTGTTGAGAAATTTGAACTTAAAAGACTTTTTTCGTACTTACAACGATTCAGAAAGTCATTGTAAATTCTAGCAACATTTTTAGGTTGCCATGCTAGATGTATATCTAAATTAAATTTGTTTGATTTAATTACCACTATCTTTATGATATAAATTGCTTAAATATTAAACCTCGGCTGCATTTCACTTCTGTATCAAATCTAAAAACTGCAATAAATTTCATTCTTAAGAAAGAAGCCCAGATTTTTTTGACGAGGATGTGGAAAGAATAGAAATGAAAGTGGTGGTAAAAATATATGTGAATTGTAATGAATGAATACATTATTCTCTTTTATAACAATGAAGTTGTTTACAACCGTGCCCGTTGCAAAAAAAAAAAAAAAAAAAAAATAGTACCACGTAATTCATTGCTCAACAATTGAGCATGACTACTTTTGAGCGATCAAGAATAAAATAAAGCGTATTTGCGTTTCAAAATATCCCAAATTTTTTCCCTACCAAACAAAATACAAAATCGCTTACGCAACTGAAATACGCAGCCTAACTAAGCTCACTTACTGTTAAAATGAAAATACCAAGGAAGTGAACGGAGAGCAGAGAACAGTAACTGTGTACGTGTCGAAGTTCGTGATGTACGAATGTGCATGTTGTCTTCGTGTATTGCGTAGAAGTACAACGAATACAATAGAAGAATTAATAAATAATGTGTAATAGAAATATGAAGATTAGTAACTAAGACAAAAAGACATACCCAATTAAATTCTACAAATCATTGTCTATCCCTTTAATAACATATGGTTGTGAAAACTGGTTTCTAAATAGAACAGATGAGAGAAGCATTGAAACATGTGAAATGAGGTTCCTAAGGAATGTTGCTGGTTTTACTTTACTAGACCATCAAAGAAACGAAGTCATACCCAACAAATACACATCTTCAATCTTTTAGAAAATGTGGAAAGATTAAAGTATAACTGTTGATTGGTTGTAAGTGATTCCGGACGCGTCAACTACCGAGTCCTGTAAGAATAGCGCATGTTTTTTCATCACGAGATGGCGGTGATCTTCCCCGCTGGATGGCGAGATCCGGTGCCAATCTACCGTCGATTAACGGGGTTTCCCCTAGCAAGTATCTTCCATCAGCGGGGCACCGCTCCAGCCGGCACAAGATGACGCCGATCGGTCTTCCGGCATGTGAGGAATTGTAGAGTATGTTAGTGTAAACGTGTGTAGGGCATATTAGTGTAAAGAATAGGACAGAGGAAGGAAAGATCGGGCGCGATGCGTGACCCGTTTGTTAGGCATTCGCCTTGTGTTGATTGGAGAAACCACGGAAAACTAACAATCAGAGCAGCCGGATGCTAGAATTTTCCACAGACAGCGACTGAATTCGACCTAGTTGAGAAGCTAGTCGAAAATCTTGCCAATGTCGGGACTCGAACCTAAGGCCTCCCGATCAGAAGCATTGCAGTGACATCAGTTGATGCACTGAGCCACCTCTCCCGGTGTATAACTGATACTCCCACATGTGGATATTCACAGACTGTCCAACGAAGTTTTGGACTATATGCCGATCGGCAGAAGGAATGTTGGAAGACCAAGAATAATATGGAGTGATAACTTATATTGAGGAAGGAACAGGTCACCAGGCTTAATTCATGTGATGGAGAAATAATAATAATAATAATAATAATAATAATAATAAAGAAATCCGGCATTGCTCGTGCATTGATCACAACCTTGTTTGAGTTAGCTGGCATTCATGGCGTTGCACGGGTTTTGCGTGAAGATCCCCCAATCTTGCCCCGGCCTTGCCCCGACCTTGTCCCGGCCTCGCCCCGTCGTGCCACTGGTATACTTTATTTAATTTTTAATTAAAATAATTTAGAATTGCTAATAAAAAATAAATATATTCGCTCACGTCTACGCTGTTTGTGGAATTCATACCAATACAACAAAGCACATTTCTCTACAAAAAGCTTCCGATAAGTTAGTTTTAGCATCAACATACGTGTTTATATGTTCTTGATCCAGGACTTTTTCTATTAATTTCATATCTCTAATATACTTGAAATATTTATACCTATATGAAATAAGATCAATTTCTAACTTACCTTTGTAAATGTAAATGTGAAGAAAAACTGTGAGAGGGTATCATTTTCAAATAGAAAGAGTATACATTTACGCGATTGAATGTACAATCAATACTCATTGGGAGTAATATAAATTTTCAATAGTTCTTTCTATGTCATTTGATATTAATATTCTTCGTTAATTAATTCTTGTATTACACGTTATTCTTCTAAACGCAGATACTACACGAACAACACGTAGAGTTAACTGCTCTCGGTAGACTCGTATCATATTTTGATTTTAACAAAGGGCAAGATAACCTACGAATTCTCCAAAGAAATGTTATGTTTTTTTGTAAAAAAAAGGACATTTTGAGTTAACGTTTTGAATCGCAATTGTGGTATGTTTCTTGATCGCTCAGAAGTATTCGGGCCAAATTGGAAGCAATTACTTCAGTGATATTAGTTTTTTTCCCCGACACATACGGTTGTAAACAACATTGCTTTTTATATAATAGAAGACTTTTGAAGTAGAGAATAAGCTAGAATAAGCAAAATAGGTGCTAGTGTAACGGATAGACAGACGGACGGACGTTTAGGAAAAAAATAAGTTTTTAGAAACGATATTAAGGTATTTTTTTCTTGAAATTAAGGAACCACATGTGGATTCTGACTACACTAATCATCAGAGAAAGTAATTTATTACATATAGGAGCAAGGAAAGTATTTTACGATATCAGAGAGCCATCAAGCGATATTTTCTGTCAAAAAAGAGGCACTTTTCGATGCAGCTTCAACATATACTTCTCTATTCTACGTAGTATATTGCTCCATTTCTACGTACCTATACAATAATTCTTTTTAAAATATGAAAAGCAATGATTACAACATGATAGTCTAACACAGGGTTGACCAACTGGCGGCCCGCGATTCCATTTATTGCGGCCCACGAAAAATTATTAGTCAAAAGTGAGACCCTTCCATCCATGTCGGGCGAAAAACCTTGTGCCACTAGCGACCGCGCCCTGCCAGGGTCAACACCCCCTTTAATGTAAAAATTGGTTAAGTTTAGATTTAAGGATTTTTTGTGGTAGTAAATTCAGAAATTCAAAGTCATTTCAACCTGTTTCTCTGCGTTATGCATGGTACGTCCTGATATCACGCATGATTCCATGCCCCCCTTTTTTCAGAGGATCCCGTCAAACTGCCGAGATAAACAATACGAGGAAGTAAAGAAAGTATGGTCCGCAATCATATTACAGTTTTTCGTTGTGGACCTGGAGGCCTTTCACGTTTGACATCCCTGGTCTAACACAAGTGATAAATTACAGCAACACATAAGACTCAAAAGCTTGCGACAAATTATCTCTTTAACAACAATTTTACATATTGTACCTGGTAATGTCAATAGCGTAAGATGGATGTGAAATAAAATATTCTAATACTTAAACACGCAATATTAGTTGAGCGCCTAGCTCTCATAGGAGGAGGAGCTCACTGTTAAGTGCAGTAATTATGTTTGACGTGATGAAAGCCACTTCGAATAGCACATTAAAATTTCATGGAAGCTTAGGGAGACGGGTTATTGCTTTCCTGAACTTCCTCTCTCTGCATAATTCTACAAGGCGAAGTGTTTGAGTTGTTGAGGGGTCACTGTGCCAGTTACCAAACTGAATGTTGATTTGAGCAGTAATATTAATGTGCTTTGAAAAAAATCATTTCGTTAATCAATATTTTAATATTTCTCTCATACATGTATCTTTTATTCGTTAACAACGCTCGATGTAATTTCTGAAAATCTTTAATACTTACGATTCTGAGTGTTCGATAGTTTCATAATCGACATTTTTTCTCTCGATATATTGAATATTAAAGTGAAAAAGGAATATTTTAAAACAGCGTGGTATTCTGAACAAATATGAAGTAATAGAGAGCAGTTTTCATTTCAAGCAATCGTTTTCATTCTGTAGGAAATGAGCGAGAAGAAGATTATTATTCAATTTAAATATAAAAATGCCTACTAGTATTGATGACCATTTCAAATCAAATCAACTTTATAATAACGAAGCACGAGTTTTTATAGAACTTTTAATTCTATCTTGTATAAAGAATAAGGTTGTTTGAACACAGCAATACACAGTCAAATAAAGCGTGTTTAGCCGAATAACAAGTTAAAATTATGTTATATCACTCCCGCGCCCAAATTACACCCACTCTGAAAATAGTTTGATTTTTCGGTCATAAAATCGTCGATTTGTCCCAAAATTAAAAGGACGGGAAGAAATTGAAATATTCATAGTGAAGAATGTAACAGTTCTGTCTTCACGCAGACGGATTAACAAAACAATAAAATCTTTAAATTTCTTCCTTTCAGGAATCACCTGTGATGTTGCGGGTAAGATGTCCGTGTTTTTGTGGAGATGTAGGCGCCGGGTCATTCCAAGGTCTGACCGTCTCTTTCGCTTTCTATATTGCACTGACGGGAAACGTGAAAAATACTAGTTGTCTATCTTGACGCAGATTTATGAGCAACAACTAATGAAATAATCTGGTAAGACCGATATTCCACACGAAGTCGAGTAGCAAGACAGATTGCGGGGGGGGGGAGCAGACAGGGTTATTGAGTGTGTTCAAATCATTCCCTATTGAGGTTCTATCAAAATGTGACTTGTAAAAACAAAATACCACAAACGATAAATAAATATTAGCAGATAAGATTATGTTTAGGAGCAGGCCTATCATTATTGCAAAGGAAAAGCTGAAGAATATGACAAACGTCGAAGATTACGAATTGCAGCGATCACCAGGTAGTCTATAGAAACACATTATGTGTGTCGTGAAGAGGTAACTGAAATAATAAAATAAATAAAAAGACAAACAAATAGGAGAAACATAGCTTTACATGTCAGCAATTATCACGAGCTATAACCATATCCTTCACTTTATCTCGAACTGTCGTGTTTCTGCTATCAATGTTCTAGTTATAAACTGAAACGTGAATGTCGTGTTTTACATTCTTATCTACGGAGAGATGAGTCAATATAGAACAAATTCCAGTTGAAATCGCAGATCAATGACTTCGAAGTATTTTTAGTGAACGCAACGCGAGATTTTGTACTTGGGTATGTACTTTAGCTAGTGCCCCAGTCAAGAAAAATTGTATTCATCAGTGTTCAATTTCGTGCAGGCCCTGCCCTCTGAATGTTGAACCATCCAAACATGTTTGTAGAGACATTAATTTTGGATTTTGAAGTTTGTATTTGAATATAGACATTATATATCCCGTAAAGCTCAATTGGCCTCGGCGCCGTCAGATCCTGGGTTTCGCAGTCGTTCACCCAACCAGGAAACTGTGATGTCTCGAATTCGCTTAACTATCGTGACTTCACGTAGTTAAAGAATTCAGCTAGCGATGCCGGTTTCGCGGTCTCGGCCATACAGTAGATCCATTCCAGTATTCGCCTGGATGACGACCGAGGGAAACCCCTAAAACCCCGGTTAGGATGGCCGGCAAGGGGATTGAACCCAGACGTCCCGAATGCCAAGTCAGCGTGCTTCGCCCTGAGTCACTTCGCTATGTGATTTCGAACTTATCATTGCACAAACAATTCATGAAAACTCTTTGCGAACTACTGTATATCTGTTTCTAAAACAGCATTTTCCGAAAGAGAAGTTTCTTTTGTCATGTTGTTATCATATCGAAACGAAATTCCCCTTACTTTACAATAATTTAAAAAATACCCCCAAGGCTGATTCAAATCTCTGAAACGACCTTCCTTTTCTTTTTACATCACGTTTTCTTCTCGTATACGGAGTTTTTTTTTTATTTATTTAAGGTCGCATCAACATCTAGGTCATTAGCGACCTCTATTGGAGTTAACGTTATGGTAACTGTGACTAGGAAACGATATGGTGATGAGAAGGGGTGAAAGGACGAACACAAATACATCCATGCCCGAGGCGGGATTCGAACAAGCGACCCTTCGGTCCGAGATTACTACTGGTTTAGCGATCTCGGCCACCGAATCAGCGGATTATGTTTATATGCGGTTTAGAGACAGTTATCTGGTGATGCAAAAAAATCTATGCCCGGATATTCAAAGAAATCTACGATATCAGAATTCCTGATACCGAAAACGTGTGTCCATCCATCTGTCCGTACGTCAAGAACATAAGCGCGTGAAGGCTGTAAACCAGGATTATCCCCTAAAAGAATATTCCCCGAACTGGGAGCGGTAGCTCAGTGCATCAACTCATGTCACTGCAGCGCCTCTGACCAGGAGGTCCTAGGTTCGAGTCCTGACGGCGGCAGGATTTTCGATATTAGCTTTTCAGCTAGGTCGAATTCAGTCGCTGTCTGGAGGAGAATTCTAGCGGCCGGCTGCTCTGATCGGTAGTTCCGTGGTTTCTCCGATCAACACCAGGCGAATGCCGGAGCAGTAACCTACCAAACGGGTCACGGACCGTGCGCGATCTGTTCTTACTCTTCCTTGTCCTATCCTCTCCCCTTACACACACACTTACACTAACATGCACTACACTACCACATATTCAGGGAGACCGTTCGGGAGCTTAGAGCTTGTCCCGGGTGGGGCGGTGCCCCGCTGGTGGGAGAGTCCTGGTTAGGGGGGAAACCCCACTAGCCGACGGTAGGTCGGCGCCGGATCTGGCCATCCAGCGGGGGAAGATCACCGCCATCTCCCGAGAAAAAAACATGCACTACACTAACGGGACTATTGACCAAAGCTGTTGACGCGCCCGGAAACACGAAAAATCAATCAATCAATATTCCCCGATCAATTAGGTTCAACTCAAGGCTTTGCAAATTTGAAACGAACCCTAATTTTCGATGGAAAGGATCTCTTTGAAAACATTAGGTGTTTTGGAATAAAATGTGAGATTTTTCCAAAAGTGCCTACAAATATTTTCTCTGAAACATAACCATTTTTTACTTTGGATTTTTTCTACAGTGCGCAAAGTTCTAAATCACATGACATTAGCGCCATTTTAATTATAGTTTCTGATTTTGAAGAAATAACTCAGTCATATCATTAATATGTACGTAGAGTATTAGTACTTCTCAAGTCATTAATATGTAAAAATCTCCAGCGTTAACAAGCAATACATATGTACTAGCGTAGACTGACGCCTCCGGTGGCGATGTTCACGTTAAAAAGTTTTATGCAAGCTTTGCAAATTTATAATGGAAAGGGCACAGAAAGTCACATGAAAAATTATCCTCTGTAACGAAAGTTCTTGAAATGCTTAATAACTAATTATGTTTCATTATCGTCAATCTGATTAATCAAGTAATACAATTTTTGTAAATTCCGAAAATTCAGTAATTACCAGCGTTTCACCAACGTGCTAGTAGAAGCACTGAAAACATCAAAATACTGTTTTACTAATTTCGTCCAAATAATATAAAGGGAACCGGATAGAAATTGTGCCGAACGATTTGCAAGGCTAGAGAAATCAAATACGCAACTTATCTCCTTCGTAGATGCCGCAAGTCATCAAGTCAGCCGTTTTAGATTTTTTCAGAGAAATTTCTGAGATTCATGTATCTATAAAAAATGATCACTACCTCACCAGAATACCGAGACACGTCGAGTGATAGCTCCTTTGTCTCCATTGGTGCACCGTGTATAACCGTGAGAAAGTGTTACATTGTAATGCAATTGCGAGTAATGGTAAAGTTTAGCAAAACATCAATACATCGACTCTACAATACATTACTAAAACGTGTTCAATGTTGATGAAAACATTGACAAAAACATCAATGTTTAAAATATCTAAGTTTTAAACGTGATAAAACATTTCGAAGAAAAATGTACTGGTTCTAATGTGATACATAACACGTCAATACTAGTTTTAAGTATATTCTGCCTTAAATTTGTCATCTTAAGTTTGTAATATATGTTCTATGTAGTGGATGTTCAAATTACAGTTTAACGACATTACCGTGCGCAAGTAATAAAACTAGTGGTGCTACCAAAGCACATATTTTCTTGCATTGTTTCTAATTACTCCTCAATAGTATCCTATTAAATAAACCAGCGAAATGGATTTCAACCAAGAATTTTTTTCCGCACCGAGACCCGAACTCAGATACTCAGACTTAACGAGCCGGCACTCATACCACTACCCCAGATAAGTACTGTATGGTTCGAACTCGGACAGAGACATGAAAAGATAATTCATGTAAAAAATCCCTCAACGATCAAAATATTCGATAGAAACTTCCAAAGCCTCCATTTCATTCAGACCAATAAGGGTATATCAATTTTGGAAAAAATAGGCTGAACGGTTTAGGCGCTACAGTTGTCCACACGGATTGGTAGCTGTTAGATTGATTAATTGATTTATTATGATTCCGGATTATCAGGCCAGCCCGAGCAACAAATGCAGTCACAACAGACTGCTTCTTCAACCCAACTGCATCAGAACATGGTAACGTCGCAAGGAAAGCGAGCCAGCGATAACGACAGTGATAACAGAGACTTAAAACTTGTTTCCATAGACAGTCAGCCTTCGGCAGGGTCGAACTTACAAAGTCAGTACAATGTAGAAATCAAAAACAGATTTAGTTGGTTAAATGAAGAGATCCCACAGGATCTAAGTGAAGAACATAAAATCCCACCTATTTTTGTTACAAATTTTGAAAATCAAGTTACCCTTGTGAATGAAATAAAAACTAACGCCTCATGCAACTTCATCACAGAATTCAAGAATCAAAAGATTAGAATCCAATTTCAATCAGTGACCGACTTCCGAAAAGCAGTTAAATATTTTCTGGCCACCAAAAAACAATTTATTTCGGATAAAATTAGTAAAGAAATACTCAATAGTGAATAATGAAACAAAAAATGTGAATGTGAAAAAATATGTGAATGTGAAAAATATTCATCCTTCAATCACAGAAAATGGAATCTTTGCTGAAATCAATAGCAAATTCAATTCTGCTACAAAAGTTACTCGACTATACAAAAACAATTCTCCCATACCAGTATTGGCAGTAGACTTTGATGGAACTCACAAAATCGAGGATGTTCTAGAAATAAAACAAATAGGTAATAACATAGTGAAACCAGAAAGAAGAAAGAAATCCAAAGGCCCCCTTCAATGTTACCGGTGTTTAGACTTTGGACACAGTAAACACAACTGTAATCATACAATTTCGTGTGTGTTTTGTGCAGGTGACCACCTATCAGCAAACTGTGAACAAAAGAACTCCCCCCAACTTGTAATTTGTCTAGAGAAGCATAGGGCTGACCTCAGATCAGTAGAATGTCCATACTATCGAAAAATGTTGGAAAGTAAAAGAAATAATCCAAATGTTAGACATCCTATTCCCCCGCAATTCAATATAACAGATTTTCCAATACTACCTCCATCCAACAATACACCTAATTTTGCTAAGGCGACAAATACCAACCACCAACGTAACACACCAAACACAAACCAGCATCAACAGCAACAACATAACAACCAACACGCAAATAGAAACTACAACAACTTCAATATTGGTAATCCATTCATACAAAATATCACTCAGTTTATAACCTACCACATTATTAATTTTATAAATTCACTAATACCAACAATTATACAGAATATCCGACATTCAATTGCTGTATCATTAAACAACAATTATGGATCACCATAATGACTTAATTATACTAAATTGGAATGCCAACGGCATTATCAACAAAAAAAGCCGAATTACAACTCTACTACATGCTAACAGAATTGATATAGCATGCATCACAGAATCGCATATCAACCCAGAATCCCCATTTTTTCTACAGGGATACAAAACCATCAACGAAGACAGACAAAATTCGAAAGGAGGAGGGGTCATAATATTAATAAAGAACAGCATACCTTATTACCAACACGCCCGGTGTAAAGTATAATAATAACAGGATATAGTGACTGCATATAAACCTCCAAATATAAAAATCAATAGCAGCAACTTCTCCACATTATTACAACTACCATATCCATTCATTATTGCTGGTGATCTAAACCCCAAACATACCTCATGGGGATGTCGGTCTACGAATCCCGCTGGCAGATACTTATACAACATAAAAAGGAACCAAAATCTCGACATATTAGCTCAACCAACATCGACAAAAAGAACCCACGTACTACCCATATGATCCAAACAAAAGTCCAGACATACTTGACACAGCAGTCATATTAAAACACAATACATATCTACAACGTATCATGAACTAGAATCAGATCATTTACCAGTAATAATATCAACTCGCGTAGAAAAACCTCCCCCATCTCCCCCACCAACCTTAAATACATACAACATTAATTGGAAGTACTTTAAAGAAACTGTAAAAAAGTCCATACCTTCATTTCACAATCTGAATTCTCCCCAAGAAATTAACCAAGCCATCACGACCGTCAACAACATAATAATCAGTACAATTAACAACAGTCACATTGAAAAATCTTAGATACTAACAAAATACTACATAAACCGCTCCCATCTAATATAATTAACTTAATCCGAATTAAAAATAAAACAAGACGACTTTGGAATTCCTTAAGAATTCCTTCTTTAAAAAAGAACTAAATCTATTAAATAATATTTGTAAAAAGGTTCTTAATAAATATAAACAAGAACAATACAATTTATAGATCAATAACTTAAGTACTAAAAACAACTCATTATGGCAATTTACCACGAAACTCTTAAAAAAAGAACAAATATCCCCCATTAGCAACTAGTAATGGTAAAAAATACTCCCCAAGGAAAAAGGCTGAAGTACTAGCCTCCCACTTTGTTGACACATTTACCCCTAACAATTCCCTTAAAGATCCCAAACACGATGAAATTCTGAAAATGTTCAATGCTCCCCTATATAATGTTCCCCACCCAATACAATTCATATCCCCCAATGAAATAAGAAAAATAATAAAGGATATGCCAAATAAAAAAGCACCAGGCCACGATCGAATCTATACAATCATTTGAAAAAATCTACCGGAAAACGCCATTGCCTTCCTAAATAATATTTACAATTCTGTTTTGAGAACAGGGTATTTTCCTCAAATATGGAAACACTCGGTCATTCACCCAATAGCTAAACCAAACAAGAATCACTCAAAAGCAGAACATTACAGACCTATCAGCCTGCTACCTATAATGTCAAAAATCTTAGAGAAATTAATACTCATCAGATTGAACAAATATATCAAGAAAACAAACAGTATACCTCAGCATCAGTTCGGCTTCAAATCACAATACTCTACCACCCACCAACTACTAAGGCTTACGGAACACATTCACACTGCATTCCAAAATTCACCCATCTCGATCAGTTTTTTCGTCCAGTTTCCCTGATCCATTGAGCAAATGCTGAGATGGCCCCTTGTTTTGCTTCTGGACATAAATGTAACTTCATTTTCTGTGCACGTCTTCTAGAATTCAGTGGGAAATACAATTATTCAAATTATCGTTTCCATGTTGTCGCGGCAGGAAGTAATAAGAGCCAAAATTTATTGCTTTTATCTTTGAAAATAGATTTTATTACATGGGAGTTTTTTTTTTTTCCCTTTCAAAATTCAAAATTTAATTTTTCCTTGAAAATAGATTTTATTACATGGGAGTTTTTTTTCTCCCTTTCAAAAATTCAAAATTTAAGTAGTATATGACTTAGTGTAGGGATCACAGAATTTTGAAAATGTGCACACAATTCACTTTTCCCCATCGCACGTCATACGCAGTTTTTAACTGTTTTTTTGACGTAAAATAAATAAATAAATAAAAGGGACAACATACCATAGCTGCTTTTGTAGACGTCTCGCAAGCATTTGACAGAATATGGCATCCAGCTCTCTATTTTAAATTAATTTCAATAGGTACACCTAAATATCTATTATTTGTAATTCGGAGCTATATCACAAATAGAACTTTTTCAGTGTCAGTCGAAGGCCACTGCTCTAATCCAAGGAAAATTTCCGCTGGGGTTCCCCAAGGTTCACCACTTTCCCCCTTGTTGTTTAATATATACACCGCAGATATTCCCACTTCAGCACAAATCAACACTGCTCAATTTGCCGACGACACTGCACTCTATATCTCAGGGAACTCTTTAACAACTCTTCAAACACAGCTTCAAAATCATTTAAATTTACTTGCAAATTGGGCTACTATCTGGAAAATAAAGTTAAACTCTCCAAAATCTGTATCAAAAATATTCTCATTAAAACCATTCACACACCCTCTTCCACTTTCCATAAATAACGATACCATTAATTGCACACAAACAAACAAAACAATAAAATACTTGGGCTTAAACTTCGATACTCGACTCAACTGGAAGCAACATATAGAGGTAAAATCTCAGCAGGCCAAAACTAAACTAATTCAACTACGACCCTTACTGAATCAACACAGCCACCTCTCCACATCTAATGCACTATTACTCTACAAATCAATAATCCGGCCGACTCTACTTTATGCTTGCCCCATCTGGACCAACGCTGCCAATACAAATCTAAACAAAATGCAAGTGATCCAAAATAAAATATTAAGATTCATCACAAAAGCACCTTGGTTCATCAGTAACAACCAATTACATAACGATTTGAATATAAACACAATAAAAAATCAAATAGCCTATCTTGCACACAACTTCTACACAAACCTTCCCCAAATACAAGCATCATCCTTCTATAAACTGGGCAAATCCCCAATGATCCAACAAAAATTAAAAACAGATATCCACTTCACTCATTCTATAAAATGTTCGCAAACCTGGAATAATACTTATCTGAGGTGCTTCCTGCTTCCTCTCCCGCTTTATATTTTTTAAAATAATTGTTATGTGTATAATTTTAATTTAGTTTAAGTTAGGATAAGATATATTAAGTCCATCAAACATTTGCACAGTTAATATGTAAACTGAACAATGTAATGTCAAACAATATAAAAATAATAATAATAATAATAATAATAATAATAATAATAATAATAATAAACACAGTGACAAAACTCGACCTAGCTACCTGGCTAGTGTCGAAAATATTGCCATCGTTAGATCTTGGACCTCCCGGTCATTAACACTACAATGACCTCAGTTGATGCTCTGAACCACCTCTCTCTGCCAGCCGTTAAGAATATCTAAAGTCGGTTCCTTGAGTAGTGTATGTATTATATTTAAATTTCACGTTGTAGATTCATTAGTTTACTTAAATCGGTTCATACAGATGCACAGAAAGACAATTGATTTGACGTGGCATACGTTTTACAATACGAAAAGGAGTTAAAAATATTTTTAAATTGCAAATTGGAAAAGCACGTATAGACACGTCCGGTTTATTTACATGTATTGACTGTATTTGTGAGTAGAAGTGCTTCAAATGATTTTCAATAAAGTTTCTCGAATCCTCAATAGTTTTCAGCAACAACATATTCATCAAATTAAACGCCCTGTCTGCGATTCCAACCCCGTTTCCTTTGACCCGAAGCACTCAATCCGGACACGCCTTAACCAGCCCGGCCATTCGGGTCGGTCACAAGCTCCATACTTCTATATTACTCAACAGATAATTGTATCAGATCTAATATTAGGTAGCCGAGAAATTGAATAAAAGTGAAAAAAAGAAGACAGCCGTGAAGAGAATGAGGCATACCGGAAACGCTAGTCCAGACTAAAGGGATTAATAAATTAGCTAATTAACTAGTGCGAAACTGTTTTTGCCATTCTTTAGCACCACCACTTTTTTCAAAATTTAACAACAGGGTTTATCCACTTTTTCGTCACCAATACGGCAATAAGAGTTTTCCTGGCGAAAATTTGCCGCTTTTCGACGCACGATCACAAAACTTCCTCATCTTACGAAGTTCCTTCGTAAGGCGAGAAAGAAAACGGTAACAACACTGAGAAAGCAAACGAATAGCAAACGGTTTCGTACCACCTGGGGATCGACAACAGTGGCAGTTGTCAATGGCTGCTGATGACGAGCAATCCACAAATTAAATACTGGATATTTTATTTAGTATATCATGACAAGCTTTTTTAAAACACCGGTTTTGCACAAATATATCAATCTGAAGAAAATATCAAAAACAAAACATCGAAGTTTAGATATTTATTTAGTAAAAAAAATTAAGTTAAAAACTGTATGTGACATATGGGGAAGAAAATCATCTGCGCACGCTTCCCTGCATTTCAGAATGCCTTCCCAAGTTATATAATCGTCATTCCTGCTTGGAAATATCGTTGAAAAACGGATTTTTTTTGTACGTCTTGCATTTGTTCATCTGTCAGTGTTGCATCTGTCAGTGTTGCATCTGTCAGTGTTGCATCTGTCAGTGTTGCATCTGTCAGTGTTGCATCTGTCAGTGTTGCATCTGTCAGTGTTGCATCTGTCAGTGTTGCATCTGTCAGTGTTGCATCTGTCAGTGTTGCATCTGTCAGTGTTGCATCTGTCAGTGTTGCATCTGTCAGTGTTGCATCTGTCAGTGTTGCATCTGTCAGTGTTGCATCTGTCAGTGTTGCATCTGTCAGTGTTGCATCTGTCAGTGTTGCATCTGTCAGTGTTGCATCTGTCAGTGTTGCATCTGTCAGTGTTGCATCTGTCAGTGTTGCATCTGTCAGTGTTGCATCTGTCAGTGTTGCATCTGTCAGTGTTGCATCTGTCAGTGTTGCATCTGTCAGTGTTGCATCTGTCAGTGTTGCATCTGTCAGTGTTGCATCTGTCAGTGTTGCATCTGTCAGTGTTGCATCTGTCAGTGTACGCCATGTTTTCGTGATTTGGCGCGAGCCAACCAAACAAGCAGAGCACTCACTCGCGCAGGTCGCGTCGCCGGCCGGCGCTGGCCTCCGGGTCCGGGTGCTGGGGCTGGCCCGCCCTGCGGTGCGGCGCGGGGCTGGCCTCGCCGGCGGCCAGGCGCTGCCCCACCGCGGGCGCCCCGCCGCTCCCCAGCGAGCACACAACCTTGGCCGCGCGCGCGCGCCGCCGCTCCCACACCAGGAACGGGACGGTGATCATCACGAACAGCACCCCCGCCACGATGGCCACCACCTGCGCACACGCCAACCACCTTGCTTATACACCAACACCAACAGTCTTCACTATAATAATAATAATAATAATAATAATAATAATAATAATAATAATAATAACAATAATTAAAATTATTATTATTATTATTATTATTATTATTATTATTATATTCTGCATATGGATTGATCCTGTTTGATCGGGACCTGCAACAAACTTCCTATCTATCAACACCATCATCATCATCATCATCATCAACAACAACATCAACATCAACATCAACATCAACAACAACAACAACAACAACAACAACAACAATAATAATAATAATAATAATAATAATAATAATAATAATAATAATAATAATAATAATAATAAGATCAGGCACTGAGAACACTGTTCTCAATGATAAAGCGGTGTTCAAAATTTCCCAAGATAATAAATGCCGCTTTTGCCAGGAAGAAGTAGATACCATTAATCATATCGTCTCAGCTTGTCTAATTCTACCAAAGACCGAATATTTGAAAAGACGCGACAGGTATGCAGCTACCTCCACTGGCAGATCTGTAACGCCCTCGAAGTTGCAAACACATGCTCCAAGAGGTACAAACACTCACCCAAACCGCCGACGTCTGTTGAACTGTGAACAATACTGCACGACCAACAACCAGCTATCCATTACTGATCACACGATACCGGCAAACAAACAGGAAATTATTATTCGCGATTTGAAGAAAAAATCGTGTCTATGTGTAGGTGTAGTCGTTCAGTGCGATCAAAACGTCGTAATCAAGGAGGCGGAGAAACATCTACAATTCAAGAGTTTGGAAATAGAGGACAGCCGAATGTGGAGCGTAAAAGCACAGGTCGTCCCAATAGTTATCCGAGCTCTGGAATTTGTTTCGACAAATGTATGTAAGAACTTGACTAAACTCCCAGGTCATTCAAATGACTGGGAAGTGCAAGACTTTGCTTTCTTGGGAACAGTCTACATTTTGCGCAAGTATTTTAGAGGCAATAACAGCCTCTAGACATGCTCCTTAGAGAGCTGGTTGCAACCCAGAATAGATTTTATATTCAACCTACTCATAAAATCTTTAGTCGTGAATAAAATCTCTAAATAATAATGAGATAAGTGGAATGTATGGGCAGAATAACAATAATAATGTTAATAAGATACAATGATAGGATTCCCAGTGCAACAGGTTGTATACAACTGTTTTGAAAGTACACCATTTATTAACAACTAATATAATAAAATAAGACGTTTTTAAAATGTGTGCTTATCTACGTATGTATTAAATTAAAAATCTCATAAAAATAATTAACTATTGACTACAAATAAATCAATCAGTAATTTAACAAAATCTAAGAGCCTTTTGCAAAGCATTAAATGAGTTTGTCAATTGCAACTTTAATATTTTGTAGATTAAATATCCATAAGAGAATTATCACTGAAGTTGTATTGAAGACATTTTGCATTGATAATGCGAAAGGTTCAGCCCGAGTTTATTCATATATTCAGGATATTCATTTCATTTGAATAAGGGATCGATGTACCATCAATTTTAATTTTCCGAATGGCGTCATCATATGGCTCCAATTATAAATATTAGGTATAAGTCAACAAATGAAAAACATTCGACATAAAATCTTTCTTTAAACAGACTTCATAAGAAAACAAAGTCAGCTGGACACTACACCTGAAGCTCCACCCCCTCCAAAGAAAAAATGTGGAAGCGCCTCCATATTACTCATTTATTTCGCTAAAAATATTTTATACCACTAATAATAGCAGTTCGAAGTATATTGTGGGAGTAGTGAGTACTGAACATTCCAATTTCTTTGTTTATGATTGTGCCTGTTTTCACTTTCTCAGAAACCTATTGTGATATACCAAAATGACGAACCATTTCGTTTATAAAATGTCATTTATATGAAGTGGAATACAGGGATGTCAATAGACGATTGCGGCAGGGGTCGCTATGTGACAAGTAAACAACCGGCGTTAAAGGTCATTTTCGTTAGGCGAAGATGATGTGAAAGTGACCGTGCGGAGGCGGAAATAATACTCTTTTGTTAGACAAAAGAAGATGATATAGAGTTCTGATGCTTTGGGAAGAACAGTAACGCTCTCTTTAGCAACGCGATAATGAGCGGGTCGGCTCCTGACATTTTACCAAGTCGAGGAAAGACTGTTGATGGACAACCAAATCCAACGCAATAACTTGTATATCAAGCCTATCGTTTCTTATATTAGAATAAAACGTTCTTGTGGGAAAATACATAGACATTCTACAAACTAATAGTCAATACGGGTATAGGCGTTCACCCGTGATGCGAGTAAGGGAAGTAACGGGTAATAAATAGTATCGCTGGGAGAATTTGAACTTCTTCGCGAACATTAGGCGTAGGACTTTATGAAGAAGGAAGATTCTGCTGCAACGACGGAGAAGATTCTACGGGGCGCCATCGAATGGAGAAGTGAAGAGCGCGCGAAGATCCGCGAATTTAACAAGGTTGATTTATAATTATTTCAAGATAGAGAGAGCTAGTCATGACCAAAGATAATTTCATTTTGAATTAACGATGTAACAATTCATGTTTAACTTTTATTAGAATCATATTTCACATTATAATAAATTGCAATTTCTTACTTTAAAAGAAAGCTGATTATCATTATCGTTACGTGCAATCCAGTAGTAGATATTTCGATCAGAGTTTCAGATTCCTCGCCACTCCGTATGGATGGCAGATTGAGTAATTGGTTGCAGAGTAAGTGGCAACAATTATGAACTTCAAACCCAATTAACTGAGCTATCACGACATAATTTTGGATGAGAAATATTAAAATTACAGAGGAAACATTCGGGTTACAGTTGTAACTATTTCCTGGCGCTCAAATCAATAACTAAATTATTCGGAAAATAATTACGAGTGTCATTCAAACGAAACGAGTCGTGAATCTAACTTAATTAATACTTTTATTGCTGTTAAAATGCTAAATTTATTGTAAAATTTTTTTTATTTGATTGTTCACAGTAACGTAGCAGCATTTATTCCTGAAGCAGAAGTAAAAATTTATGGTTGCGATGTTAAAATAATAATAAATAAGTACTACATTATTCTATTGGTTTTATTTTATTGTGCTCATTTTTACTTTCTCGCGTTCTTTAATAAGACTAATGGTGCTACAACAGCACCTATTTTTTCGCCTTTAGTAATGGTTAGTAAGTAATACTATTATACCATAATTTCTCTCCAAATTTACATACCTCAGTCATCAGCTTTTTGTATAACTTATTTGATAGATAAAAATATCACGATTAGGTGTATCAGCGATGACCGATGGGATTGGGAAGAGGAATTACGAGTTTGATGTAACTTAGACACTTCTTAGTTGTCATCCGATATGAAGAAATTGATGCCACCTGTACGGTCCTGGAGAAGTATTAGCCATAACATTCATCATATTACATCATATTTTAGGAACGTAGACATAACAAACTACATGACCTATTTTAGGAATGTCTAGACAGACGTCTGCGGTGGTGTCCCGCTGGTGGGAGTTACCTGGTTTGGGGGAAACCCGTTAGCGGAAACCCCGTTTTGCGAAGAAAATATGCATTACACTAGCGGGACTAATCACCTTACCAGTTGACGCGCCCATCATTCAATCAATCCCTCAATCGTCATCCGCAACAATGAAGTACTAATAATGTTTAGCATATTGTTACCAAACACTGTCATATTACAATATGATGTTGCGCCCATATACATAGAAAACTAGTGGCCCTCCAGAAGCACATACTTCCTCGCATAATTTTTAAATTTGCAATTTTAGAAAATTCAGCTAGTTCAATCAAATTGAGAGCTGCACTATTTTTGAGAAAAGATATTACCATGTACCATAATATCGTCAACTATTTTTCAGAAAATAATTGTGTTAAAAAATTTGAAATTGCCCACATTTCACGCAAAATTACGTTAAAATTAGGTACTCCTATTTTCGAAAAATTGTATATGACCTTCTATCATCATTTGTCTTTAAAGACCAGAGCTCATCAAGGAACCAGTGGTGCCAAAACAGCACGTACTTTCTCGCCTGTATTTTCATGCAAAATTACACGAAAAGTACTCAAATTTCCAAAAAATTGTACCTGACCTTTAAAATTTATCTTCAAGGAACACATTTTATTAAGAGAAAAAAATCTCGATATTTAATATTTTAGTTGAAGGGAGACATCGGAAAATTTTTGAACTTTTGCCATTTTCGAAAAGTCAGGCTTTTCAACAAACATGAGACCTGCACCATTCTATTAAAGGTCACTCACACTATCCAACAAAACAATTATGAAAATCGATGGAGCCATTTGTTTTGAAAATTTTGAAATGTCCCAGAAGCTTCCTGTAAAGTACCCCCAAAATTGAAATATCGGTTTTAAATCCAATGGGTTGCGTACGCAGCCATATCGATTGAGGAATATGAATTTTGGAAAAAATCGGCTGAACGGTTTAGCACTTAGCCGTTGATCACCGACGGACAGCGACGTTTTGTCGACATTCGATCTTTCAGTATCAAGGACCCACAGAACATGGATCTTGGCTGCACTACGTGTTAGAAGATTTTTTTCTAAATTTAGCAACTGGATTT
Source organism: Teleogryllus oceanicus (assembly GCA_964035755.1). NCBI lineage: Eukaryota > Metazoa > Arthropoda > Insecta > Orthoptera > Gryllidae > Teleogryllus > Teleogryllus oceanicus. The sequence continues at coordinate 125,731,123 of CAXIVR010000003.1, read as the reverse complement.
AACCACTTATTTGTCACTAGTGCCCTGTAATAAAGAGTTTTTCTGCCGAAAATTCGCCGTTTTTTCGCACAGCAATATGTAACTTTCTCTCTACTCTGTAGCGAGGAAGTAAAAAAGTGTTAGCTAAAGGTTCACCACAGACGGACGGACAGATTGAGATTTGTAGTCAATCGATTTTTCGGTATCAAGGACCCACAAACAGACTTCACGTGTTAGAGGAAGTAATTTACGACGTAAAGAAGCAAGATTTACCCACTTATTCGTTACCAGTGCCAGGAAATAAGAGTTTTTCTATGGAAATATAGCCTTTCTCCATTGTACGGTTACAATACTTTCTATTCTAACAAAGTAAAGGCGAAAAATAAACTAGCGATGCAACATAATGACACAAACTTTCGTATTCGTTCCTTTAATTTTTTTTATTTTTTGTCTTGGCTAATATTAGGGCTTGCCAAATACTTTTGCCAGCTGCCAACTATCGCCGCCCAAAGAACATATTTTTGAAATTTTTCCTAATAGTATAACAGATATATTACTACAATAATATTAAAGAAGAGTAAAACCTCGTCCTAAATGGCAATTTTAATTGAAAATTTTGTTCCCGCTTTTAAGAAAATAGTTAGTAGGTTTTAAATTAAAAAATTTCTCGTTTTCACAGAAAATTTTTGAGTTTTCGAATAACTTTATTTAAAATAATTTGAAGCACTTTAACTCACAAATGCAATAGTGTTTACAAATCGCTGGAAATGTGCATACGAACGGTGTGTAATTTTTAAAAAAAACGAAATAATATCCCAAAATAAATTATATGTCATATTAAACAGTGCATTAACAGTGTACTATCCGGTGGAAAAATGTGAAGAAAGAATTTGGAGCTATTTATGAGAAAATGCCGCTTGAGCGTTTCTCAACATGCGGAATTTTGAGCTAATTTTCACAGAAAACTGTTGAGTTTTCGAGAAATTTAATCTGACATTATTTAAAACATATGTACTCATAAATACGATAATGTAAACAAATGGCAAGTAATGTGAATAATTACAACGTGAGAGACAAGTCAAAAAATAAAAGTTTGGTAATTTATAAGAAACAAAAGAATAAATGGATATGACGTTTATGCTATCTGAATGAGAGCACGTAACAAAAGTTTATTCCTACGAAAACTTTAAAGAAAAAAATTGGAGCAGTTTTCGAGATAATCTTGATTTTGTTATTTTTTTAAATTACACATATTATATGCAATATTGCGGGAAAACTACTAAATGTTTTTAAAAAATGTGCATGACCTTAATGAAATAACTAATTAAGAAGAATAAATTTTAATTGAAGGAAAAATCTCTGTCTTCAATATTGTAGTTGTAGGAACTGGGAAGTTGCCGAAAAAATACATACTTTTGCAATTTTCGAAAATTTAGAGTTAACAGTGAAAAACAGACATATGACACATTTAGCGTACTTCACTCTATTCTTACAAGAAATTTAAAGAACAAATTGGAGCCGTTTTTCAAAAAAATTTGAAAATGTCTCAGTGGCTTCATGTAAAGTACCTCCAAATTTTAAAGATTGTTTTTTAAAATTTCAAAACTTCAACAAGTGCCAAATGGACAGGGGTTTATTCAATTTGGAAACTATCCTACGTATGGTTTAGGCACTAGTAGGTTCACAGCTGGACGGACGGACATACGGACGGATGTTTTGGCGTCAATTGACTTTTCGGTATCAAGGACTCACAAAATCGGAATTATGGCTACACCACATATTAGACGTGGACGTTAGATTTTTTCTTAATTTAACAACTGGTTTTATTCAGTATTTTTGTTTGCAGGACTCGGCAATGAATTTTTTTCTACCTATAATCCGCCGTATTTTCCCGCAGCATTTCCTAACTTTCTCTATACTACCTAGTATATTATGAGCTATGAGCAGATCGACGCGGCTTGTCCCGGACAGCCAAGAGACATACCTAGTATATTACTCCGTAAATACGTATAAATACGAGGAAATAAAAAGGTTCAGGCGTGGTTTGCGGAGCATCAGTAAATCATCAAAGATCTTCCCTGGGCAGCACAATCGCCAGACCTCAACAAAATGGCACCATTATGAGGTGTTTTAGAGTGTGAGGAGTGTGAGCAGCAGATTTCCAGCTCGAACAACGTTAGAGAATATTCCGTGGGAAACTATTTAGATACTCTACAAATCTATTCTGCGACGAATTGCAACTATCCTAAAAGCAAATGGTGGCCCAACATCTGATTAATAAATAAATATTTTATATATGTTAGGTGTATATATTATTTTGTCCATGTATACGAGGAAGAAGGGGAACAAAGATTTTAAAAAATAAATTTTCTTGTATAACAAGAAGGTTCTATACCAGGATGTATATAATTTAACAGCTTGCTATGACATTACTGAAAAATTAAACTGAGAAGTAGGGCCAGGAATTTTTGCATGCATTCTGGAAATTACCTTATAAATCTTCTCCCTGTGTGGTTCTACAGCCCGCTCGAGGCCAATATCGCCTCCGTTTCTTGCCTTAAGTTTTCTGGATCAGTGGGATGGGCTAATGGGAGGATACGTGATCAAACTCATCGATCGGTCCTATGGATGGGAATGGAAACAGAATAGGGAAGAAAGGATTGGTCCGTGAATGTTTTTCTACGGTGCTATTCTGGAATATTTATAAGTTAAAACTTACCAATGCCAGTTTATCTTTCGATGAATATATATTTTTGATTAATCACAAGCAACACACAGTCGCGGCCTTCAAAATTAATTCGCGATAATTATCACAAGCACCTCGTACATTCTCATAAAAAGATATTGGATTATGCTAACGTATTAAAGTATCGAGTAAATATCATTTATTTTCCTAATTATTTGCTTGTGTACTCTAACTTTGAAGAAATAAGTTTAAACGATGTAAATGGTTATATACTCAAATTTAATAATGAACACATTATTTTTTGTAATAAAACTTCTCATAAGTTTCCTCTGATACTGCTCATTCCCCTTGAACTGAAGAGAATAAAAATTTATTTTCACATGTTCGATTTCATGTATTTGTTCATTGGCTCTGTGCGAGTGAATCAGAGGAGGAGCGCTCCTGCAAACAGGGCGCGTTCGCGCGCACCTTTGTTTGCAACAACGATAAGAACCAATGGCAAGTGATACGTATAGTGTTTTTTCTCTTTAGAAGCCTCTAAAAATGCCTCTAAAAATCTTTCATTCACTATGGGAACCCGGTGCACAACTACGCAATTAATCGTTACCAGGAATTATTAAAATGAAGAGACTTAATTACGTATATGAGGAATATGGAATATTCGTACGTTTGCAATTTCAAGTGCTTAAGATATATTAGTGTTCAATAAGAGTTCTAGAGAACTACTCGTTGTGAGTGATAATAAAGGTTAAATTTTTAATCGAATATTTTAAAGAAAAAGTTTGCAGTCGTTTTTGAGAAAATTGTATTTTCTTTTTTCTCCAAACGATCACTACATCACTCAAAATTACGTTAGATCTACTCACACTTTCAAAAAATTGTACATGATATGAATTAAAGAAATAATAAAGAAACTGTATAATAGGAAACTCGATTTCATTTCAATAAGTTTCAATTTATTTGCATGAGAGGTTCCAACAATGTTTGAACTTTTGCGATTATAAAAAATGAAAGAGGTTTTAATGATCGGAACTTTGCCCTTTTTATAAGCGCACTTTGTGATATTCGAGCAAAAAAATGGAATTATGAAAACTGAGCCATTTTAATAAAATGTTAAATGTGTTATAGGGGCTTCCTCTAATGTACCTCGATATCAGACATGACCGATCATGAACTGTTTTTGTGAACTTGCGAACGGCTTTGACGCTAGGGTAATGAACGGCCAGACATATTGACATATCGATCGACGCCTTTCGAAGAGAAATTGGTTTCAGGGATTCCCAGATTTGCGACAAAATTTCAAAGTTGACTTTTTTCAACATTACAATACTTTCTCTATACTACACTGTAAACAAGAAAGTAAAAAGAGGCTGTAGCTAAATGAACTTTTCAAAATAACAATCGAAGACACCAAAACAATCAAAATAACAAACGCGAACCGAACGATGGTTTTTTATGTCAAACGATACAAATTTTCAATGATTTGAATCTTTAATAGTAGATAATGAAATGATTATGTAATGATGCATATTTATACACGAGTGTAATATTACGGTATGAGCGAGGAACGAGCGACTATCGTAAACTTCCCACGAGTGTATTACTACCCATTATATAGAGTTTCATTCAGTACTTTCTCTATGACTTATGGTCACTTTTTTAAGTTTTACATTGAATCGTTTCGTGGCAGTTGACATGCAGAATTCAGCCAAGGAACCAACTACCGAACGGACTGATCTCTAAACCTACCCTCGCATGCTGCCGCAGGTGGCTATGGTTACCAGTCCGCCTGCGAGGGATTACTGCGGTAATCAAATAAAATCATAGTGAAATTACGATCCAATTTATTTTAAATTATTTTCCAGGAACAAATTACTAATAATAAAATAAATTAAAACTTATAAGCATAATATAATATCAAATGCAATTTTAAACGTACAAGATCAAAAGAAACATTTACTAGAACGATTCTCAATTATTAATTAACTGCCAATTTGTAAACTTCTCTTTGATTGGTCAAAAACCTATGTCATAATGAAATCTATATCGTAAGAAGTATCATTATGCAACTGGTTGCAGCCATCAAATGACAGCATTATACAATGGGAGAAAAGAAATATTTTCCTGTTATACGAGTGCTCGCTGATTTCAAATTAAGAGGTTGGTCCGTGTGTGATTAAGATGAAAATGGAATTGATTTAAAATCAGCAGTACGCCCTGAGCAAGGCCACAATATGTTGGCCGAAACGTCAGCTACGAGAAAATCGACGCGGCTTATCCCGGACAGCCAAGAGACATACTTCGGCCGCGGAAGCCTACGTAATCATATGATTTAAAATGAATTTAACTGTGCGGTAACGTTGGGTCTACCACACCCAGTGTAAAATTTATTTCAACATATCTTGAAATGGAAACGCAGCACTTAATAGAATATTCATCTACCTTTCAAAATAACGTTTTTCTTTCGAATTATAATCAGTACTATATTTCATTGTCATTGTTCAGCGAAAGAGTAATTTGTTATGTAAGGAAACTGTTGGACCCGTCGTTACCACTCATGTACTTCTTTCTACAATGATTACGTGTGTTAACACTTTATTTCCAAATTTTATTTGTTAGTGATAGTTTTATAGATTACTTGTGTGTTACACATTCCTGATTAAAATGGATAAAGAATATGAAGTTAGAGCCGAGCAAATAAAATGATGCTAGAGGAAGTGGTAAATGCATTGAGTGAACATGATGACGCATATCGAAATGTTTTTCGTCAGCAGGATACTGATAGTGTGGAAGAAGATAACAGTGAAACAGTTTTGATACCTATTACAACTCATACTTCTTAGGTATAGAAAATACTCAATATTTGGACGCGTCGTAGCAATATTGTTATTACACGTTCACCAGCGGTGCCGCAATTTCTAAAAAAAAAGACTCAAAGATCTTATGTCTGACGATCACTTATAAACTATTTTGTTTCTCATCTAGAACAAATACATTTTGCTAAGAAACAATAAACATTCATTTTTATTAACAATTCAGAAGAAAAGTTTCAATGGTTCTCTCAGATCCAACGTTACCACTGATTAAACTTTCTTACATGTTACTTCTGTAGGGTTAGTACTCAAGATGTATGTGAGAGTCTTTTGATTTTGCCTGGCCGACCTTTTACGCAACACCAAAATCCCAAGTATCATTGATGGATCACCCGCGAATAGTTAACACTTTGCCAAACAGACATATGAATCAGTATCGTCATCGAAATACCCCAGGGTATTTTTCCAAATCAATTTGATCACAAAACGAAGAGAGAATAATGAAGTGAGAGTAAGATAGAATTTTTTACGTATATTAAAAAGTTTCAGATGTTGGAGAAACGTCATTTCAAAAGCAAATATTTGCAATTGGAACAGGAAAAGTTTCGGAGTGTTAGAGAAAATGAAGTAACCTCCTAAACTCGACAAGGATGCTGGAAGAATTTTTTTAACTAAAAAAATACTTATTTCCCAAACCATCTAAAGAAACTTCGATTTCTACATTTTATCCTCTTTTACCAAATTCGATTGTAAATAGTACCAATGAATCCGGTGAGGCATATAAAACAAGGAAGAAGGAAATAACGCAATTTTCATAATCATATCTTTGACTTTACTACGTCACCTTGGCAATAACAATTATCAGAAAAACGAGGACTGTCTACTCTTTAGCTGGTTTCTGTCCATTGTAATATCATAACTTCCTTGCAGGAGGAAGAGTGATAAAATCATCTCAAGAGACACCGCCACGTCCAAAGCACTATCCAAATACGAATAATCCGACATCTATCAAAACAAAACAGGAATTTTGATTTTTACAACAGTTTGTGCCTATCAGTAAGTATTAGGGTTCTGGCATGATTTCTAAGAACATGCTGAGAGCAACGTCATAGCTTTCCAGTTAAAAGCAGCAAGGAAAAACTGGCAATATTGTATGAGTCTGAAACGTGATTAGTGGCGTTTCCTGGTTTGTAATCCAGAAGGAAACTAGATGCAGCTAGACTTCGTAGGTAATTATTGCACATATGTTCTTCGGATACTTGGTTGACAGCTACTAACGACACAGGTTCGCGAAGGCTGGGTCAGTCACTAAACAATTGATTACTACTCACCGTAGGAAAACTAATTTTATGTACGAACACACATGTGTTTCGGTAAATAGAGTGTTGAACGTAGGATCCACACAGTTTGCGCGTGCGCGTGCGTGCGTGTGTGTTTGTGGTTTTCGATCGTCTTAAAGGTACATTTTTATCAGAAAAACACGAAGCGCTTTCTCCGAAACAAAAACAAAAAATAAATAAATAAATAAATAAATAAAAACACCGGTCAGCAAACAAATTTTTTGGTCAGCTGTTTCGGTTTACTTGACTGATTATTACGTTTTTTAGTGCTATGAATCCAGGAATGATGACTGTTTTGTTCTGGGACGTCAGGTTTTGAAACAAATGGATGATCATAGTTCACAAAACTCTTAACGCAAATATTATATTTATATAAAAATATTAACTCATTTGCACAGGTGACGAAACGAACACCAGACTCAATCGGATTGCTTTAAAATCGTCTTTTTTTTAATGCATACTTGTTTTTGATCTTTTCCTTTTGTAGGTGGCTTCCGAAAAATCTACGGACAACATTCAGCAGTAGTCAGCCATCATCGCAACCCTGCATTTACCTTGATACCTTCTTTCTATTTCTTTTATATATTGATGGAAATCCTTTATTCTCCTTGCTATTCACTCACTGCTCTCAAATTTTTAGGAAAATAGTCAAAGTAAGAGTTCAGAAAATGGATTTTTGAGCTCATGGAGCAACCAAGCTTTTTAAATGCTTTCAACTGTTTCCACAATGGCCTTGTGATTTGGGGCCTTTTGGTTTACAAAAAACTTTTAGTGACAGTAGTAAAGGCAACCCACACTTCGTCATTGGACTGTTGAAGTGTTTGTCGGATATGCATTTTCTAATATCCTGGGCAACAAAAACTCCCCTTTTGAGTTTTGCTTCCGATGAGCCTGAAAAATTGGATCCCAAGTACTTGAAGCATTCGCTATCGTTGGTAATGCTTTAAAATGCTTCATTATTCCTAATTTTATACGTAGAGATAGTAATAAAACCTTCGCAGGATGTACCAATGTTTTCCTGAGAACATTCTTTCCACCAACAACTAGACTTCTTTATAGCCTTTTTTTTTGCTTCCAGTGAATTTGTCGGTCTCCACTGTCCCATAAACATAGAAAACTAGGATATTTGGTGCAATGTTTACATTCTTTGAGGATCCCAAACTGTATCTTGATCACAAAGTTATAATTAAAAAAAACAAATACATTTTATTAAAATCCGTGATATTCAACTGCTGCTTTTTCACCATGAATTCTCCACATATATAAAACAGAAACTTACAGGCGAATTTATACAATATTTCAATTCAATATTTTCTTGGAAGTATTGAACTAATTGTGAACCACACAGGCACAGCTGGATGATGACTGAAATGAAATAAAATGTTGTGGAGAAATTAGAAAATAAGTTAATGCATGCATGAACATGTGCGGGAAAGCCCTAGCAAGCCAGTCAACAATGCAGTGAACCCCAAGAGGAATAATACATATGTGTATTTTCATGTTTTTGGGAGTACTGTCAGTTAAAGTAAATTCCAGTTATTTCCATGTTCAGCTTTTTTCCAAGTGTGATGAATTTGAAATTTAGCGATATCTAGCTTCCTGTTTGACTAACATACATTTCGATTATGAAAAAATCTGACGTCCCAGGAAGAAACGGTGGTCATTTTCGAATTCGACGCACCCAAAAACGTAAGAATCAGTTATAATTATGAAAAAGCATTTTGGTTGCAAACGTGTGTAATTATTGGTTTTCTAGTAACTACTTCACTAGAAAAATTATACTATTTTCTAAACATACATAAAATCAACTTAAACATTTAGATAAATGTAACTTTTTTTTAGATAAATGTCACTTTTATTTTGCACCGATAACATATCGGAAAAATATTTTGGAGAAGAATTTAGCCACGCAAAACGCATCGACGTAACAATTTGAAACGGCTGGCCGTCTGTCGCAGACGCCAATATAACACACGTTGTTCAGCCATGAGTCACACTATTCTAAACGTTTTCTGACGCTCGAGCGCTCCGACCCGCACCAGACCGAACCTTTCTCCAGCCAGAATTACGCCCAAGCGGTGTAAAGTAGGCGTTACAAACAGTCGTTCTGTGTTTTTTCTTTCCTTTTTGTTTCCGTAGGTCACTCTGTGGTACTGTGCATTCTTCTTGCCGTGCCTGGCAAGGTTAGTGAGAAACAGTGTGCAACAAGTACTTAGCACTATTTCCCGACCAGTAAATTGATTTCTTAATTTAAATTGGATGACTTTTCTGAAGTCATTTAACTTTATTTAACCACGAAGATGACAAGGGTGAATTGCCAACCCCGCGCCGTGACATTCCCTCGATATTCATCAAGTCTTCGAGCGCAATCTAGCAGAGTTTATGCATCGCTAATAACATGAATATTAATTAGCCTCAGTTCGGCTTTTAGTCTGAGCCCTCAGACCCGACAGGAAAGAGTTGAAACACGTGGCGGAAGTATTGTAAGCACACCTGCAGATAGACAGACACACACACACACACACACATACATACACTCACACGCACACGCTCACAGCATTCATAAAGTTCGACATCAACTAAGTCATAAATGTTTTTTCTATGCCATTTTAATTCATTCATATCGTCTCATTATTTCAAAATCGCCTAATCCTACTCTTTCCATGCCGTCTTTCCCTCCCTGAAAAAATAACCAAAACCCGCAGTCTAGATAAGAATATTTCAAATCGCTCTGAGCATATAATAAAAAAATTAGGTAACCTAAAGTTCACGTATTTGACAGCCTCGGTGCGGAGAGTTCAGTAACACATTAACTCTAAACTCTAGTACACATGAAATGTTTGATGGGGATATCGGGTTCCCCCTTACTGTCTCTATTATCACATATTTCCTCCATTTTTGACACTTACATCATCTTACAGAGTAAGTAACGCAAACATAATATCCACCGGCTTAGGTAACTCAGAGCATCAACTAATGTTACTGCAGTGCCTCTGACCGGGAGATCCTAGGGTTCGAGTCCAGGCGGCGTCAGGATTTCCGAGACTAGCTGTAGCATAGCTGCTCGAGATCAGCCGCTGTCTGGAGGAGAATGCTAACAACCGCTCTGTTTTCCTAGGGCTTTTCTGTGGTTTCTCCTATCAATACCAGGCGAATGCCGGAACAATATCCTAACAAATGCGCCACGTGCGATTGTTCCTTCCTCTTCCTTGCCTTTCCTTGAACCCTTCCTTACACTGACAAGTACAACGCTACCTCATACGTCGGGAGATCAGTCGCAAACTTAGAGCTTGTCCCGGCTGACGCGGTGCCTCGCTGTTGAGAGATCCTGAATGGGGAAAAAACCGCAACCCGACCAGTCTGCGCGGAGTCTCACCATTCAGCGGGAAAAAGCCACCGCCAACTCCCGTGATAAAAAAAGCATGCCCTATACTTACGGGACTAATGACCGTAGCTATTGATACGCCCCGAAACACGATATAATCAAACAAACATAATGTCCACACGTGAGCAGTATTGAGGTGACAGAACTGCACACATTGTGCCATCTCCCCGCATTTCACCGCTTCCAATAAACAAAACTCAAACAAGGCCGCGTTCAGTGGCAAGTGCCCATTTACTTTCGAAGAACTCCTCCTTTCCATCAAATCATCAAATACATCATCATCATCATCATCATACGAAGGACAGCCCGCCTGGGCGTCTGGGAGCGTGGCGCGGCATAGGCACGAGTACATACATGCATACTTGCATACACATACATGCATTGCATGTACATGCATTGCACACACATGCATTGAATTTACACATAATCACCGTTCGCAACCTCTGACTTCAATTAATTCATATATCTCATATCTGCGCGTGAGGGAGCTCTGAAATTCACATAAATCATCCTACATTAATATAAATTAAGATCATCAACATCATCACCAAGATCAACATCAACAAGGGCCTGGCCGGGAGCGGTAGCTCAGTGCATCAACTGATGTCACTGCAGCGCCTCTGACCGGGCGGTCCTAGGTTCGAGTCCTGACGGCGGCGGACTTTTCGACACTAGCTTTTCAACTAGGTCGAATTCAATCGCTGTCTGGAGGAGAATTCTAGCGGCCGGCTGCTTTGATCGGTAGTTTTCCGTGGTTTCTCCGATCAACACCAGGCGAATGCCGGAACAGTACCCTACCAAACGGGCCACGGACCGCGCGCAATCTGTCCTTCCTCTTCCTTGTCCTATCCTCTCTCCTTACGCCCACACTTACACTAACATGCACTACACTACCACATATCCCGGGAGACCGGTCGGGAGCTTAGAGCTTGTCCCGGCTGGGGCGGTGCCCCGCTGGTTGGAGAGTCCTCGTTAGGGGGAAACCCCACTATCCGACGGTAGGTCGGCGCCGGATCTCGCCATCCAGCGGGGGAAGATCACCGGCATCCTCAGAGAAAAAAACATGCACTACACTAATGGACTAATGACCAAAGCAGTTGACGCGCCTGGAAACACGAAAAAATCAATCAATCAAACAAGGGCCTGTCGGAAAACCGTCCATTCTGGCCGTGGCACTGCAGTTATTGCCTCTCGATCGCTTGCAATCGACGAGAGCCCTCCCGCGTGTCGGCAAGATCATGAACTCAAATGGCCATTCCTGCGGTGGAACCGGAATGGCCCGCTTGCATTCGACGAGAGCTCAGCCGCACGTCGGAGAGCTCGTTCATTCACACACATCATCCTACACTAATATAAATCAATACCATCAACATCAACAAACGCCTGTGGAAATCCGACATTCCGGCTGCGAACCGGAATGGTTGACCGCTTGATTCGACAGAGCTTACCCGCGCGTTGGAGAGATCCTTCGCTCACATACATCATCGTACACTAAAATAAATCAAGTTCATCAACATCAACTACGACCTGTGAGAAATCCGACCATATCGGCTGCGGAACCGGAATGGTCGACCGCTTGAATTCGATCAGAGCCCACCCGCGCATCGGAGAGCTCCTTCATTAACACACATCATCATACACTAAAAGAAATCAAGAACATCAACATCAACTACGGTCTGTCGGAAATCCGACCATTCCTGCTGCGGAACCGGAATGGTCGATCGCTTGCATTGCCCACCTGCGCGTCGGAGAGCTCCTTCATTCACGCACATCATCATACACTAAAATAAATCAAGATCATCAACATCAACTACGGCCTGTCGGAAATCCGACCATTCCTGCTGCGGAACCGGATTGGTCGATCGCTTGCATTGCCCACCTGCGCGTCGGAGAGCGCGGGGGGTTGGGGCCGGGGGGGGGCGGAGCCCTCGCGGGGCGGGGCGCAGGGCGTGGAGGGCGGTGCAAGGGCGGGCCGCCGTCGGGAGGCGTCTCGTCCAGCAGGTACTCGATCGTGAAGGGTACGTACTCGTTGTTCTCGGCGTCGCCGGCGTACGTGAACCAGCGCTCGGCGGAGCACCGCCGCGACCCCCACTCGCCGCAGATGACGTCCATCACCCGCTGGCCCGTCGACGGCATCGACACGTCTTTGCACGCGTTGTACGTGGCCTCGGCGAACGCCCGCGCCAGGTAGATCTTCACCGCCAGCACCGACGTTCGGTTCGTCTCCTCGTCCAGTTCGGTTTCCGTCACTTCCATGAAGCTGGATTGGTCCCCGCGGCAGGAGTAGTCGCAGATGAGATTCGCGAAGTTCTGCATGCACGACGGACACCGCTGCAGGAACACCCCAGCCATGTCCAGCTTCGGATCCATGGCCTTTAGTTGTTCGGTGTCGCAGCAGGTGGCCAACCCACCAGGCGAAGAGCGAAGCTTCTCTACCATGTGAGGACACCATTTCTCGAGGACGGCGATGCCGTCGGGGTCCGTCAGCGGCTGAGGAGGGCCGTCGTACTGGCAGTTGAGACTGTGCTCGGTGACCGGGTCGTTTTGGCATTGCCCGTACCACACGCAATGCGCGGGTTCTCCGCGGAGGGCGGCGGTCGTGGCGGCGAAGATCGCGACCGCCAGGGCGGCGGCGGCGGCCGCGGGCGGTGTCATAATGACCGCGACGCCTCCTCCGGAACAACTAAGTGAAACGGGGCGCGAGCCACCCACAACGAGCGACGGGGAAGTGTGGTATCTGGTTGCAAACGAGGAGATAACGCGTTATCGGGGATCGCACGTCGCCGTGGCGGCCGTCCGGTCGGTCGGTTGGTCGGCCGGTGGACGTGACGCGCGGGTCGCGCGAGGTGGACCCGGGGCGCGTGCAGGTGGGCGTGGCGGGAACGCTGCTCCGACCAACAGCCGCACGACGCCACCGGCCGTCAAGTGCGGCCTATTCCCCGAGTCCGCGCTCTAACATGCTCCGCCGCCCTCGGTGTCGCGCCGACGCTGGCCGGTCTGGCACGGGTGCCGCTATCTCACGGTTCACTTCCGACGCACGGGGGGCTTCTTGTTGCGACATGCCTACGGTAGATAGCGCGGCTTGATAACGTTTCCGCTCCCTCTGGTGGTCTCAACCTGCACCACGTGCGAAATGTAATGCAGTAATGTCACTTTTGTTGAGGTCATGCTTCATATTTAACCATAACCATTGTCTTTATGGAAAAAAACATGAAGGTCGTTTTTTGTAGCTTGTATGTGTGTAATGTCTTCACTTGCGCTTCTGTATACTTTTGTACGCAAACCTAATGAAAAAAATACATCGTGTAAAACAACTACTTTCCTGCTAAAAAAATCAGGCACAAAATCCAACATTTTATTATATAGGGGCTCAGGGCACAAGAGTTTTATAAATACCAAACCCTGAGAATCTTGTGGTATGGTAGTAATAGACCCTCTCTAAAGTAAAACTAGTTCAACATACGTATACATACATAACATATACAATGTTTTATTCTTGATAAAAATTAAAAAGATGGAAATTGTTCGCGTTGAAAGAAAAAGCGTTCACTGAATTTTTAAAATTAACTTTCGGTAAGTGCAAAAATTAGTAAAAGTATTACAAAATCATAAAGAGAAGTTTATTAAATGAAATTTCAGAAGGGAGATATGTTTTCAGATGACAAATGTTCTTCGGTCACAAACTTTTTTTAAGTGGATAACAATCTTCGTCTTTCCCATTCTCTACTATACGCACGCAGACAGTGTTTTATCTCGACAGGTAAATGGTAAATTTTATGACGTTATGTAACGCACTCTAAATTAAGACAACAATACAGATTAACATGAACACCCCATTGCTTCTTTGTTTCGAAATGTAAAGAGGTTGTCATCACATTGTTCTATCTCGATGAAACACGTCTAAATTTACACGCAGTGGCTTTTGCTACCAATAACGTACATTGCCGGAATGAAAACCAACGTTTCTACAATCCACCTAATTTTGGAGAGAATTAATTTTGATGTGAATATATTTTTTTAATATTAACTTGCCAAATCTACACTGGTTTCCGTTTTGAAAGATCTTCATAATTTTCAATAAATTGTCACTCCTGGTTCACGTGTAGGAAAGCGACTCTTAGAGTAAACAACAAGTTTTTCAGGACATAGACATTTCATAATTATTTCTATTATTTAAAATTATCGAAGTTTTTGTCTTTTGGGAAAAGAATCGTCAAAAACTCCAATATAACAAAGTTGTATATTGTCATTAATATCGAAACAATTTTTTAACAATATAAGGAACTGTTTTAATCCTTTTCGTAACATAACTTGAAAATGAAATGTATTATTACAAACAATCGAAACCGAACCTTAATCCGAAATACTATATTAACCACAACCGGAACGTTAATTGAAACAGTTTGATGACTTCGAACTAGCGAGGGATTGTTTCTGTGGTAATTTCAGATTCCATACAAAAGAACATGTGAAAAACATTTATTTCACGTATGAAAAGCGATTAAATACGGACTAGTTGGTTTAGCCGTTTTAGGAAGTGTAAATGACAATTATTCATTTAATAATGCGATTTACGAATTTTCTAAATGCAAACCAAGGGGCGGCCGAATGTAAACAGCCGCCGCTCCAGAAGTGTGCGTCGCGTTGTTGAGACGAGTGAAATCCCGGCTGCGGCGCGTCGCCGCGTGTTCTAGAGAGTGAAAACGTTTTATTTTTAAACGTTAAACGGCGCCCCGCCTGGCGTGCGGTGGTCCGTCGCCGCGCCCCCGCCCGCGCCCGCGCCTGCGCCGACAGGTTGGGCGCGAGCGCTGGGTCAAGCAGGCGGCCGTTTGCCCGCGACCTCTCACCTCCACGAGGCGCGAGGGAGGGGGCGACGACCGCGGGGAATTGTGGGTCTCCCGGCGCGCAGCCCACGCGCGTCACGCGAACTTGGGCGCGACGCACGTGGTGGAAGAGGCGGGGGAGATGAAGGGGAGGGGAAGTGTGTCGGAGACGGGCGGCGCCGTCTATTGTATGGTACCCGCCTCGCTACGATTATGTGGAAGCCAGATGCCTTCTAACGAAGCGAAGCGAAGTTTTGTAGTGGGAGGAGGCGCACGACGAGCAGGTTTGCGGAAACATGATCTGAAGGCTGACATTCAAACTGCTAATACTTCTGCAAGTGATCGTGGAATCTTCAATGGGTCTTGACGTTTTATTTAAAAAAAAAACTTTTGAAATATAAATCAGCATTTCCACTGGATAATTTCCAGAGATCCTGTGGATGAAATGCGTATTTTGAAGTGAAATAAATTGTAATAGAGTATTTAATACATCAGAAATTTTTTTAAACATCCAATTCTGTGAACTACAGAGTACGACTGCATGATCTCTGAAATCAATGAAGTGTTAGTAACGCAATATTTTAAATCTGCAAATAAATACACTTGAGTTGAAGTAATATTTTATTACTTTACCTAGGTTGTACGTAGAATAGAGAAACATTATTACTAAACTTTGACGTCGAGATTTTGGAGATAAAATCCGTTTGGAGGATCCTTGAGAAGAAATGTGTTTTTACCGTGATGTGAACTCGCAGATGATCTCGCACATGCACTCGAACATGAGCTTCGAGTTGGTACTCAAATCATGGCTGTTAGTGCCGTTCCCAATGCCTTTAAGACTGCAGAGATCGTGAGACGACAGACGCAGTTTTGAACCAAAAACAGGGCAGACGTAAAAATTGTCATCGTAACCTGATGTACGAGAGCCGGGACAATGAAGTACGGCGTTAAGCAGATCTCCATCTCTCCAGTTCCTCCGTACAGATTTTCTAGGACATGAGACCTTAAATAGGGAGAATTTATGGGGAAATAATCTTAATTTTTAAATGGAAAGTACCAAGAACAGTAAAATTCTTTGGTGTCTGCTTGTTGCATAACCTATGATAGCGAAGACAGTGAGATCGGTTCGGTGGTGTATGTGTGTGTGTGTGAGTGTGTGTGGGGGGTGAGGTGACACCAGACACATACGCCCTGAGTGCTACTAGACATTCCGACGCCACTGTTCTTGAATACTCTATTTTGCTATTCCTGCTATTTGTAAAGTCTTTGGAAAGTTAGGCTGACGAACGGCTGACTGATTCTGCCGAACGGCAGTGCTCACACAGCACCAGATTTTCGTCTTAAATCATTACGTACGAATGGGCGACACCTGAGGAAATCAACATAAACTTCTCACGAAGAGCAATATTTCTTATGAGATTTGTTCAATATGACATCGATCTGTTTACTAAAAAGTCCTGACATTCCTAGTACATTAGTAAGGTTAGGATCATGTTCGGTAAAAATTATTAGTAACCAATTTCATCAATTTATTTTGAAATTTTCTTTCTTAATATCGGAGAACTGAATCCGAGATCATCCACTCTGCGTTTCGTTCATAAACTAACGAAATAAATGTGTCATGTCCACATGTTGAATGGCTGAGTACAGCAGAATAATTCAATTTCATACCGTTCTGAGCTACTCACGAGCATGGCTTGAATGTGTAAGGAAATACGCATATCCGATTTCTGTTATAGTGGACCTTTGGGGACTAACATTGTTGGTTCACTTTTCGTATATTGGAGATTCACTTCATCTGAGTTTTAGTCAGCACCAAGCAATACTGAGACAAAGTCTCAGATTCGCATTTGGAGATTTAAAACAATGCGTTGTAACATCGTCATAAACGGTCAATTGCCAAAAAAGAATTGAAGAATGTGCTTTCAGCTAAACAAAAATGTTTAGTTCAGTTGTACAAGGAATAATTAAATCTTAGCTAATATTAGAACTAAGGTAATTGGACATTTTATTTATACAACTTAAACATTTCGTTAATACATTGATTTCTCTATTTTTATCTTTTTATTCAATTTTCGACCATATTTTATACCATCTTTTCATTACATTTAGTACATGTTTATACATATTTAGGTTCTTATTATTCCGTATAAATCCGACCTCTACTCATGAGTCATGACTCATGACATCACTGGTGGAGCCCAGAGTGAGAAGAGGAAAGGAGGACATACCATCACCTAATCGGGTGACAAACTCAGCAAATATTGCAATATCTATAGACTACATCACAACAGAACCCATCTGGCTGATGTCGTTCTGTTTTTAGTTTAAACGTCAAAGTCACAAGCATAGGGGAAGCATAGAATAGCAACATCCTCTTGATGTTGATATTCTCCTTTTGATGACTCTTCGGTCACTAAAATAAAGCTTTAGTGCCAAATATTATTGTGTATTATCGTCAATTTAATTGATCTGCAAAAACTAAATTTTATTGGGTATGCATAAATTCAGGTAATATTTTTTCAGGTAATCTTTACCGATCATAAATAATTTTTTGGTAAACATTATATAACATCTGACTCAAGAATTTAAATAAATAATGAATCCGAATTTTATAAATTCAAATCTTCGGTAATTTGTTTTACACTAGCACTGAAATTTCTTAATTTCGTGTCTTAGTAAGCACTGGGAACGTAATATCCGCGAACACGCTTCGCCAAAAATATTAACAAAATATTTTAAATTAAATTACATTCCAAAACCATGTACGCAAAATCAAATAAATAATATTTTTACGGTGTGTCATCGTTCCGTCCGTCGTTTCTCTCTTCAAAGAAGAGAGTAGTTTACATGAAGAGATGTTCACCAGATGTGCAGTTTCTGCTATATACAACAAGCTGGTTTTGCTCGCAGAAAATCCTCTCTTACATCGGAATTTCCGTTGAAGTCAATGAACCGTTTACGAGTAGGATGGCCTGTTTTATGTCTACCGCTGCTTAGCGTCTACAGCAAAATATAGCCCGATAGGAGACGGGGCGTGACGCGCGCGCAAGATGGTGACATCAACAGCGCAGTTTAGCTCCCGCCCACCAGCCCACTTTCTATTCAGTAAAACCCATAGCAGCGGTAGATTTATTGAACTGCACCATATTCAACGCGGGACGCGGGAAAGCCTCGGGGAACATTTCGAGGGGTTGTCCAAACACGAGTCACGGACGCGCAGAAACAAGGAAGTAGAAGCACAGGGCTCTAGAAGTTGAGCCCAATACCAAATCTTTCACGAGAACAGTGGGTTTCAAACCGGGACGTCGTAATATAAGAGGTGAAAAACGCAATGTTATTATCGCGTAATTGAATACTATATTTTATATTTATTCATATTGAAATAAAAACAATAAGAACTTCTGAATGAATTTTATTTCTATACCCGCACGACTACACTCTGCATAAAGGTACTACATAATACATGTACACTAATTTTTGTTAGTTCAAACGTTTCATTTGGGTAATTAGAAATGAAGACTGTAGAAAACAAAATGTACAGAATTCACCACATACTTCGGAATGTTCTAAACCAGGGCCGTTTGGCACAGCTTATCGGGAGCGCGGAGCTCTCCAGAGCCAGCTTTATTTAGCTACGCTTTCTCGGTTAGCGTAATAAGCCAAAATTCAAGAATTCGAAGAAGATTTCGAAGAACAATTAACAAATTCTTTTAAAAATACCATCGCATTCTTGTTTCCTTGTATAACTCATTGGATTTCTCAAATACAGCGCAGATTGTTATCTTTACTAGATAGATGGATGAAATGCTCAAGTTCGCGAGGAAATGTTGGACCTCCACTGAAGGACCGCTTCATTCCACTGAAGGATACAACTGCGGGTTATGATATGTTTGATACTCATCAAAATGTTATGAAGAAATGTAGACTGTCGTGGCAATTATTGTCTTTCGTAGTGACAGAGGGTGCTCTCGCTATGACTGGCAACATCGCTGAGTTAGCATGACGCATCAAAGAAAAAATGAAAGATTTGGGCATGATTGTTGTCCTTACGCATTGCAGCATACATCAGCAAAATGTATGATAAAATCCTAAAATTAAACATTGTAACGGATCTAGTTGTATAAGTTACGAAGAACAATCCAAAAGAAGGACCGAATTAGCGGCAATTGAAGACATTTTTAGATGCCCGTTGTGAACATTGGGATTTACCTTATCGTTGTGAGGTTCGCTGACTCAGCCGTGCGAAACTGCTAAAGCGTTTCTGAGTACTCTGTCAAGAAGTTATTCTTGGAAATGAAAAGAGACAATGTTACAGAACTAAACAATCATAGATGGATTTGATTTAGCATTTTTTGCAGCACATCTTCGCACCTTTAACTTCTCACTCGATTGGTTGATTGATTCGGGGCGCGTCAGCTACTATGGTCATTCGTCCCGTACGTGTAGTGCGTGGTTTTTGCTCGAGGTGGTGGTGGTGGTGATATTCCTCCGCTGTATGGTGAGATCCGGTGCCGACCTACCGTCAGCTAGCGGGTTTTTTTCTTCAACCAGGTATCTCCCACCAGTGGGGCACCGTCCCAGCCGGGACAACTTCTAAGTCCCCGACCGGTCTCCCGGCATGTGTGGTAGCAGGTGCGTTAGTGTAAGAGTGTGTAAGAGGTGAGGATAGGACAAGGAAGAGGTAATAAATAAGGAGCGCGGTCCGTTGCCCGTTTGTTAGGGTACTGCTCCGGCATTCGTCTGATGTTGATCGGAGAAACCACGGAAAACTACCGATCAGAGCAACCGGCCGCTAAAATTCTCTTCCAGACAGCGACTGAATTCGACCTAGCTGACAAGCCAGTGTCGGAAATACTGCCACCGTCGGGGCAACAACATATAATAACTACTGAGAAGTTTCTGTCTCATATAAAAATATGAAATGTGTTTTGTGCTCATTGAATTGTATCAAACATGGGTGGCTTGATCAAGGGGAAATATTCAGAAAAGATTAAATTAAGTTTCTTAAATGATTTTATTCTTTGGTATTTTTCACTTTTCATTTAATACAATTTGATTTTATAAATTTTTTTTTATTATTTTAATTTTTTTTAATTTACACACTATATTTATTTTAATTGCGTATCGTTATTCCAATTTTGTATTCAGTAATGCTGTGAAACAATAAATACTTATACGGGTGATCATCGTTTGCAAACGTTTTCTCTACCTTTAATTTGTATCCAAAATGATTAACGGATACACAGAACATTCATACACTTATCACAAGCAGAATGTTTAAACACATCGCAATTTTCCTTCCACTGAACGACAAAGTTGACTCCGATTCGGCCCATTGTGAGCCGATGAAACTTCGTGTTACGGTAAGCACGCTCCTTCCCTTCCAGGCGAGGGCAACCCGGGCGCCCAGAGCTCTACAGTGGGACTGCATAGGGTGAAAAATGAACGACCCTGTTCTAAACTATTGGTGTTAAAAAATGTTACTCTTGAATCCCAATCGGGATCGTACTAGTACGGCTATATTATCTCCGTGGACCCATGGTCGCTCAGCAATACCCGTTGCTTTGCGACCTCTCTGTTGTTGTACTAGTTTTCCCAATGCATCTTGTTTGATTGATTGCTAGTGATTCCAGGCGCGTCAACTAACGAGGACATTAGACCCGTAAGTGTAGTGCAGGTTTTCCATCGGGATGTGGCGATTTCCCCACTGAATGGCGAGATCCAGCGCCGACCTGCCGTCGAATAGCGGAGTTTTCTAGAACGAGGTATCTCCCACCAGCGGGGCACCGCCCCAGCCGGGACAAGCTCTAAGCCCCCGACCTGTCTCCCGGCATGTGATGGTGTAGTGCATGTTAGTGAAAAATGCAATGCATCTTGGTAACAAACGAGTTACTAGATGAATATATATTCATTCATTGAAACTTGAACACTTATTTTACAACTTTGCTGACAATAACCAAGATCGAAATATAGCAATTCTACAAGAGAGAAGTTTCGCAAAGAAGGTAAATTTTGTTATTGTTATACATGTTAGAAATTTTGTTTAACTCATCATCGAGAAAAAATTGAAGTACTTTCGAAAATGAGAAGGGGTTTCACGGTAAAATGTGACAATCACAACTTCAAGTGTTAATGTCATAAACAATTAATGTCTAACACCCATCCAAGTCCAACATCTACTAAACCATTCATTGATGTACAGTTACTGTATATTAATGAATAGTTCTGGTGCATATTTGTGATTAATTTTAACTTTAGCTTCAATATTTTCAAGGTTGCCCTAGATTTAGAAATAAGAACATTCCAATGTATTGGGGCGAGAATTTTCAATTTTTTCTCATAACAAGAGAAACTCACGAACATACGTCCGATCGAAGGCTCCTAGCTCATAAAGTCGGATCTGAATGAACTAATGTGTGACTTGTTCAGTTCAACGACAAATAATTCTGAGTGATGCTAAACGCTCAAGCTTGACCTTCATGGAAGTTACGAGTAGTGAAGAGAAGCAAAGGATCACAGACCAAAAAGCTGTGCGACGTTATTTGAAAGAACGCAAAGTATTGTCACTTAAGCGGGAAAGCGAATCATTAACAGAAAAAAATCTCAGGGACGTCATGTGTTCTCTAATTCGTTTCTCGTAATGAAATGTTCAAAATCCTTTACATATTGACATCATGCAAGGTCCAATGGTCACAGGTTTAAAAACGTTTACATAGTGCTAATACCTGACAACTTGATTCAAAATTAAGTCATCATTCTGGTATTGTGTATTCATTACATGGCGAAGTTCATTAGATGACGCAGTTCATATTTTTGTTTCCTGGAAGTTGAATCATCTTCTCAGATTTAAAATGGAAAAGGAAATTGAATATGATTAGATTTCTCGTGATGATGACTAACGCTTCCTTCGAAAAAGCAATCCGACTTTAACGACGTTTTAATGCTTTGGCGACTCGGGTCAGTTGTAGCATTTTTTTGTACTACAACCAAAAATTTACGCTATGTTCTTCCGTCCGACTGAACTACACTAGCGCCCTACCATACGCAGAATATTTTCCAAAATGAATAGTTCCTTTTTGATCTGGCCCACCTCAAATCCCTACACATAAAAAAATCATTAGTGCTTCACACGAAGCTCGCACGAAACTTCTGAAATTTTCTTAAAAACGTCTCTAGACATTTTCTTTAAATTTTTTGTTAGAATGAGATAAAATTGGACTTTTGAATATGGAAAAGGACCAATTTTCAATGTTACCTCTACATTTTCTAATGTATCAATGTATAGATGTTTGTACGTACGTATGTAACGTTTGAACCACTGAAATTATTACTCTCAAAATGTAAGGGAGGTGCGTTTCAAAATTTTGAGAGTAGTTATTTTGTTTATACGTAGTTCTTTTCTTCAAAATGTAGGTAATAACCCTTTCCGCAATACATCTAGTTGACATTGTTGCCGAGCATAGTCGGACGACGCGACGCGGAGCTGTAAATAAGAACCAGAGCATCGCCGGGTAATTAGTAAATTATAAAAACGCAGCTACCACGAAGAAAAAGATACTGCAAGTTTCCAACTTTTATTTAAAAATCGTTTTCACGATTTTAATATCCATCTATTAGATTTCCACTTTCTTGGATTGTATCTTATTTCGTCTTAATGATTTAACAAGAAAGATGTTTCTTTAAAACGCACTTTCGGCATGTGACCGCGCAACGTGAAAGCTTTCACTAACTTCCCAGCAAGACTGCCAAAAATACAGTGAAGGTTACTGTCTCCACGAGGCGTCACGAATAGAAGTCGTCGGAGGCACGGCCACTCAATAGCCAGTGGCGCCACAAGACTAAGTTTAGCGTTCCTAATTAGATCACGCTCCAGAAAAATCTCGCTACTTGAGCGACTGTGGGTGGACGGAGTTTTCCCAAACACATTATCAATTCCGTCCGCGGGTGAGAGACGTGGTAATTAGCCGGAGTAACAACTTAACGGAGATGATTAATGTGTTCGAATATGAGGTGGGCCGGAGCAAGGGAGACACCTGATAGACCACGTAATACAAATGTCCCAGAAAAGGAAACAAAACAATTTAAATCTCGTCTGTAAGTAATATGCAAGGAAATAAGATGCAAGGAATGGAAGGATGCAAGGAAACAAGAAACCACTGATGCGAAATTGTCGTCCAAATTCTGATGAAAGTACTATTGCTAGATATCCCTACAATCAAACCTGCAACAAATCGCCCCTAGTAATGGTTACGTTGTACTACTTTTTGTATACCAGCATTTTAAACAATATTTTCTCTTGCAAGAGACCGTACATAAAAAGCAATTTTACGGCACAAATGACGACGTATTGGCATTTTACGGCAGCAATCACTGCGTGATCTCACATTCAACCAATCACAGTGAGAGAATTGGGGGGTGGTAGCGGTAAACAAATCAGCCAACCACTGTTTTCTCGCACAGATGTCACATCCTTGAGGCATTATAAGAAAGTTGTATCGCCAAACTAAGTTTGATTCTCATATCAATTTATAATGCTGTTATACAAAAAATATGGTATGCAACTCGTTTATAATGTTGCTTTATTGCATGCGTATGAATTTGAAAACACGTTCCTAACGTCTCTCGTTTTCAAAACATGTACTCATGCAATAAAGCTTAACATTATAATCTAATTGCGTTAAGTAATATTATATCCACATTCTCTCATAAATTCACACATCTCAGTAATAATTTTTTGCAAAAATTATTACAAATTGGAGAAAATTAGAAGCGGGCTCTTCGGTCTGTGGTCACAAGGACTTCAGTGACAACACACATACATTAAAGGCAAGAGACAAAGATGCTGACCACGAACTCGAACACGCAAGCCACACAAACCCGCAACCCTTCAGACCGAGGCGCTGGATCCGCACACGCTTTAGCCACCTCGGCCATCCAGATCGACGATAATTATAACAGCGTTTCATACAGCTAAATCATGTGCCAACAATAAGATGGAATTCGCCCGTCTATAGCTCCCGTCTCGCAGGACGAAATGCCATTGTTGCATTTTAATCCGATATGCAATCTATTTAGACGCAGAGCGAGAGAGAAAGACAGATAGAGAAAGAGAGACAGATAGAGAAAGAGAGACAGATAGAGAAAGAGAGACAGATAGAGAAAGAGAGACAGATAGAGAAAGAGAGACGGAAAGAGAGAGAGACGGAAAGAGAGAGAGACGGGAAGAGAGAGAGAGACGGAAAGAGAGAGAGACGGAAAGAGAGAGAGACGGAAAGAGAGAGAGACGGAAAGAGAGAGAGACGGAAAGAGAGAGAGACGGAAAGAGAGAGAGAGACGGAAAGAGAGAGAGAGACGGAAAGAGAGAGAGAGAGGGAAAGAGAGAGAGAGAGACGAAAGAGAGAGAGAGACGGAAAGAGAGAGAGAGACGGAAAGAGAGAGAGAGACGGAAAGAGAGAGAGAGACGGAAAGAGAGAGAGAGACGGAAAGAGAGAGAGAGACGGAAAGAGAGAGAGAGAGACGGAAAGAGAGAGAGAGAGAAAGAGAGAGAGAGAGACGGAAAGAGAGAGAGAGAAGGAAAGAGAGAGAGACGAGAAAAGAGAGAGAGAGAGACGGAAAGAGAGAGAGAGAGACGGAAAGAGAGAGAGAGAGGAAAGAGAGAGAGACGGAAAGAGAGAGAGGACGGAAAGAGAGAGAGACGGAAAGAGAGAGAAGAGAGAGACGGAAGAGAGAGAGGGAAGAGAGAGACGGAAAGAGAGAGAGAAGAAGACGGAGAGAGAGAAGAGAAGACGAAGAGAGAGACGAAGAAGAGAGAGACGAAGAAGAGAGAAGAGGACGAAGAAAGAAGAGAGACGAAGAAAGAGAGAGACGAAGAAAGAGAGAGACGAAGAAAGAGAGAGACGAAGAAAGAGTGAGAGAGACGGAAAGAGAGGGAGATATGTGGGCAGGGCAACGCCAGCCGGTTTCACTAGTAAATAACCCTAATGCATTTTCAAACTCGAGGCGGTTAATGTTTTCACTTTCTAGCCTTATTTCGTAAGAAAGTATTGTAATAGTGCGCCGGAAATCGCTGATTTGTGACAGAAAAACGCGTAGTGCCTGACCCTGATAACGAAAAAGCTATTGACGCCGAAACGTGTGGTTGTTCGTGTATGTGTACGGTCAACACTAGCGCCAAAACTATTCAGCCCGTCTTCTCCAAAATTATTATTCCTTGATTTATTTGAAGAACCTATAGTTTGAAACGAATATTTTGATTTTAGGGGTACTGTTCATGAATCTCTAATTACATTTTCAATTTTTTTTCACTAATGGCTCCAAGATATTTTTATTAAGTGTTTTTCTCGGATAGCGAAATAAACGCTGAAAGAACGGCGTAGATATCCTTTTCAGCATTACAATACTTCCACTATACTGCATAAGAACTATGTGAGAAAGTTTTTACTAATTTTCTACACTAATAATCGTCGTTCAATACATTAATTGTCGACGTTATTAATAATAACATGTATATCGACAATTAAAACTACATTTTATTATATTTATCATAAATGAAAAATTCGTTACATGAAAGTATGTCAACATTTGGACATTATATCTTCCCCCCTTTATAGAAAAATCCCGGATGCGCCTCTGTAAGAAAATAATAAGAATAGAATATATTTTTGATCATGACAACAGAATTAGTGTGATGAAGTTCATCGCAATACGATACGACTGGATATTTTCTCCCTTACAAAGGCTCCTATCAAATGTCATGAAACTTGATCTGCGAACATGTACTACTTCGTCTCGCTCAGAGCTCAACGGAAATCCCATGGTAACCACAAATTCTGCTCACCCGAGCGACAGGAAATGTCGGCATCCTGAAATTCTTGTTGGCGTCAGGATGTGGTAACACGTCTTGTGATGAGACGGACTCTGTCTCTCTCTTTCTCGATGTGAAACCAAGTTATTATTCAACCTACATTGAGACTAACAATGAACTTTGCAGAAAAAAGCTGCAGTTCTAGAAATAAGAAAACCCTCATACTAACGGAGCCATTTCATTTATTAGGATTAGACCTGTGAGACAGCATATTTAAGTAGGTTCAGTAGATTAATGATCAGGCACTCAATGAGAAAATAAAACAAACAATTTCAATAACCCCCTACTTATTGATAGCAACAGCCTAAAATTTGAATTTGTAACAAAATGCATGCTTATTATAAATTTGTAATGAAGTTGTCAAAGGAACTGATAATATTGTCAAGGGAAAATTTTTGAAATCCAATTACATTAAATGTACGTTATTGCACAAGACATTATCAATTAAAATCAATACAGAAGTTCAAGTTGCAAATAAAATATTTTATACTGAATAAATATTTCTATACAATTAGAGACTAAACTGAGTGTCAAAAATATTTAAATCGTCATATTTAATACAATAGATTAGTTAACATTTGTTCTGAGTTTTCTACTTTTATTCATCACTTAACGATGATTATTAATATTAATAATATTAAATATGAAAGGGTAGAAAAGAGTTTTGGAGATCAAGAAAATGTGTCCAGATTAAACTTTTCCATGGTGTGTTACACACATTTCCTTCTGTGTTTTAACGAAAATAAATGAAATCAAATACTAAATAAGTATATTTAAAAACAAAAGATTTTTTTGAAAGAAATTCGAGTTTTTCGGAACCGGAGTTTGTGATTATTGCTTAAATAAAAGGAAATGCGCCCCAAATGAGTTATCCGTTGCTATTATTAACCTGTTTAATTATTATTATCACTACATATTAATAAATGCTGAAAATGAATACAATGAATGCTTATCTGCCGTCGTTTGTTCATTACATCGTTTGGCTTGCAATCGGTCTATTGAAAACAGTCGATGTTTCGTCGTCTCTGCGAGAAATCATTTATGAGTATGAGGTTATAGTTAGCGAAGACAGTTATTTTTAAAGCTCCAAGATTGAGTGTTTTCAAATGTGAAGATTAGTGACCGTATATAAACGCAATGTGAACTATTATTGATCTTTCTCGCAGACTTGCTTTCGCAATCTCGGAGGAAGTGACGGTTGGTGCCCCAACGGATTAGAGATTGCTCCTCCTTTGCATGATGAAAATTTCATTTCCAAAATTCAAAACACGAATATATAATAAAAATGTAAGCAATTTAAATACATTAATTAAAACAAAGTTAAATAAATGTGTATATTGAAACATTATTTAAATAATTTTATACGTTGTGTCTGTGACAGGCTTATACAAGTATACCTTCCGCGCACGTGGTTCTAGCTTCGATTTCCACTCGGCACGTAAGTTCGACTCAGCACATTGCAACAAGCACTATTGTTTCGACACATTTTACACAAGTAAAATTACTTTATTTCGAAAATTTCACTACGCTGGTATGTTATGTAATAATGAAAGATCCTTCCTCACACACGAACGTAATGCCACCAGCGCTCTCCGACTGTAACTGCAGGGCTGCTGCAGGAGGAAATATGCTTCCACCGTGAGAGGCATAAAGAGACTTCCTTCCTGAACGGCCCAATTTACTCAAAGAATTCATCAAGTGTTCATTTTGAATCAAACGTAAAATCAAATAAAAATAAATTCTTCAAACAACATAAATACATTAAATAACGCAATAATTAATAATGCAATAATTGACTGAACTTCTGTACTTCCAATATCACGCGAAATTAAAAACATTAAGTTACAGCTAGTATCAGACGAAGTCAGATAATTGTAATTTCCCTCGAGAGTCCACGCAGTGCTCGGTAAAACTCCCCCACCTATAGGTTGCGTCACCAAAAGTCCCATATGAACGCGTGTAAAAGCGTAGGGCCAAAGGATAAAAAACAGTAAACCCAGTAAGAGCGCGGTGCAATACCTGGGAGTCAGCAGACGCCGGAGAGAGTACCAATTGGGCGAGAACGTATATTCCTAACATATAATAAAATATTTTTCGATTATCTGCAAGTTGTGAAACCGTGCAACCGTGTAACCTAAGCACGAGCCTCCACTTCTCGGAGGGGGCACTTCTTACCTACCTGTGAAATCTCTAAGAGTCTGTCAAGGATCGGAACTGTCCCTATCGCTCATTCTCGGTTGTTCTCCTCACTATCGAATAAGTGTGTTCTTGGCGCAGTTCGTTGGTAGTTTTCATATGTCTCGCTTGTGATAAGCTTTAAAAAATAAACAGAGAAATTTAATTAATATTAATGAAAATAGTTGTGTTACAACAGCCCAAACGTTCTCGCCTTATTTGTAATGGCCACTCAAAATTAAGGGAAAACTACAAAAATATTTTCGAAAAATTGCTCTTGACCTTACCTAAAGATCTATTTTTGAAGTTCAGCTTCCATTGAGTAAAAAATCTGTATCATAATAGCCGAAGATACCGAAAAACTTTTGCAATTTTCGAAAATGCGGATAGTTCAACGAAAATGAAACCTGCTCTTTATTCGCATACTTTCCTCTATTCAAAAAAAATGTAAAGAAAAAAAGAACCGTTTTTTCTAAAATTTTGAAAAATGTCCCTGAGTCATCTTCCCCGAAGTGTACCCCTTCATGTACCATAAAGTACACTCAAAATTTAAAGAATTATTTTCGAAATCGCAGAGCTTGGAGTCTGGCCAGATCGGCCCGGAAATATTCGTTTTCAAAAAATCCTACGGATACTTAAGGCGCTAGATGTGTTCACAGACTAACAAACGTTTTGAAAAATACGTTTTGGTATTAGGGCACCCCAAAACGTGTAATTCTGTTAAAATCTAGAAATTTATTTTCCGCAACTTTACAGAACTCACTCTGTAGTACGCATTTTACTCCCTATATACGAATGTATGCGACAAAGTAAAAATGAACGAGAGTAAATTCTGTGGTGGCAGCAGAGATTTTGTGGTACTCCACGATTAACAACTATCTGGGGAATTGAGGTATTTACCACAATAGTCCACTGAAGATGGGAAGAGTGTTCCCGAAACACATGTCTGGCTACATGTAATCCTATTAAAATTACATTTAATACTATTGTGGTAGATACCTCAATTCCCCAGATAGTGTATAATGAACGAGAGATTTAAGGTTTTTGTTGACAGTGGAAATGGAGGAATCACACGCTTAATAACTGATAGGCTAAGGAGCAAGTGTTACTAACGTGTATTGCATGATTTCTGTTCATAATAACTATTGTAAATGTTATAAAAAATTTGGAGTATGTAAAGTGCCTTTCCATCACGATTGCAATGTGTCTTGCGGGATCGAATTTGTATTTAATTTTCATATTAGAAGTGTATGTCGTATTATTTTGAATGCATTTCAGTTACTCCTTAATTGAAAGAGTAATAAACTAGCTGAACCCGCGCGATTACATCGCACAGAAGGAAGTGCTTTAGTAAAGTTAGAAAATACTGCATATCCACGAACAAACATTAAATTTACCAAGATCTTTAAGACCGGTAACACAGTACAGTTTTCGTGCAGACTGGACATACACAAAACATGCAGTTCAGACTGCATGATTTCTGCCTGAAAACGTTTGAGCATGTTCATAATTTTTCATGCAGAAAGCTTAGTTTGACTCAAGCCCCTCTAGCGGCAAAATCGTTCTCGATTTGCTTATCCGACACGACGGTAATCAGCCACTTCGATTTTAATTTTAAAATCGTTCTCTTTAAGGTTTAATACATATGATAAGAATGTTCATTGAATATTTGTAATTGGTAATAATCGTTTATCGTAATATCGTCAGTAATAATAATCACAATCCTTTTAATGATAACACACGACGTTCTCTAAGCAAGACCTTGCTCGACCACGCTGTTTGATTGGCCCACGTGCTTGATGCTGCTCTTCCATATCCCGCGAACTTGGAAGGATGCGCATGATGCCATCGTCCCGTTGGCATTCTAACTGCGCATTTCAAACACAAATTTCGCGGCTTTTTAGCAATAAAGGAAAGCATATAATTTCCTCCACTCCTATATTTTAATCTTTTTTTGGCACCTCATTTGTTCAAAACCGTTAACAGGGAGCCGATTAGGAGGGACATCAAATTCGGCCTCCTTACAGCATTAATATGTATGATGATGCGTTTAAGATATTTAATAGAAACGCTTGAACGATAAACTGTGCCCAGAGATCCTCCAACACTCGTTATCCTACGTTGCCTTTTCGTCCACCGACGCAGAGAACACGTCTCGATAAGAGGCCTAGTATTTATATTTTCGGAGAATTTCAGCAAATTCGATGCAATATTTATAAGCGTACTGCTGGAGTAAAAAATTGAAGGAGTATGTGGGGTTCGTAAACGGACAGATAAAAAAACACTTTCTCGAATCAACGTTTTCTTTCTATCAAAAAATTGACACTTACCCTTGCATCATTACATAATTATTACACGAGAAAATAAAATAAAAATATTTCTGATAGCTTTAAAAAATATGTTGAGTTTCAATTTGTTTTGATTTGGAGTTCTTTTTTGGGGTATGTGAATTTCGTAGATGATCAAATACAACCATCTACAAATTGTACCACTAACCGCTAGTATTGTCACAAACAGCTTTGATAAACCGCTTGTTATCTACAGATTAGCGATGTCAGCTACTTAACGTGGATCTTGGATGTTAGGATAATGTGTTGTAATTTTAGCATTGTGAAAGAGTTTTACAAAAGATGGTGAAATAACAGTAGTAAAAATTACAATATATGTATAATAACTTAACGTAATCATCGCAAATATGAGAAAGTATGTACCGTATTGTAGCATTATGAGTTGTCAATTGTATTTTTTTCATTGGCTTTCTTTCCATTACACGATTCAGGAAATGCGGTGCTTTCACATACTTTTACAAACTGATTTTCTCAAATGCTACATCAAGAATGTTATAATTTCTGGGACCGAAAGGTAGAAAATGATAATTTTTTGCCGATGAAAACGTAGAGAACATTTTATAATATAACGAAGTCATATGCATTTGCAGCATTCGCCGCTAAGTTTTAGGCAACCCCGTAAGTACAGATGTTAGGCAGGTCACGTTCTGACGTTGGCAAGGGGACTTCATGTTCCTGCTGAATAGTTGAGCGGGCGGGGTTGCCCAAGAATCGGGGGCAAATGCCACATGTATAAATAAAGTTATAATTCTGTAATACAACAGTTTCTCACCATAAGCTCCTTGGGAAAAAGTGATAAAATGCCACATGTATAAATAAAGTTATAATTCTGTAATACAACAGTTTCTCACCATATGCTCCTTGGCAAAAAGTGATAATTTTTATCCCTATATATGCATTAAAATCTCGTAACATTTATTCTGGGACACCTGTACACCCAGCTCTTCTTAACATGTACCAATGACAGAGATTTGTCAATTTCCCGCTCCAAGTTCTTAATTTTTGTTGCTTTAAGAGTATAAAAATATGTTCAGTAGTGAAAATCCCACAAAATATTAATAATTCTCAGAAATAAATCATGTCACGGAAATATTCTCTCTCGGACGCTAATAATTGAAGTGTTGATTTGTTTATCGTATGCATAATATCCGATATTATTTTCAGCACATAATGTAATAATGCAAGTAAAATAAAAAGAATGTTAGTTTATTAATGGATAGTTTCAATTACAATAATTAGAATGTTTAATCTAAATTAAGTCGTCTGTCTCATTTCATTTCTAAGGGGTCTTTCAATAAAAGACCCCTTTGAGTGACATATGCCGCGTCACTGGCGTCACATTTAGCCGACATCACAGTTGCAAGTGGCGGAGACCGAGACGGAGACGCTGAGGCAAATGTTCGCGCGACCATCGGTAGATCGCAGCGCTAAAAACGCATACATTCAGAAACTTCTTAGAATCTTGTGGACGGACAAATCATCAGTTTCCCACCAGGAGACCGAGACGTGTCGAATGACATCCATCCCATTCGACTAGTTTGGAGGACGGAAAGTGGTCTAACTGTGAATGATAGGCGCACAGGCGCACGTACGCAGGTTGCTTCATTACCATATAAAGATACTCCTACTACAAATCAGTGCGATATCTTAAACACTGTTTAGGTTCAGAACAAAATATTAGGCGCTCCAAGATTTCCTGAGCCCAAAGCTAAAGCTTTCCTGGAAAAGATACTTACGATAGCTGTATTTTTAAATTTACAGAAAGCCTTCGACAAGTTACGGCACACAGGACTAAATCTATTCTAATTCAATATACGAAAATTCCTCACATTAAGCAATAATACAGAACCATCAGCACATCTTAAAACGGGCTCGGTATTTTTCCATTATTTTTCTCAGTTCATTTAGTTAACACTCCGTCACTCGCGCTGTTGGATAGAGTCAAACAGAAAATTATTTTCTAGTTAAGAAAGGAATGTTATCCTTCCACGTACAAAAACAATGCTTCTATTCCAGTGTTGGTATCTGGGAATGATGTCGATAAACTTCTTATCTCTATTATGCGTAGTGTCGCCATACCCTGAAGTAAAATCTTAGTGCCTGATTGATACAATCCAAAATGCGGGTACTGGCGTATAGATCGGTGTTTTTGTATAATTGATAAAAATTATATTTTACTGTAATGTGAGAATATTTAATATTTTAAATGTTGTGTTGATGCATTTTTATTCGTTAGTGTGCAAAAACATAAATGTTATAACTAAATAATGCGGGCGTTGGACGTAGGTCAACGCGCGAGTGCTCGTACTACGAATGGCCGCGCGGAAGACGGAAATATAATAAAATCTTCAAAGTGGTTTGCAATTAATTATTTACGTATCTTTCCATGGTATATTCAATTATAATATAAGCACAGATATATAAGAAAAATGTATAAATGATGTTAATGAGAAAAATAAACTCCTTAATAGTTGTGTTGGACGGAGTCCAACGCGCGAGTACTGGTGTTACGAATGGCCGCGCGAGTGACGGAATGTTAACTAGCTGAAATAACACGGCGTTCCTAGGAAATTCTTTCATCAGTTGTTTTTTAAATTTTTATTATTTTTTGTCAAAAAAGTCAAAGTTGTATGTGACGTATGGGGGAGAAGTAAGATCTATGCAGGTTTTCTTAAGCTCTAGAGTCTCTACACCAGTACCCATAAGCTCTACACCAGTACCCATAACAGTCCACTAGATACGAAAATGAATGAATTCATCAATTGGAATTCATTCATTTCATTCAAATCAATTAAAATGTAATTTATTTGGTTTAATTTTGCGTACGCCTCGCTCCTCACCGACATGTAACGACTAGGGGTGGCAAAAAACATCCATGTTTTTAAAACATCGATATTTTTCAGCAGAAACATCGATACTATAATATCAAGATTTCGAGATTTTTTCAGATCTATATATTTGTTCGTGAATATCGATGTTTTTAAAAAACAATTTTTCCTGATATAAATAAAATTTCCAGTACCTATTTTTTGGGGGGATTGCTCGCAATTCCCCACTGTCACTGTTGGCGAGCCCCAAACGGCATGAAACCGTGTCACAAGTGTTATTGTCTTTTTGATTGTTTTCTACGAGATAATATCGTTAAGCTGCATTTTGAACCTTGACTACATAGAACATTAATTAGAAAAATAAGATGAGAATCGAATTTAAGGCAGAATATACATTAAACTAATATTGACGTGATATGTATCACACGACAACCAGGAAATTTTACTACGATATGTTTCATCGTATTTTTAAACATCGATGTTTTTCGTCGACGTTTTCACCGACATCGAAAACTTTTGTTGATGAATCGAAAAATCGAAGTTTTGATAAAATTTGCCATCACTAGTTACGACCCGCTCTGCTCATTCTCGCTCCGTTCTGTTCAACCCCGCCCTTCGCCCCGCTGCCACTCCACCTTCCACGCCGTCCAGTTGGCGCTCCACACTCCGTTTCGCCTCGCCAGCTCTCCCCGTCACCCGCCCTGGCCGCGCCTCTCCCGCCCCATTCGCACCAATGTGCTGTCTCGCAATCTGCAACAAGATGCATTGGGGATTGTATCGAGACATTCGCGAAAAATTGAACGAGAATGCCATTGAATTCTGTCCCATCTGGCGGGAAGGGGTAGAGTATTTTTTAAATTTTAATCTCGCGCATTCTGTGTTTTTTTTTGCCTTGAACATTTATAAATAATGTCATTAAGATCGTAATAAAACGATAGGCGGCCATAAAAAAGAGCACACAAGCATTCTTCCATATATGCAAAGGTGAAACTGTCATATTCGTCAAATAATAGAAACGTTAAACATACCACACCTCTTACAACTATCTTTTCTTTCTTCAAAATTCCATCAAGCATGTAGTTGCTCGTAGAGGTAGGTGACGGACCACCATAATCGCAGTTTGGAGGAAATACTTCTTCTATATTACATAAGGATACTGAGATGATTATTTCCATATGTTCATAAATGTTGCTTTACCCCTCCTATAACGGTACGTGTACCTTATTTGAATTATTCTTGGCTGTGCTGTTACCAGTGGGAGAGCTCATGGGGCTTCATCTCCCCAATACCTTTTATTAATTTTCTATTTTAACAAAAGACATTCAATATATGAATTATTAAGGTTGTAAATATTAACTATGACTCAACAAATTAAACATTTTATACTCAGAATAAAGGAAAAATTCATTCTAAGAAAACATCTGGTCGGCTGGATACTTTACCCGTCGCCCCTTCCAGAGAAAAATCCTGGGTGCGCTTTTGGCTATTATTATTGTTGTTGTTATTGTTGTTGTTAATATTATTATTATTAATATAATTAAAAAATATTATAACGAAAATTATCCTGGATAATTGATTAATGTATTGTAGAAACAAATACAATGTTTTCTTGTGAATATTTCTTGGCACTACATGAGTATTTTCTTCAAAATAAACAACGATAGTTTCCTTCTAACGATTAATACCGACGTTCTTTTCGCTCGTTTTGCAGATTTCAGGTTACTGATGTCAGACGAGTTTCGGAGAGCAGGTTTCTAGTGACCATTATGAGTTTCAGGTATTCGTCGTTAAAAAACGTATTGCTGATTGCGCACTGCAGAAGCTTGCAACTTCAGTGACATGAAGATCACAGATAAATGCAGTTACTCTCAACTGTATGGACTTGATGAGATGCTACTGCTCCTTTCAACAAAAGTCCGCACAATCCAGACTCGAAATTATAATATTCCAGACACTACATGCAATTTTCAGCCGACGATATCGTGTTTTTGGCTCAATATTGTAGAACAATAAAAAAATAAACATTGTCATTATAAACTTATTGTATTAATTATTAAATAACTGTTGAACATAATTATAATACAAGATATTGTTATTACCCCAACATTAAGAATAATGTAATATAAGAATATAATAATAATGTAATATAAGAATATATTTACACTGGGTGTCTGTATCACCCTGATATCCGCACAATCATGAGTCTATAAAGCATTGCAGAAATAACTCTCCAGGATATGTTACACAGACCCACAAAGCAGGAAAAATAAAGAAGTGGGAAGCAATAGTTTTGAACGGTCACGTTTTGGTGGGGACGCTGAATTCGAATTTGAGATTTTCCACCTCTATGAATGTTATCTTCTCAGAGAAAATCGCAGAAACCACTAAAAATTTCGCACTTTTTAAAAGTTTTATATTATATATCGAAACGTTTCCGCTTTATCAAACCAATTGATACATACAAAGTAAAACAAGTAGACGAATTTTCCTACATAATCCATGTTTTAATTTTAATGTTTTCACAAATTATTCATGAGGATGGGCGCGCAGAAAAAACGGTGACTTTTTGACCCTGTGGTCAAAACGGGAGAGAAGTGCTCTTCCGGCCCATTGTCTTGCGGCATCGGCGCTCTAGTGTCACTGCATTGTGCTTGAAAACAAGTACTGTAAATTAATCATTTGCATTGTTAAATGAGTAATGCTTCGCTTCTCATAGAAACAGAAGGAATACGTTTATTCACACGTAGTAATTGTTTACCGCTGCCTTTCATTAGAAAAAAAATATCACGGAGAAGAGAAAGGGGTATGGAATGTTCAAAAAGAAGTACCTAGTTTGTAATTGTATGTGATTCTGTTTAAGCGGTATGAGTAAGAAAAATTGAATAATTGAATCTCAAGAAAAAAGAGAAGATACAATACGTTTTGTTCAACTATTTCATTTAATATTTGTACCAACAATATGTTCTGTCGATATGTGTCAAACTATGTCGTAAACAAATGAAACGAAAGCGGAAATTTCATTTAAGAAACAAAAAAAATATGGAATCAGATACGTTTACTATTATTTCGTAAAATTGTAAATTACGAGTTTTAATTGTAAAACTGCGGCGTAAATCAGCGATTTTTCCACAGAACCTCTATTGTCGGACCCTGGAACGAAAAAGTCGATAACGAACAGCAAATTTGCAAGTATGAAATTATTTTCAGAATGGGTTTACCATCCAATGATTGCTATCATAATACGTCGCTGCCACTGTATCTAAACACACGTTTTCCACTTCACATTGGCATACGCATATTTCTAAAGAAGCTCATTTTCAATCATTAATTTAAGCCAGTGGGCTGGATAGTGCGAGGGCACGTGAGAACCACGTTCTCAAATTCACATTAACAGGAAATGATATTGACCTCACTAATCCTTCACTGAACAGTGGATTTTAGAGTCCAATTTTCTTAACTCTGAGGTCGTTGATTATGCCTAGATCATTAGCAATATTATTGTATTCACGTTGGAATCCATGTTCCAATTATTCCCAAATATTATCAGTTTTAACGTTAAGCAGGCTGGACGTAGCTCGGTCACGTATTACGGGTGGCGAATGACTCAAGAGCACTACTTGGAATGCAAGCAGGATGCTTCTCGGAACCTAACTTTCACTTTGGCAAACATATTGGATGTTTGCTGACCAGCAAGTGATTTCCTTGCCTTACCTTGATTTTTTTGTGTTGTAGAATTAATTAAATGTATTCCATCTTTATTACTGTATTTACATTTCCATGAGTAGTTCACTAAATTATATTTTTACTTCCCTTTAAAAATGACGATTTGTATAAGTAGATGTTCCCAGGTTTGTTGACGCTATTATCTTGTGTTATTTACATTTCAATACCACTCGCATTCTCATTTATACACACTCTCTCATTTCATGAATCATGATCGGAATCACAACGAAAAATCTATTGTGAATATAGGGAAACTAAAAATGGTTTAGAGAACATCGTTTAAATATTCATTTTAATGTTAGTTTTAATCTACGATGTATTATTAATTTTACAATTGTCATATAAAATACAACATAGGAATAGTAACTGATATGTTAATAATAATGGATACTTTAAAGAGTAATATTTGCTCTTTCCATTCATATTCGA
Organism: Teleogryllus oceanicus; assembly: GCA_964035755.1. Lineage (NCBI taxonomy): Eukaryota > Metazoa > Arthropoda > Insecta > Orthoptera > Gryllidae > Teleogryllus > Teleogryllus oceanicus. The sequence goes on along the minus strand of CAXIVR010000003.1, from coordinate 125,693,727 downwards.
TGATGAGTTTTATGGGCACACGTGTTTTTCTTCATAATTCGATTGATTATTAGATATAGTTCGCAAACTTTGTATTTGTTGTATAATTAACTTATTTGAAAAAATACTCAGTTTAAAAATAGATATTCTCCACATTGTTTGTTTTAATGTTCTCAATTGCGCGCAAAAGCGTATCCTCAATCGGTAGAATGAGTTTTTAATTTTATTTTGTTTTCTGGAAGATAATAATAATAATAATAATAATAATAATAATAATAATAATGAACTAATAGACATTTACAAAATATTTATGGTTAGCGATAATGGTTTTACGTTTTCTATAAGATTGTATACAAAAATATAGTCATTATCACATCGTGTTCAAATTCAATGATGCGAAAAACATCTTTCTGAAGATGAACCCATTTTTCTTTATGATTATTTATTAGGAATTACCTAGCATTTACCCTCAATTATTAACCTTTTCACTGCTACGACTCTACCCAGCGCGCCGCACCCTGGTGCTGAGTCACCCCACAGGCCGGCGACCGCTGTGTGCGGCGCAGTTTCCTTGTTCCGACCGGCGCACCCTGTAAGGGTGGCCCACGCGGCAGCGAACAAAGCGCATACTTCCCATCCTTCTTTTGATCCGGGCTTTGGACCGGCACTGCAAAGTATCCGTAACATCAACGTCCAGAAACAATGCAAAAATCAATAATAAAATCCGTGTAATCGTACGTAGAAATAATCCAAAAACCGCAAGAAAAGTCCACAAAACAAGCCAATTTTCGTAAAGTAATTTTACAAATAAAGTAAAATAAAAACACGCACAGCCAGAAAATTAAACACAAAGTGAGGATGGTATCCTATACTCGGAAACCGCAGAGGAGGTTTTATGATGGGCATTTGGGAAGGGCCTCCTACAAGATGCGCGCAAATCCCTCAGGAAAGGCAAGACCTCCGCGCGGCAGCCTACCAGTTTACAAACTCGTAGCGAGAAGAATTGACATACTAGCACACTCTAGGAGAGTTCAAACTAAACTTCAAACCCTTACAAATCGAACAGATATCGCCACATGTCCTTCAGGCCCTCCGCCATTCAGCAGAAAGCGAAAGACAACCGCGCGAAGTATAAGACGCCTATAGGCGTCATTAGCACAGCAGAAGCAAAACCGGGCGGACGCCTATAGGCGTCGTTAGCACACGGGGCACGGAAAATCTGGACGCCTAAAGGCGTCGTTAGCAGCGAAAAGGTTAATGTAATATATTCCTCTCAAACCTCTGAAACAGCTTGTAGATCGACCATACAGAAAACTATTGAAGTAATTTGATAGGAATTATATCCAATTTATTTGAAACCGTTGTTTGGGGATGCATTGTCGAAATTTGATAACATGAATTCAACGAACCTTCCGAAGACATACTCTCAAAAAGATAGAATAAAACAACGCTTTGAAACACATTAATTACATTCCTATTTGACTCCAAAGTTGGAAATTTTTACAGAGATAATCGAATGACGAATATAACGAATTCGAAAATTCGAATTTATAACATTTTGTTTGTATTTTGCGATCTACAATATTTACTTTTATGAATTAACTCTCAAAATATGCAACGGGGGTTTGATGCTTTCTCATAAAGAGTACTTGTCCCCAGTACAAAACTTCCACAATACAAAACGTTGATGCCCCGAATAGTGGAGTGTTCTTCTCTCTAGTCAGTCACAAGCTCTTCCGCCTGCAATGAAATCTGCAGCTGTGCTGTGAAGCTGGAGAGATAAGACACGCAGTGATGTGACCTCAACACATACAACACGTTCGCCGCGACAAAGCAGAACTTAACGCTCGTTTTTAAGTGCAATTGCTAGAACTGATTGTACATTGATCGTACGTGATGTCTCCAAACGTCTTATCTCAATTTCGTATTGTGGATTAATGCAGATATATCTAATCTACCAAATGTTATCGACTAAGGAAGAAACCCCACTATATTTTTTTCGACTGCACAAACAAAAAGAAAAACAATGTTTGAATGTGATCTTTAATGATTATTTGTCCCATACAGCGCTCAGCATTTACTAAGCGTGCTCGAGTCAAGTCTGTTTTACTAAAAATCTGAACGCATTCTGTGTGACATACTATTACTGCTTATTTCCAAAATATTTTTTTATTCAAAGAAGCATTGTAATATAAGAATATAGTTGTGAGTTCCACACAAACGTTTCAAACAAGAAGTTCCGCGAGTCGACGACCTGTAATCTAGAAAACACGATGATATGAATTCTCCTTCACATCCAGTTGAGTAGTTCAATTGAATAGAATGAAACACGAAACTCTAAAATGACAAGGTATTTCGGCAACACTCGACGTCCCGTGAAGGTGTTAAGTTGTTGCCTGGGTATGGATTTTATTATAGAAAGCTTAGAAAAGCATTACCAGCAGTGCGCTAACCAGCAGAGTGTGTATACCGAAACTATTTATTTTATTTATTTATTTTACGTCAAAAAACAGTTAAAAACTGCGTATGACGTGCTATGGGGAAAAGTGAATTGTGTGCACATTTTCAAAATTCTGTGATCCCTACACTAAATCATATTCTACTTAAATTTGAAAAAAAGAGAAGAAGAAGAAGAAGAAGAAGCTCCCATGTAATAAAATCTTTTCCAAGGATAAAAAGGAAAAATTGGTTATCCATGTTGTCCTTCGGAAAAAAAAATTAAATTTTTTTTTTACGAGTATCAAAGAACATATTACCAGTAAAGCAGTGCGTTTATTCTAGAAATGCTCAAATTGTTTTCAAACAAAAAGTTTTGAGTTGATTTTATGGGCAAGTTATCTAGAAATGACATTATTTATACCACTCAATTAGACCTATGGTTTAATTTTGAATATTTAATAAATGTTAATGAAAATTCTGCGTTTGGGGATGTCATTTTGGTAGGGAAATACACATTTTGGAGATAATCCTTTGAAAGGTTTTAGCTTCATTGGATGGTCAAACCCACATTTTTTAGAAAAACAAACACTTTTCGTTAAGTGGTATTTACGGCCTTTGTACTTAGTGTTAAAGAAAGAGAGAAACTAATCACAAGTGCCATATTTGAAATTCGAATTTTAAAATTGCAAACATAAAACGCTCATTCACTTAATATTAATATACTGATTTCTCCTATAATATCTCAATAAAAACTTCATTATACTCATACAGCAAAGCAGTTTCGCAAATGTCTAAACTTTGCTTGACTTATCGGAGAAGCACGCATTTCTTTTTGAACTCTTGGAAACCATCAAACCTTATTAATTCTTGACACCAGCTCTTGATCTAAATCTTTAAATTGTTCTTGAATATTTTCGTTCATGTAGTTTACCTAATTTACACTTTTAATAATAAATAATATATGAATTATGTGTTGACCGCCTTCCCTGCTATGTTAATCTATTATTTTCTCAACTTGTGGTTGCCCAGTTTGGGGAGATGCCATGAACAGTTCTATTAACGAACTCCTACGTAGAATATCCTGATATATATCAAACGACAAAATACTTTATAAATAAAATGTACAATATATTTCCGATTATGCTTCTATAACTCTATTGTTAATTAATTATATGTATATCATCAATACTAGCATAGATGTGAAAAAGTTTTGTATGGTATAAAAAGTGTTGTAGACATGTGAATAACTACACGGTTAAATAAAACAGACCTCATGAATGCATTGGAGCGGATACTTCACTTTCACTTTTTAACCTGCTGGGCGTGCGTTGGCCCTCTTCGAAACTCCAACGGGATTCTTCACTGTAAGGTTTCCAACAGGGTTTGAAAAGTGGAACTGAGTGTCCAAAGTTTGTTGGGAAGTAGTCTTATAAATTTTAAACATACGAGTATTATATAAATAACATAAGCAAAATTCTGTCTGAACGAATGCTTTCTTAAAGTACACCAAAATTCCAAACCAAATATTCTCAATCCATCGAATAGACTCCTCGATCTACGTCAATTTCCTATGTATTCAATGAATTTCATATCTTCCTCTATCATATTTGGTAATTCTTTCTTTCTAAATCTCAATATTATAATCCAAGGTTCTTTCATTTCACCTTTAGGAAAACAACACTTTTTGAAAAAGTTATAACGTACATTTACAATACAACATAGCTAACAATGCATTTTCAGCCGAAGTCCGTTACCTTTTACACCCAAAGGACCGAATCTCGAATATTAGACACCAGAGGTCTTCTCGGATACGCAATCATCAACACGCCATGAACTGCAACTCGCAATACTAACTAGTGGTACTAAGAAACAGCACGTAGTACATTCTCGCCCATATTTTCACGCAAAAATACGCGAAAAGTATTCAAATTTTCGAAAAATTGTACGTGACCTTATTATAAAATATATCAGAACAGATTTTATTAAGGAATGAATCTCTATCTTTAATATTTTAGTTGTAAGAAGACTCCGAAAAATTTGAACTATTGTAATTTTCGAAAAAGCAGGGTTTTCAACGAACATGACACCTGCTCCTTTCTCTTAAACGTCCTTTACACTATCCAACTACAAAATTTAATCAAAAACGTTGCAGACACATTTTGAAAATGTATCAGGGGCTTCGTTTAAAGTACCCACCAAAATTAAAATATTGAATTCAAATTCAAGGACCCGCGACATCCGCCAAATCGATTAGGGAATATCAATTTCGGAGCGTTGTTCACAGACGGACGGACAGACAGCCACGTTTTGACGTCATTCGATTTTTTGTCATCAAGTACCCACAAAACATGACTTCCGGCTGCACCACGTGTTAGAGGACTTTTTTAATTTTAGCAACTGGATTTATCCATTTTTTGGTTACCAGGGTCCTGTCTGCCGAAAATTGGCCGTTTTTCGCCCAGCATTACATAACCTTCTTTCCACTGCGTAAGTGGTAGCGAGAAAGGAAATGTCGCGAGGGATGCAAAGCATTGCCTCCCCTAGATCGTTTGATGTCCACTGCTATGATAATTTCTTCATTCCAGGTTCAATTAATCCAAACATAGATACCTCATTTCTTATTTATGTATTGGAATGTTCAAGTCAAAGACTCTAAACCAAGGGTTTTGGAAAAGGAATTTTTTCCAAGACAATTCTTAGTATTTATTCACACTGCAGTGCGCAAACAAAGACAGCCTTCGCCTCATTCCTCAAATTCGTCGATTCACCCGTCCCTAAAATTTTGAAAGCACCTCCCCAGAAACAATTCCCAGTTCGCACCCTTGTGGGGAAAACAGACATCCATGCCCAGTACGTTCTCGCCTCCAGGCACTGTCAGAGCGCGTAAGACACGTCTCGTCACCCCAAACCAGTCAAGGCGGAATCCGCTGTTCAAAATCATAACAATGTGTGTGTCATAATGACATTAGCAGGTTCAAACACGCTCAAAGTCGCAGGATTTTTGGAGCAGATAGTTCGAAATGTGTGGCCAGCGTGAAGATGAACCAGTGGTGCACCCAAGGGAGGGGAGGCTCATGAGGCTTCAGTCCCTTCGCCCAAGAAGCTGTGGTATATTCATAAATACAATTGTCAATCACAATTGAATACATTATATACAACTAAAACTCGATACAGAAAAATATATATTGAATTCATGAGAAATGATAAAGTCTTTCGGCTAAGCATCTATAGACACCCCCTTCTAGAAGTCCTGGTTGCGTCTTTGAAATTATCACATCATATCGGAACAGGCTAACATGATTTCCCAATTGTTCCGGTTCAAATTGCGGGTTATTCGAATCTTTTACAATCCTAACTAATAATCTTTTACAATCCTACACTCTTACATTCATCCTGACGTATGAGTGTAACAGCTCAAAACAATCTTAAGCACGAATTTTATGACCGAAAATTCGAGATAGTATTGTTGAGATGATTCCAATACTTTTCATCCCTGTAATACAGTAAAAGTAAAAAATACTGCATATTATGAAATAAGGTAAAGAGCAGAAGTGCATCCAAATTCAGTGTTGCCAGATGCCGATTGAGTGAATTAGGAATAAAAAATGCGCAAATGCGTTATTTTCCGCGTGAACCTTACGAAAATAAAATTAGAATGAAGCCTGACAGTTGAAGTTAAACTGGCCTGGCGATTTCATTGCATGAAGCTGTATATCACCTTCGACTCTTGCATTCGTAATAAAAAGATAAAGAACCAGAAAAAATTATCATTGAAGCAGAAATTGTGGGTTTTAATCGTCGAGGAAAATTCGCGAGACTTGTAGCTATCGCCTCGTATTGCGGATGGGACCTCAAGAAGGAGGAAGACAATGCGGAAATTGCGAAATATGGCAACACTGTGCAAACCGCAACATGCGTTGCCATACTGGATAAATCGGAAACTATGCGAACTTAAAATAATATTTTCGAGACCCTTAAGGAAAATGAGTTAGGTTTTTTTTGTTGTAATAATCAAAATGGAACGTTTTGGAGGCGCTTACATTTTTGAAGTATCCCCACTCTACAGTAACATAGCCAAAAACTTTTAAAGTTGAGTTCCAGCATCAAGTGATTTTCATATCTAAAGCTACAGTGATTGACAAAATACAAAATGTTTGCACGGATTCTACTTGTAAACATTTCTATAACCCGCCATCAGACAATATAGGTGAGTTGAAGTATTGTTTCTGCCTCTGATTACGTGCATTTCTCTCACCTCCATATTGGAGAACATTTGCCAACGCTTGGACGTTACGCTACAGACACCGGCTCTTAGCCTATTCCGTGGTGACGATGTGTATTTGTTGTCTCTGTTCTCTACATCGAAGTGTACGTGCGCATCACGCATTGAACTCCCTAGAGGTTACACTTCGAGTCGTGCCTCGGGACCACAACGTCATCGTTGTTGTTGGAGATGTGTATTCGCGGCGTCTCACCTCGTCAGTGAAGAGCGCGGTCGGGGCTGGGGCGGGGCCCTCCGCAACCGCGGGGCAGGCGGACGGGCAGTCGAGGCAGCCGCACGCCACGGAGCCCTCGAAGGGCGGCGCGTTGCAGGACGTCGTCCTGCGCGAGAGGCTCCGCCCTCCCCACGGCGGCTCTTCGTCCAAGTAGTACTTCACCTGGAAGGGCGCGTACTCGTTCTGCGCCGGGTCGCCCACGTAGCTGAACCAACGATCCGTCGAGCAGCGCCGCGACCCCCAGTTGCCGCAGATCACGTCCATTATTTTGTTGCCCGTGGCCGGCATGGTGACGTCTTTACACGCCGTGTACATCCCGTCGGCGTACGCGCGCTTGATGTACATATCCACGCGGCCGACGCCCGTCGTGTTGGTGTCCGGATGGAAAACAGTCTCTATCACTTTCATGAACTCGGACTGATCGGTTCGGCACGTTTGGTCGCAAACGATGTTGGCAAAGTTCTGTATGCAGGACGGGCATCGGAACATGAAGGACGCGGCTATGTTCAAACTCGAATCCATCGTCCGGAGTTGGACGGGGTCGCAGCACGTCCGCAGACCCCCGGGCTGGGTCCGAAGCTCCGCCAGCAAATCCGGGCACCACTTTTGCAGCACAGCGATGCCGTCCGGATCCGTCAGCGGCAAGGCGCTGTCATCGTACGGGCAGTTTTGGGTGAACAAGGTGGAGGCGTTGATGTGGCACTGGCCGTACCACACGCAGTGCGGCTCGGCGGCGGCGGCGTGGGCGACGAGAGCGAGTGCCACGAGGAGCGCGAGCGGAGCGCCAACGCGTGCGGCGGGCGGGCCCATCGCGAAGGTACTGACGCGGGAGAGCGGGGCCGCCGCGTGCTGGGTGCGGCGGCGGCGGGCGGCGGTGGCGGCGGCGGTGGCGGTGGCGGCGTCGCTGCCGCCACAGCGCTTCCCCCACTTCGCGTTGGTATCGCCAGATGCCGCCCCGCTCGTACGCACGTGTGGAGGAGGCTGGCGGCGCTCGTCGTTTTGGAGGCCGGGGCCCGTCTGTTGGTTCTGTGATCCAGAGAACAGAATATGCGTTCGCTGAAGATACACATACGTGCACACACTCAGTCACACAAACACGCTCGTTGGTACCGCCACTGAAAGTGACATTCCACCTTAGTGTGGGAAAATAAGTGGTTTTTGATGAAGTCACACTTTTTTCGGTTCTTAACAAGAGCTTTTTAACGACTGTTTAACAACGAATACGTTGACGACGAAAACTACATTCATTTAAATACAGGACGAATGAAAAATAATTTCAAAAAGTAAAATAATTGAGATAATTATACAAAGAAAAGAAATTTCGCTATCACTTTTTCTTCAAACAATTATCTCTCCGATAATAATATTAGTTTTCTGAATGCATTGGAATCGCTTCCGCCCTACTCTTAAATGCTATTTGCATTTTCCGACGAATTAAAAAAAATGAAAGATAAACCGTAATTCATTCGATGCGCTTCTATAACATGAACATGTAACGAACAGAAAAACACACCATCACCCTCGCCAAAATGAAATTGCTTAAGATACAAAACAATATTATATCATACCATAAAATATCGTTTCTAAAAAATTTCCCCTTTTTTCATGGAACTAAATTTATTGAGCGTGACATTATATTTCAGGTGTCCCTACCATATATTAAATGTACGAAACCGACCATTTGCATATTCAGGCTTAGAAAGACGCATTATATGCCAGTCATGTTTTTCAGACTCCATTCCCGGAAAAGAAATGATTTCACTGCCTGTTAACACTTGGAGAATGTGAATTAATTGCAGCAAATCCTATCAAATTGTTCGCGATGTACGCTCGATTTATTTCGAATCCTGTGTTCCTTGAAACGAATCGGGGGTATTTTCGTTCTTAGATAATCGTGAGGCGTCCAAGATAGTGACGCTACTGGGCTGTGAAGCGCATTTTGGCAGCCTGAAGCAGTCGTCACTCGTACAAGGACAGACGACTAGGAAACGCGAAAACAAACAACTCGGCCTTTCGCGAAGCAAAGCGAAAGTGAACACTCCGGCAGTGCTTCAGGGAGAATGACCTATTTCCATGCTCTATTTTAGAGGCGATTCACAAGCGATGTTTCCGTAATATGATTCTTACTTGAATCTTAGGTGTTTCTATCGTTCAAAACGGGTTCGCAGTAGAGACGAGAGAGGCAGTAGCTTTCTTGACTAACAAGTTGTCCTTGTCTGCGTTTGGGCTACCTGGCTGTGGCCTTATGCAGAGGCTTGCAAAATACACGCGTAGATGCTCGAAAAAAGCAGAACTAAAGATTCATATTATACCCATCTTCTTTAAAAGGTTGAAACAAAATTGGTAAGTTTAAACGTTCAGTGGCCATCCCAAAAAATAGACTCCATGTTTCTGGATCTTACGTCGAAATTAAAATTACTTGCTCAATCTTCAGAAGAATGAAAACAGTTATAACTTATTAATATTTTAAAAGTTTAATAAAAATCAAAAGACACTCTATGGTAAGGAAGACAAAAAAATGACTTTACGGAAACGAAAAAACGAGCTCATGTTGCAGGTGAAATACTGAATATCTAAAACGACTGCCACGAGAATAAGTAGAGATATTTGACGAAAGTTAATTAAAATAAAATAAACAGTGAAGAGTCACGGGATTAAATATTTCTTGGTATTTCATCGAAAACAAAAGTTGCTGTTGTCTGATTTTTGTTTCCGTGTTCCTGGATGTGTATGTTAAATAATGTGCGTAATTTATTTCTGTATCATTAACAATTTATCTTTGTATCATTAACAGTTTATGCGCCATTTACACAATTCTGCATAACCTGACTTATCATCTTCGAAATTGCAGTGTACCGAGTTGCAAAATTAATATTACAGGTAGCAAGATTAATAGTTTAGTTTTACAAAAGTCACCGACGGAGTCTACGGACGTCTGAGATTCATTCCAGTGACTTTATAATTACACAAAATTCATGTCTACGTGTACATGCAAACACTTGAAAACCTGAACAAGTAGAACAAGAAATAATCAGTATGTGATTTGGAAATTAAATTTAATAAATAATAAAAAGAAAATAAATTTGGAAAAAATTAAAGACTTCAACAACAGTCAATTGTGGTTGGCATTAACACCCAACAATGTCAAAACTGAAACATATGTGAATAAAAATGTCACGTTTTATAACTTCGCTTTTCTTCAGAAATTGTAGAAGAACTTATTACATCCTCAAATTTATAATACTTATGAATCTGAGAAAATAGTTGTGATTTTGTATCCTTCCAAAACATTCTTAAAAGAAGTGAATATAATTGTTTTCAATGGTAAAGATCTGTAATTTTCATTTACTGCAAACTGTGAAAAATGGAAATAGTGACCTTGACTTCCGGTATGGTCGTTTTTATTGCGAGAAAACGTACGCTCTCACCAATCTAATTTCTAAACTGTCAGACGTAGTCTGCTGAATTGTCTTGAAACTCGATATCTCCAGAAATTTCCCAACAGATTACTCGAAATAAGAATAAACTTCCTGAAAGAATGAATAATTTGAAGGAAGAATTATGTTCTCTATAGTTTAGAAATTTAATTTGATACGTCTTTGTTCTCTGAAAGTTCTTAAATGATACTTTTTTTTTACTTCCTCGGAAGAGAGAAATCGGATGAATCATTCATTTCATTAAGTTAGAATCTCAAACTTCGATACATTCCAACCAATAACTAATGACGCATCTTCTGAAAAGTTTTGAGAAGTGAAGACGTATCGTATTAACAACTTTTAAATGGTTTTCGGTAGATGTAAATTACTTGAGTATGACTCAGTTTTTACTCGAAATCTTACAACCAGGGTTGTCAGATCCATAATGAGAAAGTCCACCCTCTGAGGGATAAAAATCTGCCCAATTCCGCCAAATAATTGAATGGTGAAAAAAAAACGGACTCTGACAATGGGAATGTTAATTTCAAAATAGCTGCACATTTACAAGTTAATTAAATGAAATACTCTTGTGGATAAAGCCTAGCTATCATAAGCCATCAATACTTGAACAATTTTTAGCAAAACGATGGACACGATTGCATGCGTGTATAATTAAAAATCAAAAACATAGGTTCTGATACATTTTCATCATAGCTGCACACGTGCGAATATTCAAAACTAAAATTCTTGTGCGTGGGGCATATGTTTGAGAACATATCAATATTTGTACATTTTTTTAGTAAAAAGTTGGTACTATTGATTAAAGCAACGCATCGCCTAAAATCCTCTGAGGAAACAATGGATTCTGCTCATTAAGCGGAATGCCGCAAAATGAATTTTCTTCCCGCAAGTCGACACCTTTTTTCCGTCCAATATGGCAGTCCTGCTTGTAACTGCCCCATATGATACTTATAAAGTAAGCAGAAAAGAATTAACTAGACGTGCTAAAGAATGGCACAGACTTTCTCGGAGTAAAGTTTTCTAATTTCTGTGGTAGGGACTGGCTTTACGGTGTTGACTCATCCTCTTGCCAGATGCCATCTATCATCACCCAAAGTATTTTTTTGACATTTTCTCAATTTTTCGGTTTCCTAATAGTAGAACCGAAATATATCTCCAATAATATTAAAGAAGAGTAAAATCGCGTCGAAAATAGAAATTTCCATTGAAAAATTGGAAGCTGTTTTTAAGAAAATGGCGATTAAGAATTATTTCAAATTCGAAATTTGAAGCTCTTTTTCACAGGAATCTATTGACTTTTAGAAAACTTTCATCGGAAGTCATTTGAACCACTTCCACTCACAAATATAATAATGTATATAAATCGATGGAAATGTGCATATTAACGGTGTGATTATACTTAAAAAAAATACATTTGTTTATTTCTTGAAAAAACAAAAGAATACACCAAAATCAACTTTACGTCATATTAAACTGTGGAAATAGCACTATCCCTTATAAAAGTTTGAAAAAAATTGGAGCCATTGTTGAGAATATGGCGTTTCTGAATATGCGGAATTTTGAGCTAATGTAGCAGAAAAGAGTTGAGTTTTCGAGAAACTTTATGTGCCATTACTTAGAGCATATATAATCATAAACAATTTTAGAGTATAATGTAATAAAGAAATGGCCTCTAATGTAAATATTACCGACTTGGGAGACAAGTCAAAAAAATTACATATTTGTATTTTTTGAAAAAGCAAAAGAATTGAGCGATTTGGCGTTTATGTCATCGTTTGGCACTAGTCGTACCAAAAATTTAAAGAAAAAATTTGGAGCCTTTTTGAAAAAATCTTGTTTTTGATATATTTTAAAATAGCAAAAATTGCAAGCACTATTGCACGTAACCTACAAACATTTTAAAAAAATGTATTTGACCTTAATGAAAAAACTATTTATGGACAAATTTCATTTGAAGTAAAACTCTCTCAAACTTCTTCAATTTTCGAAAATTCAGGTTTAATCGCGAAAATCGGACCTATTGCAACTTTATAAGTGTATTTTACTCTATTCTTACAAGAAAGGGTGTACCCGAATAAGGCGGTGAAAAGTGCCTCCAAACCAAATCGATAATCGCGATATTCATTTGAAAGTAGATTCACAAAAGATCAGTCTCCTAGGACAATCTGTTGCAGAGATGAACGTGAAACGTGTTTTGCATGTTTAATTTTTTTTCTTAGCATCTATTGAATGTATCAGACTGAAACAAATTGTAGAGATAGGGAAACAGTTCAATTTGAAGGTATTTTTGTCAACTAATTTTGACGCTAAATTCATGTAGAAAAAAATAAATAAAATTTTGAAATTCATTTTCGACGTGATAACGTTGAAGTACTGTTTCAATTTTTTGTTTTAAAATGGGTCTTATAACATTCTCTAACATATATCTTTTTCAGATTTTTAAATAATGTGGACGATAGTGAAAAATAATTAAAATCAATTTTTTCAGTTTAATCATTTGAAATTCGCGCCTAAGTGATTGAAAAACACCATTCAAACAATATATAAACACTGATTTAAACATGACATAAGAACTTAACATCTTATAGGTGTTACGTCGATTATGTGTCAAATCCAATCGAATATCCTTGGTGGAAAGCATGGTGGAAATACATGTTGGAAAGAGATTGGTGGTCTCTTGCCCATCCGACTTCAGCCGATGAGCTTCAGGCACCAGTGTGCGTCATAATCAGTTACAAGTCATTGAAACACAAATAGATAAGTACTTTTTTAAATATTACATTTTTTATTGCAATTACCCTTCATCGTATTATTTGAGGTCGGCCACCGTTGAAAATTGTCCGTTTATGCCACTTACAAAATGTTTCTCAACACTTCTTGCACTCCATGAAAGATGGTGGCCGACGTCTGGTCTCGCTTTTCAAACGAAGTGGTCACATGGTTCGCGGAACCAAGTTCGCGCAACGGAGGAGTCCACCCATCTCTTTCCACCAAGGGAATATCGGCAAGGAAACGTTATTGTCAACGTGCGAAGGGAAGAGCACTCTCGGATGCTGCTTCCACATAGCTGCGATCATTTAAACACACATTTGGCACACTTGGCAAAAATTGTTAAACAGGTACTTTTAAATAGGAATGTTGAAAACAACAGGCTTTTGAGTAGATTGTTTATAAACAAATGCGTGATCCGAGTTATTGAAGAAAGTTACAATAATTAATTGTCTATGATTGTCTAATTGTCAATGATGAATAAATCTACAACTAATTTGAATTATATTATCAACATAAACGATCAATATACCTAAAACCGGGTAATTTGATTTACATTAGAAACAATAGATAAATCTAAAAAGAAAAGGGGGTTGAAATATACGTAGTATAGAGAAAGTTATGAAATGCTGTTGAAAATCGATTTCGAGATTTCAACGGAAATACACGTTTTGGGGAATCCTGAAACCGAAAAAGTGTTTTTTTTTTTTTAAACGTCCGTCCATTTGTCTATCTGTCCGTCCGTGAACACTTCTGGCGCCTAAACCACACGTACGATCTTTTCCGAATTGAAGAAATCCTTGTCTATCTGGCTCTAGTTTAAGCTTTGAAATTTTGAAAAACATTCTTTAAACTTTGGAGGTATTTTACATGAAGCCATTGGAACATTTTCAAACTGTTCTCAAAAAATGCTCCAAATTTTTTCTTGAAAATTTATTGTAAGAAGAAAATACATTTATAAACATGACATAGATCCGATTTTCAAGGTTAACTCTGAGGACGGACAGACAAGCGGACAGACGTACGGACAGATGGACAGACAGACGGGAAGACGTACAGACAGACGGGCAGACGTACAGACAGACGGGCAGACGTACAGACACACGGGCAGACGTACAGACAGACAGGCAGACGTACAGACAGACAGACGTACAGACAGACAGACGGACAGACAGACAGACAGACGACAGACAGACAGACAGACAGACGGACAGACGTACAGACAGACAGACAGCAGCGACAGACAGACAGACAGACAGACGGACAGACGGACGGACAGACGAACGGACAGACAGAGCGACAGACAGACGGACAGACAGACGGACAGACAGACGGACAGAGACAGACGGACAGACAGACGACGACAGACGAGGACGGACAGACAGACGGACAGACAGACGGACGAGACGAACGGACAGACAGAGACAGACGAGACAGACAGACGGACAGACGAGACGGAGCAGACGGAGCAGACGGACAGAGACAGACGACGGACAGACAGACAGGACAGACGGACAGACAGACGGACAGACAGGACAGACGGACAGACAGACGGACGAGACGACGACAGACAGACGGACAGACAGACGGACAGAAGACGGACAGACAGACGAGAGACAGACAGAGACAGACAGACGGACGACAGACGGACAGACAGACGGACAGACAGACGGACAGACAGACAGAGACAGACAGACGACAGACGAGACAGACAGACGGACAGACAGGACGGACGACAGACGGAGCAGGACAGACGGACAGACAGACGGACAGACAGACGGACAGACAGACGGACAGACGAGACAGACAGACGGACAGACAGACGGACAGACGACGACAGACAGACAGAACGGACGAGACAGCAGACGACAGACAGACGACAGACAGACGACGACGAGACAGACGACGGACAGACGGACAGACAGACGGACGACAGACGGACGGACAGACAGACGACAGACAACGGACGACAGACGGACAGACGGACAGACGGACAGACAGACGAGACAGACGGACAGACGAGACGGACGACAGACGGACAGAACGACGGACAGACGAGACAGACGGACAGACAGACGGACAGACAGACGGACGACAGACAGACGGACGAGACGAGACGACGACGACAGCAGACGGACAGACAGACGAGGCAGCGAGCGGCAGACAGACGGACAGACAGACGGACAGACAGACGGACAGACAGACGGACAGACAGACGGACAGACAGACGGACAGAACGACGGACAGACAGACGACGAACAGACAGACGACAGACAGACGAGAAGGCAGACGGACAGACAGACGGACAGACAGACGGACAGACAGACGGACAGACGGACAGACAGACGGACAGACAGACGACGGACAGAGACGGACAGACAGACGGACGGACAGACGGACGGACAGACGGACGGACGGACAGACAGACAGACGGACAGACGGACAGACAGACAGACGGACAGACGTTTGCGAGGCTCGTGACCTCAATGGTGTGCTTACCACTGTTAAAAAGATTCATTTTATAAGGCAGGAGGTGTAACAATAACCTAATGTCATCGACGCTTTTAAATAAAATCGAAGAATGAACGCTCCCAACGAGCACTGATGACAATATTCCAAACACATCTTTACTGGCGCCTAAATAAAAACTATTTGTTGTTGAAGAGGAGAACTCTTGTTCGTGTTTTTTTTTTTTTTCAAAAAATCTAAAGAAAGGACCGGCACAGGTCAAGATCCTTCACGGGAGATACATCGAACTTCCGAGAATAGGATAATAAAATGTTCTTCTAAACCAAATGTCATTTCAGTAGTTACACTATAACTCATGCATTAAAATAAGATTTATGAAACTTTTCTTGGCCCCCGACCTACCATTCACACCCTTTACAGAGCGAAAAGTGTTTTTATCATTTCAATTTTTTATCAACGTAACATTATTTTATCTGATTGAAAAAATATGAAAAATAAGAAAATAATGTATACTCTCAGAAAAATATTTTTTCTTTCTCGATACCAACGAAGCAGTAGAGAGAAAATTATGTAATGCTGTGCGAACAAAACGGCGAGGTTTCCGCAGAAAAAACACTTATTGCTGGACCCTCATAATGCTTTGTTGGTCCTTGATTACGAAAAATTGATTCATGTTAAAATGTTCGTTCGTCCGTCCGCCTGGTATATGTGAACAACACTAGCACATAAACCATGTTGGATTTTTTGCAAATTGAAGAAACCCCTGCTGAACTGGCCTGAGTCGATGCGCTGCGGTTTTGAAAAACATTAACTTTTGGGGGTACTTTACATGAAGCCCTTGCCACATTTTAAAAATTTTCTCAAAAATGGCTTCAAATTTTTCTTTAAATTTCTAAGTATAAAGTAAAATACAATTATGAAGATGGCATAGCTCCAATTTTCACTGTTCACTCTGGATTTTCGATAATATCAAAGTTTGAATTTTTTTTCGGTGACTTCCTACAACTACAAAATTGAAGAGAGAGATTTTTCCTTCAAATGAAATTTGTTATCCTTAATTAGTTCTTTCATTAAAGTCATGTACATTTTTTCAAACTTTTAGTAGTTTCGGGCAATATCGCGTGCAATATATGCATGCAATTTTAAAAAATAACAAAAACAAGATTTTCTCGCAAACGTCTCCAAATTTTTTCTTAAAATGTTTTGTAGGGATAATGCTACATGTGATTACAAAAATATACTTTTTTAACTTGTCTCTCACGTCGATAATATTTTCATTAACGGCGATTTGTTCACATTATTAAAGTTAGGAGTAAATGTGCTTAAAATGATGTCATATAAACTTTCTCGAAAACTCAAAAGATTTCTGTGAAAAAGTGTTACGAACTTCGCTTTTACAGTATTTTCAAAACACCGTTTACGCTATTTTCTTAAAAACGGTTACTAAGTTTTCAACAAAAGTTTCGATGTTGGACGAATTTTACTCTTCTTCCATATTTGTAAATTAATATATCGGTTCTTCCATTAGGAAATAGAAAAATTTTAACTAAAAAAATGTACTTTGAGAGGCGATGGATTGCAGCTAAGCAAGAGAATGAGGCAAGATTGTAAAGCTTGTCCAGACGAAAGAAATCTGAAAACTAATAAATACCAGGAAGTCTGCGCCATTTTGTAGCACCATTAGTTTCGGTTGCTGAGTTGTAGTTAAAGAAAAAATAACCATTTTTACTCTATCCCCAACTTTAAATCAAATAGACTTTAAATACCCTTTGAAAATGGCTTCAACAGTTCTGTGCATTTATTTTAGTGTTTATTATAAATATGTAATGAAATTGTTCTGTTATAAAAAATGAAACTTTTTTGTTTTTAAATACTGGAATAGACATTATGATTAAAACAACAGATTCGCGTTTACAATTACAGAAAAATGAAATTATTATTTTTTTTATTTATTTTACGTCAAAAAAACAGTTAAAAACTGCGTATGACGTTCTATGGGGAAAAGTGAATTGTGTGCACATTTTCAAAATTCTGTGATCCCTACACCAAGTCATATACTACTTAAATTTTGAATTTTGAAAGGGAGAAAAAATTTTAAGGATAAATAAGCAATAAACAAAAAAACTCCCATGTAATAAAATCTATTTTCAAGGATAAATAAGCAATAAATTTTGGCTCTTATTACTTCCTGCCGCGACAACATGGAAACGATAATTTGAATAATTGTATTTCCCACTGAATTCTAGAAGACGTGCACAGAAAATGAAGTTACATTTATGTCCAGAAGCAAAACAAGGGGCCATCTCAGCATTTGCTCAATGGATCAGGGAAACTGGACGAAAACACACAGAAAATATTCAGTTGAGATAACAGGTTTGCTTTTTTCTCAGTGTACACTTGGCATCAAATAAATAACATGCATTAGTTACTATATTATATCATACATTATAATGGAAAAACATACTTACAATATATAATATAATTAACAGTTTTACTCAACAACATCATTCGTTTATTTTCAATTTCTCACTTTTTCAAAAACTGTAAAAGCGTAGTTGTTGGTCACTCTGTATGTTCACGCTAGAACCGGCTGATCACAGAAAAGCTAGTCAGTCGGCGCTTTTTTATTAATCCGTACGTTTCGCAGCGTAGACAATTTTCTTCTTTTTTTGAAGACCTTCTAAATAATATCTTTTTATTACATGTACAACGGCCTAAAATTTTCAGTTTTCCATCTATACTTCAATAGATTACACGGAATTCTGAAAACAAAATACATTATTTTTATCGCACCGTGGATCCACAACACGTTTCGTGAGACCCATCCATTTTTCCGCATTTGAAAAATTTAATATCGCTCGGAAATTTGTAATGGAAATAATTTTTTTTATCATAATATGTTAATTCGAGTGTTATGATTCGGTTTTGGAAAGCAGTATAATTGTAAGGTGCTTTATTAATATGGGATTCTCAGTAACGCTTAACATTATCCCGTGCGTTTTATAAAGTGGAGTTTACTAATTTATTAATGTATCTTATTACCTCAGCTTAGTAAAATTATTGTTCGATTAATCATTATTACATTTCTTATCAAAATACAGGAAAACGTAAATCGTTTATGTTATAAATTTGAACGAAGATCCGCGAAATCATGTTTTAAAATAATTTGTCCCAAAATGGGGGGGGGCAGTTCTCCTCCCTCCCCTCTGTATTTGAAAATTGGTCACCTTAGGTATCAGAGTTGCCACTTCGAGTTGTAAGTTCAATCTCCGTGCTCCGGATTTTATCTATTTGGTCATTCCCCTATTTTGTTTCTTTTATACAACTACAATAATTTTAGTATTCTTTTTAATAGCACTTAATTCCTTATTATCTGAAACGGGTACTCATTATTAACTACAAGTTCTTATTTTTAGGCACTTTCGAAAACTATTAAGATAGAAAAGGACAGTTTTCGGAAGTGAAATTTATAAATGCTCATTTAACTCATACACAACTATTAACTGTTACGTTTTGAATTTCGCTCCAAATTCTTTTCGAAAATGTAACAAAAAAAATCGCAATAATCTCAAGACCATATTTGTTCAAACTCATTTGCTTTTTCACTGTTTCACATGTTCTCTTTCAAGAAACTTTGTGCGCACCCTATTGTAATTGCCGAATGCCTGTAAGAGGAAATGTTTGTGTTCAGAAATTTGTGGCCAATTGCATTCATAAACCTTTATCCCCAAAATGTTTTGACTACATATTCCTTTCATTTGGTATTAAAAACAATGAAATCACATTTTTCCACTGTAGCCAAAGCAATTTAAGTTGTAGAATAAAATATCTGAAGAGTACTGTTTAAGGATAAATAAAAAGGAGTCTAAACTCTTTGAGCGTTGCGTTATGATTCTCCTTACTTGTTAACGTGCTCGAAATTCAAAGATTCTCCATCTATTTGGTAAACAAATGTTGATTCTCAACATTGCAATAGTAAATACTAGTTAGTGATGTCACTTACAGTCAGTTCTTTCACACACTGAATGTCGTCCATTTCAGTGCATATTGTTGGGCTGAGTTGAGAACAGCGGATCCCTTTCGGATTCAAGTATATACATTTGCATCCAGAAGTACGCAATTGTATACAAATAAAATTGTATCCAGCAATTTAAACATCATAGAAATAGGTTTCTATGGAATTGTTTATTTCTATTTGCATTTGTTCGTGTTTATGGTGTCTCCAGATTTTGAAGAGAGAAGTAAAGCTATTTGTATTAAAAAATGCAAATAATTAAATTGCTTTGACTTTGTGCTTCTACAGTACACTTGAGGGGTACAGTTTGACATTGTATACTACAGTACACACCAGGGTTATCAGTTTTTACTTTCATATAAAAAATATTGGTGTTTTTACTTCTTCGCTGCCGCTAACGCATTATATAGAAAGTATTGTAATACCGCGGGGGAAAATTACTATTCCCCGACTGAAAAACACCTATTTCCGGACCCTCGTAGAATTTATTAATTTTGTTCCATGGTAAATTTAATTAATTCTGTTCCAATATATAATAAATTACTTCATCTAACACTGTGTAGTCACAGAAACCCTTAAAGAGTCTTTAAACTGAAAAATCGATTCAAGGCAAATTGCCCGACCGCCCGACTGTCCGTCCGTTCTTACTTTGCAAGAAGCATCTATATTTTCAAAATTATCTCAAAAATTGCCCCACATTTTTAATTCAACTTTGTCATGGAGCCAAGAACCCTTCAACTTGTGATGCTACAGAATGGCACAGACTTTCTCGTACTAATTAATTTTTACTTTCTGGTATACGTACGTGTATACGAATATACGTAGTACGTATAGAGAGAGTTATGTAATGCTGCGCGAAAAAAGGGCGGATTTTCGGCGGAAAAAAATTCATTGACGGGCTCTGGTGGCGAAAAAGTGCATTAAACTAGTTGCTAAATGAAGAAAACAAAAACGTCTAACACGTGGGGTAGCCAGAACCCCTGTTTTGTGGGTCCTTAATGCCGAAAAACCAATTGGAAGCAAAACGTCCGTCTGTCCGTCCGTCCTCCGTCCGTCCGTCCATCTGTGAACACTACCAACGCCTAAACGATCTTTTTCAAATTGAAGAAACCTATGTTGATCTGGGTCTAGTTGAAACTGAAATTTTGAGAAACATTCTTTAAAATTTGGGGATGCTTTAATGAAGCCCCCCGGACATTTTCAAAATTTTCTCAAAATCGTCTCCAAATTTTTCTTTAAATTTCTTGTAAGAATAGAGTAAAATACATTTATTAAGATGCATAGGTCTGATTTTTACCGTTAACTCTGAATTTTCGAAAATTGCAAAAGTTTGAATTTTGTTCGGCGTCTTCCTACAACTACAAAATTGAAGACAGAGTTTTTTGTTTCAAATGAAATTGGTTGAGCATAAATAGTTATTTCAATAAGGTCAGATACATTGTTTCGGAAATGTTAGTAGTTTTCGTGCAATAGTGCATGTAATATGTGCAATTTTAAAAATTACAAAAACAAGATTTTCTCAAAAACTGCTCCAAATTTTTTCTTTAAATTGTTGGTATTGTTAGTGCCAAAAAAACCCTATACCATGATATAAAGGTCATATTGCTCTATTCTTTCAAAAAAATAAATACATTTTTTTACTTTGCTCTCACATCAGTAATATTTACATTAAAGGCAATTTCTTCACGTTATTATATTTATGAGTACATGTTCTTTAAATAATGTCAAATAAAGTTTATCGAAAACTCATCCGTTTTTTGTACAAGTGAACTCAAAATTCCGCATTTTTAGATACGCTCAAACGCCATTTTCTCAAAAATGGCTCCACATTTTTTCTGACAATTTTTCTAATAGATACTGCTATGTGCACTGTTTAATACGACATATTCATTTTGGTGTATTGATTTGGTTTTTTTAAAAATTACACAAATGTATATTTTTGAAATACCTCTCAATTCGTTAATTTTAAGATTTTCATTGATTTGTATGCATTATTAAAATTGTGAGTAGAAGTGTTTCAAATGATTTCAAATGAACTTTTTCGAAAACTCAATAGATTCTTTTGAAAATGGGCTTTAAATTTCACATTTACAATAATGCGTAATCGCCATTTTCTTAAAAACCGTTTCAAATTTTTTAATGAAAATTTCTATTTAGGCCGAGTTTTTACTCTTCTCTGATATTATTGAAGTAATATTTCAGTTGTACCTCTAGGAAAGCAAAAAGTTGAGAAAATGTCAAAACAAAATGTAATTTAGGCGACGATAGATGGCAGCTGGCCAGAGAATGGAGGAAAACCAGACCACACCAAGGATATTAGAAAACTATACTACGAGAAAGTCTGTGCCAATCTGTTGCTCCTCTAGTTAATTTCTTTTGTCTGGATAGTTTTACCACCTTGCCAGCTACCATTTATTGCCGCCAAAACTACATTTTTAATTTTTTTCTCAATTTTTTGTTTTCAAAATTTTATAATCAAAATATTACCTTTTACTATTACCTAAATGAGCTCAAAATTCTGCATATTAATAAACGCTCAAAAACCATTTGTTCAAAAACCACTCCAAATTTTTTTCTTCGAACTTCTCGTAGGAATACTGCTAATTGCACTTTAGAAGATGACATAAAATTAATTTTGCTTTATTATTTTGTTCTTTCAAAACTTATGCAAATGTATTTTCTGAATATCTCTCACGCCGTTAATATGGACATTTTCAGGAATTTGTAAACACTTTCATTTGTGACAAAGTTCTTCAAATAACTTGGATATAAAGCTTTTCAAAAACTCAATATTATGTGAATAAGGGCTTCAAATTTTGCATTTACAGTAACTCTTAAATACCATTTTCTGAAAAACGGCTCTCAATTTTTCTATGAAAATTGCCATTTATGACGAGGTTTTACTCTTATTTTCTGTTGGTATAGTAATATTTCGTTTCTACTATTAGGAAACCATATACATAGATTTATTTTAAATTGCATCACTTCGCAGGTGAGTTTATCTTCTTAGAGCCGCAGAGGTTCTTTTAAGGGATCTTTATGCCTACAGGTGGCATTTATGGAAACGAGTCGTTATTTTCCGCATTGGCCGCATTACGCGGTGCAACATAACTCTAAATGGCATTTCATAACAGAGTGAGCGTTGTCACTTACTGTCTATTCTTAGTCATGCGTCAGGGGCCGGACGGTGGTCGGGGAGGGGAGTGATATATTAACAGGGGTACAATTTGCTTCTAATATATGGAATTTAATGTCCATTCGGAAAAATCGGTCGATAAGAGGGGACTGATCGTTCGATAAGGATGGGCTTACAGTGAGGTTTCACAGTACTTATAAAACAACACTGGTCTAAACGTAGAGCAATTTTAAAATTTGGCACCAATTGGAGATGTATTAGGCCGAGCCACCTCAGCTGGCTTCAGACGAGCGCGGGCACTCGAGCTTGCTCGGAGCTATCGCGTGAGAGGGAGAGATGTCATGCGCTTCAGAGACTACGGCATTACTTAACTAATTCATATCCTGTAAACTCATTAATATTGCCTCAAATCAAAGAAAGCAATTTCAAAACTTTGCCAAGAGATAGATTTGAACATTTTCGAAAAGTTCTTACATCAGTTCATGGTATGTTTCACTGTTTTAATTTTCTCTCATAACCAATTTTGCATAAAATATCAAAAATGAATCACTATGAAATAAAAATCTACACAAGAATACACTCTTAGGCTGAAATTTACGTTCACTAACCAGATTACGTATATTATACATCCTAGTATTAATGCGACCAGAAACGTAAAGGTTATGAAAAAACTGAAAAACATTTTTATTGCACATTTGTTTTGTGTATAAATTCTCAATTTATAATATAAAGGGCACCCACGGATAAGATGGTAAAAAGTTCTCCTAAATCAAATGTATGAGTGGTTACATTATAATTCTAACATAAAAATAATATTTTTGAAAGGTTTCTTAGCCCCCGTCCCTCTACCCACACCCCTCTACAGCCAAAAACGTGTTTAATTTTGATCGGCAACTTAACACATTTTTATCTGGCTAAAAAATATGATAAATAAGATAACAATTTATACTGTCAGAAAACATTTTTAGATATTTTCCGAGACCCAAATTCAAAGTAAAAATAGTTTCGAAAATATAACAAAAAATATTTTTATTGTGTCTTAGAATCACGGAACAGGCTCTAAAAAATCTCAAATGTTTCTCTTAAAACACAAATTGTTTTTCAATTTTTTTCAACTGCTGGTCTGAGTTAAAAAAAATAAAAACCATTTTCCCGTCTTTAAAGCACTTTGACTTTAAATCTACTTTGAAAATTACTGCAACAGTTCTATGCATTTATTTTATAGTATATTATATACTTGTATACGTTGTTGTAGCATCCAGCAATATTTTGATTTTGAATGATGTTACGAATAATCATTTTTTAAATCTTTCTAATCCTTTGTGTAAATATATTATCCGCTAAGGAAAGACGATAGTTTTTGTCAATTTATAGGAAAATAATTTGGTCACAGGTGAAGGATAAGTAGGGAAATTGTGGGAAAATGAAGGGGAACAAATTGAAACCGGATTTACCAGAACTGTTTTACTGTGTCTTAGAACACCGGCTTAGGCACAAAAAAATTTTAAAACTTCAACTCAGAAAACTTGTGAATTTTTCACGTTTTGACTATATTACTGACTACATATACTGACCGATAGACGCCGGTCCTGGGCACCTTCGACATGCCTCCAAGAGGAAGGTCACAGAATGGCGGCTGAAACAGTGGTAACTGTGCCTAGGACGCGGCATCTCCTGGACAGCCAAATAGTTACTTACTCCGGCAGCGAAAGACTATGCTCTCCCTGTCTGATGTTTCAGACTAGGGAAAAAGTTACCTTTTGTCTTACCTAAGTATTTAATCTTGTAGACGTATAAATAAGTATATGCAATCCCGACCTTGCAAAAACTCTACCATTTGTAAATAATAATTGTATGAAAACTGAAAATTGATTTAATGTAGCACCCAACTGCAAAAAACTATCCCCCGAAATGTGGTTTACACCACTAGAGTGTGACCTCTGTGCGAGAAGACCCATTTCAATATTTCTGCGCGTTGAGATTAAAATTTACAGAAAATAAAACAGTTCCTTTATTATTTTATCGTGAAAGACCATATATAACGACAACATATTTTTACCATAATTTTAGTAACACCGTAATTCAAATGAACGTATACATTCAAAATGGTATTGTTGGTGTGTGCGTATGCAATCTGTGCAGTTTCATTTCCTTCTAGAGGAAAGAGGTAAATCTACGCTTCCGAATCATATCTCTAAGGTATCCGGCGTCCTGCTGTATGTTTGATCCTTGATACATTATCACCTTCCAAGAAACACGAACTGCTGAAAACCCAACGATCTACTTTTCTCCTCGAATATAACGTTACGATGATCAGAAATTCTCAATGCGCAAGCTTATTAGTAAGATGGTATTTTTGCTTAAGCCATTACTTTTTTTAATTGGTTATTTAAGGTCGCATCAACATCTTAGGCCATTAGCGACCACTATTGCTGTTAACATGTGGTAACTACGAGGATGAAACGATATGCTGATGATAAGGGGTGAAAGGACGAACACAAATACAACCATGCCCGATGCGGGACTCGAACCCGCGACCCTTCGGTCCGACATCACTACGACACTACTGCCTTAGCGATCTCGGCCACCGAGCTGAGACTTTTATTTTCTTGCATACTCCTTACATAGAAAAGAGAAAGTACTTAAATGCTGAAAGCGCAAAATTGTGAATTTCCGACAGAAAGCTAGTAACTTAGGTTTGTACGGAAAAAATTAATGATTTTATCTTTGTGTTAAAAAGAACTTTCTCTAATACGCTGTGTAGTTAGATTCCACGTTTTGTGGGGTCTCGATACCGAAAAATTGATGTACGGCAATAGGTCCGTCCGTCCATCTGTAATCTATCCTCACTAGCTGCTAGGATTTTCATGATATACCCCAATCGATCAGGATTTTCATGATATACCCCAAAATTGATATACCTCTATGGATAGACCTAATGTCGACCCTTGAATTTTACATGAAGCTTCAGTAGATATTCAATTTTTTTTTCAGAAAGAGCTATAAATTTTTGGATTACTTGGAATAGAGCATAGAATGCATATAAAAATAGATGTGATTTTCGTTGAATATTCTAAGTTTTCAAAAATTGCAAAAGTTTGAAACACTTTAGTTAATTTTTTCGTATTTCTAGAACAAAAATTATGGAGAATTTCATATTAACGAGCTTTTTATATTGTATCGAGTCTTCGATTCAAAACTATTATTCAGTACTGCCACCTTATGTGACAGGAAGTTTTGTTTTGTTTAAGTGCCATTCTATTGCGCAGTGCAGTTTCACTTGTGCATCATGTGTCGTTCTTTCGACAAATACTTTTTATGGTGTCTTCTTTGAGTTTTTCACATGCCGTACCATTTCTTCTGACAGGTTAGGGGCCCAGGTATCCATTGCAAATCTGGTAACGTAATAATGTGGTGGAATTTAACTGTGACAACGCATCCAGAAAAGTTTTCACGATGAACGTGGCAGCTGCGTCGAGGATTGCGCTTCTCAATGAGGCTAACTACGACACATAGACCGTGCAAATATACGCAATACTCGTCACGAACTACCTGTGATAATATGCAGGTGGAAATTCTATGAAACGGGAACCAGTGGAAATGACAATGCAATTGCGACGGCGATATGAGAATGGAACAGAAATGATCAGAAGACTCGTTCGCAGATCATTTTGTCAATGTCGTCAAGAGAAATCAAGCAGGTAAAATCGTGTTTTACAGCACGTGACACGTGGAGTCGATTGAATGACATCAGTCGAAAGGTCCAGTCCGCAAGGCTACGTTGTTAGAGGTTAACTCTACACAAGATGACGGACAATTGTGACGTGCGTGACCACTTGAATGATTTATTTGATACTGCGGACAAATTGGAGAATATGGATATCCAAATTAATCAAGAATTCCCAACTATAATGTTTCTATATAGTTTGCCCTCACGGTTTGAACATTTGAGGTGCGTCATAGAAACAAGGGATACGAAGCCAATTCCAGGCGCTGTTCAAACCAAAATAATTGAGGAGAGTGACACTCGCAAATCCAACCGACATGGTGAAACAGAAGATGTGATGTTTGTGAACAGGAGCTGTGAAAAAAACGAAAAGAAAAACAAAACAGATCCGAAAACAGGCAAAGGCTAAAGCAATTGAGATGGTGCCTTGGAATTTCGCTGTTTCAATTGTAATAAATAGGGAACGTAATTTATTGTAATAAAAAAGCAAAATATGTATACATACATGTATTTATTTTTTGTAAAATATGTACGAAAAAATAGAAAATATGTGAAATAAAAATTGGTTAAAATGCTGAAAATTCCACTCTTCAAGCTTTTTTCGAGCACAATACTTTCCATTCAGATCTTAACATGGATTCTGAGAGGTTTATTTCTACTCTCCAGAAGCAATTATTTGTTAGATTCCCAAAATATATAATACTCGATATATATATACTTTCGTAGTATATACAATTACGAGGAGCCAGCGCTTAAGTGAATAGTACCGTGCGGCCTATATTAGAAAGAGGGGGTAAAGGGAACTTATGCGCCCCACTCCATAAACGCGATAAGAAAATGATCTGAAAAATATTTGTTTTATCGAGTTACGCATGGGATCTATGAAAATAAGCATGCACGTGGTTGAAGTTCCTTCTGCTTCTCATACATCCGTTCACTCTTGATCCTGAGTACCCGGTTTCAAGAAGCAGAATGTAGGGGCGTGAATTTGACAATTAATAGCGAAGGCACGGCATTAATACAAGCGTGGTTTACATTGTGGCCTTAATACATTGTGTGTTTTTATATTTCAGAAACAAAGTTAGTTTTGAAGTAACGTATATTCCGACTCGCATTAAACGTGGTTTAAATTTATGAATATAAAAATGGTTTTATTTATAAAAATTCTTTTCGACTTATAAATGTAATAAAATGAAATGAAATTTGTAGTAATAGATAAAATATGTAAAAATATGTAATTATACAAAAATTGTAAAATAAAAATGGTTCTAATTCGTTCAAAAAGTCTAAAAGATATTAATGAATGCAGGTATCTTGTCCCTCTAAAAATTTGTATTTACATGACAATACGTTCCCTAGTGATAAACCAGGACATCTAAAGTCGTTAGTCAAGTAATTTTTACCTTCATTTAAATTTGATTAGTTTAATTCAGGTAGATAATAAATGTTCAATTAATTTAATAATAATGGAAATTTTGAAGAAAAGTGACCTACAGAAGCAGGGCAACAATCAATTGACGCAATTCACCCTGGACTTGAGTTTACAGGCAGTGGATCCATCCAACTCGTTCCGAAAGTGGTGTCTGGACAGTAGTGCCATCTTGCATTTATGCGTGGATTCAGATAATTTTATCGAAATGATAAGTCGAAGACGGGATCTTTGAACTTAGCAAACAACACGTCCACGAGGATTGTAGGAAAATACGCTGTGCAAATTTCAACTCTAATATCTGGAGACGAGAAGAAAGTATCGCTCTCGAACTTATCGCAGGTTCCGGATCTCAGGACGAATTTGCTGTCTGTTGCAAAAATTACACATCGTGAACTCAAGTTTATCTTCAAGAAGAAAGGCACTACGGTAATGGACGCGCACGGCAAGATCGTATTCTATGCACAGAAGATGGGCGACTTGTCTTTTATACACGAGCATGAGGAGAGTGCTGGTATGGCTTCATCGTGCCAGTCATTGATTTGGATCTGCTGCATCGACAACTCAGTCACGCTAATATCCCTGATATCTTTGAGGCTGTGAAAAATTAGAGGATCGAAGTTATTCAAGTAAATAAACCTGTAAATAAAATAAATGTGAAATCTGCTTCAAAGGAAATATGTCCAGGTCGCAGATTCCAAAGAAGTCAGAAAGTGAGACGGTGCTCTTAGCACATACAGACGGACGTGATTGGGCCGATGGCAACTCCGTCACTGATTGGTGCAAAGTACTGCGTAGAACTTCTAGACAACTTCTCTCACCGATGTGAGGTAGTCCACGAAGAAACGTGGAATATCGCGTCGACCTACAGCACCGTACAATCTCGAACAAAATGGGAAGGCCGAACAGATGAATAGGACCTTGTTGGATACCGCCAGATGTCTCATATTTCAGGTAAACTTACCTCAGCACCAGACGTGTCGTAGATGAACTTTGGAAATAAGGTAGACTTCTTGGACCGGAAACCCGGCAGAAGCGAAGTTCGCAAACTTCTGCAAAGTTCGATCAAAGTTGCAGAGAAGGAATTTTTGGGGGCTACGACGATGAATGAAAAAGGTTTCAGAGTGTACTTGCCGGACAAGAACAAGATATTAGTCAGCCACGATGTTAAATTGCTAGAAAACGAGGAATTTTCCGAGGATACAAGAAGGAACGTTAGCCATCTTTGAGTGAGAATAAACTTGAAATTCATGAATTGGATGAATTTCAGTTGAACTCTCCGGATGACTCTTTTCACGGTTTTAACATTACGCCAAATATCGTGACCCCTGGAGTTCTCGTAACAGCACATCAAGCTAAACTACAAGTTCGTCGACCAAAAATACTGAGAACAGGTCGCAGAGGAAGACCTCGGAAGTTGTTCCCATGGAAAAATGCGGCTATTCCGGAAGAAGACGAAGGAGGTGAGCAGCAAACTATCCTCTCCGAGATTCCTTTCGAGAAGGCAATGATCAACTCAAGTGAGTGGCACGAAGCGATTGTCACTGAGATTAAATATATCTTCAGGAATGATACATGGGTTTTGGTGGATCCGCTTAGTGATACCAAGGTCGAGGATGTCGCTTGATGTTGCGAGATAAATTAAACCATTATGGAAGCCTAGAAAGGAGAAATGCCAGACACGTGGCTCAAGATTTTTTCCAAATGTACGGTGTTTATTACTCAGACACCTTCGCACCTGTTACTTGGATGGGGTCAATTAGACTGATGAAGTATCTTGCAGCAAAATTTGGGTTGAAAATTAGACAATTCGATATTACGACAACATATTTAAATGGTGAGTTCCAGGAAGATATATACACGAGGACTCCCAAAGAATTCGAGAAGGTAGTTCAGACTTTAGAGCATCGTGTCATCTCATGATAATATTTTGAAGAAGAAGAAGAAGAAGAAGAAGAAGACGAAGGCGAAATATATGGTCCGTTAATTGCAGATGGATGATTTCTTGAGTAAATGAAAACTCTGTTTACTTAATAAGTCATTATATGGCTTGAAGCAGGCAGAAAGGAGCTGATACCTCAAGTAGAGACTCTGAAGGGCTTCGCCGTTAAGCGGACAGTATCGGATCCTTGTGTGTTCCGGAAGTATTCGGGGGAAGATGTGACCTTGATAGCGTCTCTGTTGATATCTTGGTCGCTTCCAGGAATCAGAAATCAATCTAAGAACTTGGAAAGATCTTGAACAGTCATTTTGGGGTGAAGATTTCGAGCTTATTCAAGATCAGGATCTATTTGCTATGCATCAGCGAGAAGGAACGTGGAAGAACTTCTTCACTGTTTCGTTATGGGTAACTGCAATCCAGTAGTCACTTCTGGTAGCAAGCTAACCAAGAAACCGAGTAAAGAGGAGCTGCGCTTACAATATCATGAACAGATGGGTGAGCTTACCTGTCAAAAACTCGCTCAAACATATCTTTTGCAGCAAATTATTTAGGGCAGTTCCATTTTTTATTCGCACGAGCATTGGGATGCAGCAAGGCGAGTTCTACGCTACTTATAGGACACGATTGATGTTGGACCCATTTACGAATAAGACACCGAACCGGTCGTAGGGTTTGTCGATGCAGTATGGGGAGGCTGATGGACAGAATATCTTACGTTGACTATTTGTTCTTGCTAGTTGGATGCCCCGTATCTTGCGAATCTCGTAAGCAAAGAACAGTAGCTTTGAGTACAACGGAGGCCGAGAAAATGGCCTTGTCAAACTGCCTCAGAGAAGCTGAACACTTGCAGAAATTTCCTACTACAGTTAGGTTTTGAGAATTTGACAAGTTTAGTTATTTTTTGTGACAATCAGAGTGCCATTAATTTGTCCAATAATTCTATGAATCACAACATAATTAAACATTTTGGTTTACTCCATAATTTTCTTCGCGATATGTTAGAGAGAAAAATATTTAGGTTAAATCATGAATCGACGAATAAACAAGTTGATTTTATGATAAAATGTTTAAATAAAGTCAAACACGAACTTCGTATAAAAGATGCCGGTTTAGAGCGAGTACAACTAATGTGACCCTATACTCCAGGGAAAGTATTGATAGTTTCAAATTTTCGCAATGTTTGCATTGTATCGAGTCTTTGGTTCAAAACTATTGTTCAATGCCACCTTATGTGACAAGACGTTTTGTTTCAAGTGCCATTCCGTAATGCAGTGCAGTTTCACTTTTGCTTAACGTGTCGCTCTTTCACGAATTTTTCACTTGGGATATCATTCCCTCTGACAAAAGTATTAAAAGTATGAGTATTTTTTTAAAAATATGAGTATTTTCCGTATGATTTTGTGGAGAAATAAATGCGATTTGGTCAATAAAATTTTCCCAAAATCAGCTAGAATTTTTACCTTTAATTTTTTCTGAGATAGTGCAAAATATTCTCATAATAAATAGACCCGTTGCGATTTTCGTACAACTCTGAATTTTAGAAAATTGCAAAAGTTATAAATAAGACGAGAAAGTATATAGTATTGCAGCACCACTATTTTTGCTATTGAATTAAAACACGTTTCAAAACTTGAGACTGTTTGCTGTATGCCCATGACACAATTGGTCACTGATAATTGTCATGATTGCGGTATTCCATTTGGTTTCTTTTTCATACAAGGACAAGCAACTTTAGTTCGGAAACATTCTCAAGACCAGAATTTTAACGTTACTTTACGACAACATTTTACTCTCTCGCTACCGCTTTTGCAGTACTTCAACTCGTATTGCACTGGTTAAAAAAAGTGGATAAATCCAGTTGCTAAATTTAGAAAGAAATCCTCTATCATGTGGTGTACCCAGAATCCATGTTTTGTGTGTCCTTGATACTGAAAAATCGATTGACAGCAAAACGACTCTCCGTCTGTGAACTACGCTAGCCGCTCAACCATTGGCTTCCGCCGACTTTCTCCAAAACTGATATTTCCCAACGAATCTGGCTGATGTCGCGGACCGCTTGAATTTGAAACCGATATTTTAAGTTTTGGTGGTTCTTTAGTCCATGGGATATTTTCAAAACTTTCAAAAAACGCTCCGACGGTTTTGCTCAAATTTTGTTGTATAGTGTGAAGGACGTTTAAGAAAATGGCATAGGTCTCATGTTCATTAATATCCCTTAGTTTTCAAAATTGAAGAAATTCAAATTTTTTTTCGGCCTCTCCCTACAATTACAACTGTGAAGAGACAATATTTTCTTAGTGAAATTTGTTAATCTAAAATAGATCTTCAAATAAGGTCATGTTCAACTTTTTGAAAATATGAGTATTTTTTGTGTAATTTGGCGTCAAACATAGTCGCCCGCTTCGAATTTCCTGCCCTTCGTGAACGTAAATTGAGAAATGTTTGGAGACAGTTGCATGCTACGTAAGTTAGAATTTGTATATTATTTCATATTTCTTTGTTCGTTTCTTACGTTGGAGATTTTTTTGTACGTTTATAAATTAATCTTATAGAAATTATTTAAAACCTATTTGATACTCCATATTTTTTGTCCTTGTTACCAAGAATGTATTTGTATTCTCAATGTATTGATGTATTTTCTTTCAAACAATCCGCAAACCTTAGTTGAAATTAGCGCAATTACGTTTTCTCTCTTAAAAATACGATTTAAATATAATATGAAAAAAATTGCTAGCATTCTGGTAATATCATATTGCAATGTGACGATGGCATTTCTTCGCGCGAACCTGCCGCTGTAATTACGTACATTATGTCTCAAGAAAAAATTTGGAACCATTTTTGGGAAATTTTTGAATATGTCCTAGGGGCTTCAAGTAAAGTACCTCCAAAAATTATGAATGTTTTTCAAAATCGCTGAGCTTCTACTCAGGCCAGATCGACATGCGTTTATTCAAGTTGGAAAGACTCCTACGCATGGTTTAGAGGCTATAGTGTTATTTACATCTACCGCCAGACAGACGAACACACGGATGGACGTTTTGAAAAAAAAAACAACACTTTTTCAGTATCATGGATCCCCGAAAAGTGTATTTCCTTTGAAATCTCAAAATCGATTTTCCGCAGCGTTACATAACATTTTCAGGTACTACGCATATTCTCCGTATATACGTACGTATACGAGAAAGTAAAAGTTATGACTGAGATGTATTACTTTGGAGAGAAATTGCGGTATAAATAGTATTAAGAAACCATTACTAGTGGCGAGAAAGTATGAGCTGTTTTAGCACCTCTAGTTAATAAGTTCAAATACGTTGTACGTTCAAAGGCAAGTAATGGATCTTTATTACCTATCCTCAGGAACATAACTTTTTGGAAAATTTTTAAATGTAAGTGTTTAATTCTAAAGTGTGTAGGTTTTTATTAGTCAAAATATTGTTAAAATATTGTGTTAATATATTGTGTATCATTGTAATCAATTCCACATTAACTCCCACGTTATTAATAAATTAGCTTATTCTAACACCCATTGGCTCATACCCAATTGCAGTTCAAATAAGTGTATGTATATACCTAGCATACTAAATATGCTAATAATTATTCATTAAAATGAATTTTCATGTGCACAAGATATAGGGTTCTTCGCTCCTAAGAAATAACGGCGAACGAAAGGGATAACGGCTGAAATGACGAGTTGTTGCACTGAAATTACGACTCCTCTCAAAATTAATACGAATAGTAGTATAGCTTTACGAACTATTTATCGAGGAAATAACTAAACGTAAAATAATTCTGTTATGTAAAATATTTTTGTCTTTCCGTCAATTTAATTACAACAGTTTATCAGAATGCCTAGCTATCATCTCTTATTATCGTCTTATAATAAAATACGAGCTAAATTACAATGTGGCCGTTTTTTGATTTATTGCTAATACTGGGTTGCGCCGAGCAGCCGAGACGACATCGCCCAGACTGTATGAGTTTAATACGAATACTGAGTAAAAGGAATAGTTATTAAGTGCATATATCATGGATCCAATTAGTGCGAGAAACTCTTGAACCTCTGGCCTAGGTCAGGAAATATTCAACACCATTCATAAAGCAAATGACTCATTTGTACTAAATAACTTCACCTCCCATAATGGGATGGAAGATCAACAAGGAGAACCACATCCACAGCAAAATACTCTAGTTTTGCATCAAGCAAAGATCTTCTCCAGAAAAGCAGTGGTCTAAGGATTTTGTAAATAACATAGTGATGCTATAACTCGAGAGATAAAGGCGTAGAAACTGTTACGTTTCTAGTGACTGATATCCCGCAGTTTATGCTCCCGTAGGCGCCACGATCGTCGGAATTTCCAACTAAATTTTAGATGTCGTTGCTTTCCACTTACCCAGCATCGCGGTCCGTTCTCCTCACTTTCAAGGATGTCAAATAAAATACTTAAGGTTCGAAGACAAATAAAATATATTGTTCAAAAATTTCTGGATGGGATGGCTAATTAATCGGCAAACTTACCTGTTCCGCTTCTGTGAATATTTTGTTCTGTGTTCTTAAACTATGGATTAAATGTATCTTAATGTATTTTAAATCATGGATTAAATATCTTCCCAAGGTTTCATCGATCTTCTGATCACCTGAAGACACTACTATATGGATATTTGAACAAGTATTTCATTTTAAATCTCACGACATAGTCGGCATGCGGCCGCCTCTTTCGAACTCTAGCCAGCGTCTCTCCAACACACTTGCCTCCATACAGAAACGTATTTACTAATAATGAATGTAAATCCTTGCGCGCCATTTTGAAACGTAATTACTAATAATAAATGTCAATCCCGCTAGCTAGGTCGACGGGTTCATATGTAATAATTGTTGCTACTTACTCCGCAATCAATTACTTAATCTGCCATCCATACTGAGTGGCGACGAATCTGAAAATAATTCTGAAATATCTACTCAAGGATTGCATGTAATGGCAAATGAGATACAGCTTTCTTTTATACTATGAATTATAATTTATTATGAATGCCAAAGTTATCTACTATCATTGATTATTACAATCCATCGTTAGGTCATGACCATTTTTCTCGCTATTGTAATAATAGCGTCATAGAACTTTTTATCCTTTCTTGCCTCTTCGCGCGCACGTCGCTCGATGTCGCCACGTAGAATATCGCTTCTTGTCGAAGTCCACGACGATCAGCGACCAAGTCGAAAGTTCTTCCAACCACTTCACAAGCACTGCCTATACTCTTTGTCTTGCGCCTAAGGTGGGCACCTATTTCAAACTGATTACTTTCCCAGGTCAAAATAATATGGCAATTCACAATTCACTGGTAACATTTCTAAGTCAAATCTTGTAACTTCACCGTGAAAATATTCTAAGTTCACTTTCCAGTTCACTCATGAAAGTATTACAAGTCCGAGTTTGCAATGGTACAACACGTAAATTTTACAAGTTCCAGTTGCACACCTAAGGCGGAAATATTCTAAGTTCAAGTTCAATGTTCACTCTCACGAAATATCACAAGTCCCGATTAGATAATTAACCTCACGAAAAAACGCGGAAGTGCTCCGCTCACTACCACGACACGAGTCGGATTCTCCTAATTCCCAATCTGGTCCAACCTTCAAAACTCGCTGTTTTTCTCTCTATTGTTTTTTTCGCGTTGCTACAGTGCACCTTGCACTTGCCTCCAAACGAACTTCTTGTTGTTTCGCGTTGCTACGGTGCACCCTGCGTGTTTACTTTAGAGCTCTCCCGGTTACTACGGTGTCCCCCCGCACGAACTCGCGTTGCTACGGTGCCATCTGCGTATCTATACCATAGAAACCCACGTCTTTTGCAATATTTACAACATTTCGACCTTTGTTTGCCTAAATCAAATGTCCGTCATTTTTGGTATGTCACAATACTAACCCTTTACATAACTCATTGCACTCATTACTCATTATTCGTACCGTTCTTAGCCACGCCGTTTGTCAAATATTTCATCAACTAAGCTGTTTAATAATCAATGCAAATGAAATAAACCTATGCAACATATTTCAACCATTAGGTGTTCAAAATATAAATAGCGGTATCAACCACAGAGAACCTCATTCGAAGCTACCACTAATACTTATATCCGACATCAACAATGTGTCATCCCAGCATTTTGTACAGAGGAAGGTCGCAGTTTGACAGCCGAAACGTTATTTATGTATAGGTTGCAGCGTATCCCGAATAGCCAAGTTTGTATCCACTTTGGACGCGGAAACCTACGCTTTCCTACCGACAATTAGTTACCCGCATTTAAAACATCAACTATCGTCAGAGAAATGCTGCAAATTACGAAGCAACAGCCAATTACAACCCACCCCCAAAAGAATTCCCTCTAAATTCTGTGGTGGCAGCAGAGAGTTTGTGGTACTCCATTATAAACTATCTGGGGTCAATGAGGTATCTACCACAATAGTATTAAATGTAATTTTAATATAATTACATATAGCCAGATACGTGTTTTGGGAACACTTCCCATCTTCAGTGATTCTACAATTTACAATTAAGTACATAAACAAATTACACATGTATTAACGTCAACAAAATCATATATAAACAGTGAGCAATAAAATAATTATTTAAAATTAGTACTTACCCAAGTAACCGATCCTGATACTAATTTCAAAATTCTACATTTCGAAAAAAAGGCACCAAATTTAGAAATCTTAATAATAGAAAATTTAGAAATCTTAAAATTATGCACAAATCCCAACCTTTTATGCCTCCATGAGCAATCCATAGTAAAATCCTGCCCCATCATAAATTTATTAATTGACTAGCTTTACCATCCGTTCATTTCCTCCCAAACCTTCCCGCAGTCTGCTTTCGTACAGCGTACGATCAAAATGGCGTCATACTTTGACGACTTTCCATGAAATTATGCGTTTAATGTGTTACTTGGGTAAGTACTAATTTTAAATAATTATTTTATTGTTCACTGTTTATATATTATTTTGTTGACGTTAATACATGTGTAATTCGTTTATTTACTTAATTGTAAATTGTAGTACCACTGAAGATGAGAAGAGTGTTCCCGAAACACGTGTCTGGCTATATGTAATCATATTAAAATTACATTTAATACTATTGTGGTAGATACCTCACTGACCCCAGATAGAATTCCCTCTATTAAATATATGTACACTTACTTGTCACAATTCTTCCGCACTCTCGACCACCTGTACCTGCCCTTCCAAAACGTTTTCCATCATACGCACAGGTCACGAGCAACCAGTCTGCAGATCGTGGAAGAATTTGGAAGTATTTTGCCTTTGAGAGCTTTGGAAGCTTCATTTTCTAAATTTGGAAGCATTGTTACACAATAAGCCGAAGTTTAGTTCTCAGCAACTTACTTGTAACTGTTATGTACAAACTCAGAAGAAATTATTTCAAATAACGCTGCGTTAAAAAAATAGCACTGTGGATTGCAAACAGCATCACACAATATCGCCAAGAGCTAATTGTATTCTTGCAATCTCATACACATAGATAATGTAAATATTAATCACTGAAACCCATTTCACCGAGAAATCTCACTTATTCACTCCATGCTGCTTGATCTACAACACCAAACTTTCTGATGACACTGCTCATAGAGGAAACTTTATTATTACACGTGACAGTACAAAACGTTACGAACTGCAAAAAAACAATCACTATTACCCACAATCTACCGATGTTAAACTTAATGATATTTCCTGTCCGATCATCATAGCTGCTGTTTATTATCCATCCGAATACTCTACAACAGAACTGATGTTTGAAACTTTTTCAGCTCCTTGGAACAAAATTTATCGGTGCCGCGGCGGCAACTAAAGTACGAAGGCCGTGCACTGTGGCTCCCGACTTTAACTTTTAGATGTATTCAACGCAACAATCTTCCTCCAGTATCTATGGAAGAACCTACGTATTGGCCATCAGACGTTGGTAGAATTCCTGATCTCCTGGATGCCTTCATTACAAAAAGTATTGCCGCAGATACAATACAAATAGAATCAAACTTAGATATATTTTTGGATCATAGTCCTGTAACATTAAGGATGAGGTCCAAAGTATTGCAACGTCCTACGACTCGAAAAGGATAACAAGTGTACAGATTGGAATAACTTTCGTAAAATTATACAGTAGACTTTTGTCAAACCTTCCATTAAGAAATGCAGACGGGACATATGATTGCATGGAACATTCGACTAGATGCATTCAAAATGCAGAAAGGGAAACAATGCTTCTTTTGTCCTGCGCTAGACAATATTCTTATCCTTTAAATGTTATTGAAGCGGTGAAGAGAAGATACAAAGACAAATCTGAAGCCCACTAGATATCACCAAAATAGAACTAATTTTAATAGAGCAGTTCGTCTCCTAAAACAATCCCTACAACAGCTAAGAAATGATCCCTTCCACGAATATACTATTTTATCCTTAAAAGCAGCAACCACAATCTGGACGGTTTACCTTTCGCGTTGTTCACACAGGGACGGACAGACGAACGAACAGATGGACGGACAGACAGACGTTTTACCGTCATTAGATTTTTCGGTATCAAGGACCCACAAAGCATGGATTCTGGCTACATCACATGTTAAGAGTTTTTTTCTAAATTTACCAATTGGATTTAGCAACTTTTTCGTTACCAGGGCCCTGTAATAAGAGTTTTATCTGCCAAAAATTCGCCGTTTTTCGCACAGCATTACATAACTTTCTCTCTACTACGAATGCGATAGCGAGAAACTAACAAGATCGCGTTTCCTTGTCGCCACCGAACATTGGAGAGACCCCGAATGAAAATCCTTGCGAATATTTGAGATGCGTGGAGGATGTTTCGAGGTCGCGCGTGTAATGCAGAACCACTATATATCAAAAGCTCGTACAGTTACTGCTAAAGGATATTACTTGTCAGATGAAACTCGCACTGCCGCCGCATCCTCGTGGTTACGGATAATTTAAACAAGTTCCTAGCCCGCTACTAGGTGAACAAACCAAATGCAAACTCCAACGACGTTTAGTTGTAGTAGAAAGCTTAGGCATCTCAATAATTGACTTTGGAATAAATGTTACTGCGTCTCGAAGACAGACCGATCCAGAGATGGTTGATAAGCGACTTGTGTGGGTGTTAACAGGACTTTTCCCGCAATACATTAAAAAATTATTAAACGCCGCAGAGCTACACACGCTGCTCGCTCAGGACGATCATACGAATAACACGAGGCACACAACTGCGGCATTCAAAGTCAAGGTCAGGGCGGCACCCGCGAACAAGCACGGGAAGCGTGGCCTTGTAGACACGAACAAACATCAATATCATCAATCCCTTTTTTAAGAGAGTTAATATTAAAAAACATTTCTTCTCGTATAATTGTATACTTCTCTTATTTGATGGCTGTGCACATTGGCATAATGATACGCATTACGATGCAGATTTCATTATAATACAGGATTGTGACCAATCACAGAGAAGTTTACAAACCAAGTATTGACATTCAATTAATCATTGAGAATCGTTTTAGTAAATATTTCGTTCGATTGTGCACATTAAAATAGAATTTAAAATTATACTACGCTTGTCAGTTTTAATTTCTTTTATAATTAGTAATTATTTTATTGGAGTATTATTTAAAATAAATTCGATCGTAATTTCACATTGATCCTTTTGACTAGCGCAGTGGTAGTTATTTGAGGGGCATTTGATTTACGTTAATCAGAATGCTAGTCATTTGGTGTGGTATGTTGATGCTGTGTGGTAGTTCTTAAAAACCTGCAAATTCTTTAGTTTAAAATATAAAGTGAATCAGAGGTGGAATTGACACATCCAGAAATACGAGAAAAGCGAAAATAAGAATAAATAAATGTTAGATATAATGTTCAATTTCTTTATTTTGATTATTCATAGATTGAATGTTGGTGATTCCGAGCGCGTCAACTGCTAAGGTCATTAGTCACGTAAGTGTAGTGCATATTTTTCCTCGGGAGGTGTCAATGATCATTCCCCGCCGGTTGACGTCATCCAGCGCTGTCGTACCGTCGGCCAACGGTGTTTCCTAACCAAGTATCTCCCCCAGCGGGGAATCGCCCCGGCCGGGACAAGCTATAAGCTCCCGGACGGTCTCCCGGACGGCATGTGTGGTAATGTGGTGCATGTTAGTGTCAGTGTACGGAAGTAAGGGATGTGGATAGGAGTAAGTAGAAGGTAAGATTGCTCACGGTTCGTGGCCCGTTTGTTAGAACACTGCTCCGGCATTCGCCTGGTGTTGATCGGAGAAATCATGAAGAACTGGCGATCGGAGCACCCGTCTCTAGAATTCTCCTCCAGGCAGCGACTGAATTTGACCTAGCTGACAA
This sequence comes from Teleogryllus oceanicus, assembly GCA_964035755.1. Classification (NCBI taxonomy): domain Eukaryota; kingdom Metazoa; phylum Arthropoda; class Insecta; order Orthoptera; family Gryllidae; genus Teleogryllus; species Teleogryllus oceanicus. The sequence continues at coordinate 125,653,508 of CAXIVR010000003.1, read as the reverse complement.
GCTAGTGTCAAAGATCCTGCCATCGTCGGGATTTGAACCTAGGACCACCCGGTCAGAGGTACTACAGTGCCATCAGCTGATGCCCGGGGCAACCTTTCCCAGACATCATTATTCTTAGAAAACAATGTTTTCAATGAGTTGACTTTAGGTTAATGGAAGTATATTCCTTTAGTGAGTTAAAACTGATCATTTGTACTCCCTCGCAGGTGGATATATAAATCAATTTACCTGCAGCAGGGTAGGGAGCTATTCGCTAGGTGACCTTGGCTGAATCCTACAAATCAATTGCCACGAAACGATTCATTGTAAAAGTTCGAACTTGTAATTATTATGTTACCGTAAGTCGGAGACAAAAAGTACAGTATTAAACTCGATATAATGGGTAATCTTACATTCGTGTAAAGTTTACGATATTCGCTCGTTCCTCGCTCGTATAGTAATATCACACTCGTGTATTAATACCCATCATTACATCATCGTTTCATAATGTACTATTAAAATTCAATAAAACGGGGAAATACATTGATTTTGCCCTGAATTGTTCAACGTAATAGTTTTAGTTGTTTTTTTCAAGTACTACGTCATATGTTATTTTCATACATGTACTTTGTGAGTATTTACTGTTGACTTGGGAAACCAATTTGACAAGCAAAATTCCCTGTTTTCATCTGCAATAACTTAAACTTTTTAACATGTTATCAAGATACGCTATTCATCTTTCTTGTCAAGCTTAAGTCAGACCATCACGCTTCGTAGAGACAAGTGTGACTCAGAGCATCAACTGATGTCACTGCAGTGCCTCTGACCGGGAGGATCTAGGGTTCGAGTCCCGTCGGTGGTGGCAGGATTTTCGGCACCAACTACATAGCTAAGTCGAATAGCTTCTGCTGGTGAAGAATTCAAGCAGCCGTCTGATCTGATCGTCAGTTGTGTGGTTTCTCGGCATAACTAGGCATTTGCCGGAGCAGTACCCTAGCAAATGGGCCACGGACCTCGTGCGATCTTTTCTTCCCATTCCTTGTCCTATCCTCACCCCTTACACACACTTACACTTGCGTACACCACACTTCCACACAGGTCGGGAGCTTAGAGCTAGAGATGTTGCTCCACTAGTGGGAGATACCTTGTTGGGGAGAACTCGGCTAGCCGACGGTAGCTCGGCGCTGAATCTCGCCATCCAGTGGAGCAAGATCACCGCCACCTCCATAGCAAAAAACATGTACTACACTTACAGGACCAATGACGACAGTTGACGCGCCCAGAATTACTAGTATTCAATCAATCTATCAATCATTCACGCGGCCACGGGTCGGGCGGGGCCGCGCCCAGCCGTCAATCATCATTAGCCGACATCAGTCAACTAATTTTGACCGAATCTTCAGGGTGTGTCAGGAACTTCGAAGTCATAGCACTACGCATGAGATGTCCGTAGATTTTTTTTTTTTCATGAATTGTGCTGTTGACGAAGATGAAGTGGAGGCGAAAGACGTGAATAGGGATAAAAGCTGCCCATTAATTAAAATGCAATGCTTTAATATGATAGTTGCTGTTCTGATAGATTCAGGGAGCTCTGCCTCAGAAATTTCAATAAGATTTTTTAAATAAATTAAGAATCCAAAATACTCAAATGTTGGAATCCCCTATTGTAAATAGGAAAAGGAGCGTTGCCCTCGTGGCGCAAGCACTGCTTGCAATTCATTGCTTTAAATTTAAGGTCACTTTTCAACAACTAGATCATAAGCGACCACGAGTATCAAATTTAGAATTTTCACAAGATTATACATTTTATACATTCCGTTATACAATTACACACAATTCATACAAGAATATAAATTGTCAAAAAGTGTCAATATTTTAGGTACTTACATCATTGGGATAGATAAACACAGGGCTGGATTTCTGACAGAACGCGACGTAACGGCGTTTAGATACCTGGGGAATAATGATTAAATTATACTTTATATACATTAACGAAACAAGTGATTATAGAGGGGGATAATTGCATAAGTGGTATGGTAAAAAAAACGATAACAACAGCGAGTTTTTTTATATACCACGAGTGCAATTATACCCCTTTATACACATGCTATGTTCACAGTTTTTTCGTTTCCATGTAAAAATAATTTAAATTTAAAAACATTCAAGCACATATTTACCATCAGAGTAAAGCTTACATTTCATGGTGTAGTATTGCTTCTCAAAAAGATGTACTTCAGTGCGCCTTGCATTGCTTTTGTTTCCACGAAATATTTGGAAATGAAGGTACTGGACATATGTGAATAAAATATTAGAAGAAACTGACAAAGTCGTGAAAATATTACTTTCCACGAACCTGCTGCTTGAAACTAATTTTCGCACTAAATGTTCTACGATTTCAGATGATTTTTACATGAAACTATGAGTTGTGTTAATTCTGAGAAAGTGTGGCATAAACAGTATTACATAACCATTACTAATGACGAGAAAATACGTTTACTATTGACAGTAGCACTGTGGAAGCAACAGCGTTTCGCTGAATTTGATGAATCCCGAAGGCTCCGGACTCCTCAAGCCCTGCTAGTTTCTAGCCCCACTATTTTTTTTAGCTCTACTAGTTTCTAGTAATCTGCAGAGTACACGTCAATGATATTGGTCTTAAATTATGGGTTGTAGATGGAGGCCTGGTTTCGGTGTAGCAATTACAAGAGCTTCATTCCATTGCTCAGGGAAGGGTTGGGAGTTCCAGATGTCATTGACGGCAAACATTTTGTGGAGATATTCAAAATGTTTTTTCTGAAATTTTTAAGAGGTATTCATTGGCACGGTTAGGAATATTATCTAAGAGAATATTAGGAATAGTATTCGGACCTGGTGCTGAGCTTTTACTATTTTTTAAAACGTTAAGAAGCTCATCCATCTGGAATTGACGGTTAAATGGATCATTGTTGTTACTTAGGAGGATTTGAAAGTTTTGAGTGACTAGAGATGTATACAGGATTAATTTACGAAAGGATGATTCGTAGTTATTATTGCTAGAATTGTTGGCGAATGAAACTGTCAGAGCATTGCAGATATCTTGAGAGCCACTGTATTCTATTCCATTTTCATCTTCGAATGTTGAAAGTAAGCTAATTGATTAGGAACCGCTAATTGATTTCATTTTTTTTTTCACATAGTTGCGGACGGAATTTGACCCGTAATAGAAGATGTAAAATCTTTAAAAGATTGTAACATAGTACTTTTTAAGAGTTAAGCGGGCTTTTGCTATAGTTTTTTCTATTGTATAATAAGCCCAGGTCTGTCGATTTAAATATATTATATGTTCTAAATGCTCCCTTTTTTCTTTGATGGCTACCGTGCAATTTCCATTTCAGTACGTTTTGGCTATTAAAATCTCCTAAGTTGATAAATGGTTTAGGGAGTTGCTTAACAATGTCATCAAGGGACAGTGAAATTAATTTTAATTCTATTTGTCGTTGCTTCCAGATGAGTTTGAAGAAGAACATTATGTAAGAAAAATTCTGGCTTAGTATAAATTGCAACGCCACCACTGGCAATGTCAGATTTTTCTATTACAAAATATAGATATGTAGCCAAACAACGAGCCACAATTTTGGAATTTAAAGTTTGTTTCTTGAAAGCAGATTATTTTTTATTTGAAATTTTTAATAAGAAACTTGATGAAGGGTTTTCTTGCAAAAAAAAACATTACAATTCCATTGTATAATGTCCTTTGTAAATGGCTTAATTAGTTTATTTCCTATTGTCTTAAGGAAGAAAGACAAGAAGGGGGAAAGTTGAATCACCGCGCTTCTGAATCTTGTTCCTTAGCATTAGCTTTTTCATTCATATCTGCATCATATTTTTTATAATTCTCGAGCATCTATTTTTCACGCCGTGATTTGCTTATGTTTTGTGAACAGATCTTAACATTGTTGTTAAAGCTGTAAAATCATCTTGAACTCTCTAGTAATTTTTACAGTACAGTTATTACCTTTCGTTCTGTCAAAGAAACTAGGAGTTGATGTAGATTTAGTGTATAATGAACATTAATAGATTCTAAAATTGTGTTAGTATTGGACCATGACTGATCGTCAACATTCTCAGAAGAGGTTTTAGTTTTTGTCTTATTCTTGGAGGGTTGTTTTCTTTATTTCTTCTTTACTTTCAGTATTTTTCTCATCTAGGTCAGAGGGTTCCAAGTTTGAGCTAACAGTAGATAACGGTCTCTTTAATCTGACGGGATTGCAGTAGAGGTCAACGTCCATGGTGTTTCTTTTGAGGTAACTTGGCTTGTAGAGGAGGGAAACTATCAGGGGCAAGTTTAAGGCTAGAATTTTCGTTCATCTTATCGCTTTCGGCTAGTGTAGATTTAAATACTTTGGGAGAATGGTCAATTATTAGAATTATTAATAATCTCATTATTTGATTCTGCGAGTTCTACTTCCGTAGGAAAAAGTAGGGTATTAGTTAATTGGGAGTTACATTTATTTGGGCAGTTTCTTGCTATGTGGCCCTGATGTTTACTCAGAAAACAAATAGAAACGTTAGAGGTTACAAATATTCAGTGGGATACATTATCTAAAAACACTTGAAATGATTCAGGTAATTTATGTTCATCATTCGGTGAAACAAATATTTGGTTGCGAAAACTGAGGAAGTGGTTCAAGTTGGTGTTATTAAATACAACACTCAGGAAAGTTAACGGTACTACAGTTTTAACACCGGATATTAATACTTTTTCTTCAATCACTTCATATGAGCTATTTGGGCAAACATTTGATAAAAAAATTGTTTTGTTCCTAAAAATTAATGGTCTTACTGGGAAAACTTGATTAGACACAACAATGATCTTATGATTGTAGACTAGATCATCTGCGATTTCCTTGCTGGATACAAACCCACACAGTCTGTTCTTCGATATTTTCGAAGCAAACTTTATATAACTTAGTTAACTTGGTAGATCACGTTTCAATGAATTCTACAATTGGTGCACTATTTGCCGAGTCTATGATAATAGCATTTTCTTACTTGCGAAAAAGAGATTGCATAGTAATTTTAGCGTAATTAATCTTACTGTTCTAGTCTCCTGAAGGTTGATGAACTTGAGAGGACTCCATGATGGTCACAAAAAAATTAAATTATATTCACTTAGTTATGTATAATTTCACTTCACTTTTCAATACACAATAACTCAATTTCTATCACATTTTACATGATGCTGACAACCACCGAGTCAGTGAACGCACGCACGTGATTTTGCCCGGAGCGGACGGAGCGTCTGACCACCTCCGCGGTCAGGGCGCGACTGTTTCACTTCGTTTAGCAAGGAAATTACGATGCAACATGTCTAGTCGTGCCGAATTTACTGTTTAATATTATTATTATGGGGTTTTCTCTTTGGAATTTCATTGTGCTGTTGATATGACGATTGTTATGGTGTCTGTATTTTTGGACGTGTTACCGTTAGAGATGTTAATTTAAGTATTCTGAGGTTTATGCGTTATCATTTCTTCAATAATAGATTACTTGGGTTTATTTAATTAATTTCTGTGTTTTGCTTTTTTATTTCTTTTACTGGTCAATTTTGGTTCTTTTATTAAACCTTTTCTTGTCGTTGAAGTTATTGGATGCTCGCCATTTCCACCATAATCGTTAATTAGAAATTTTCGAAGAGCCCTCCAAGGCTTGGAACGAAAAGGAGGAAAAGTGTAGAAAATTTACACCGAGCTGATCGCTCTCACTTGATTTTTGTTTCTTCGCTTTTCCTTGAGCTCCCGCTCTGGCCACGCTACCCCGGCGTCTCGCGCCCCGAGAAGTTTGAATAACGTCCACTAGCTAGTCACCATATGCTCTATCACCCGCGATCCTTAGGTGTCGCGGATGCACGAACAAACTAGTGGAGGTACAACAGCTCATACTTCCTCACATTATTTATAAATTATAAATTTTCGAAATTACAGAGAGTTCAACGACAATGAGACGTGCGCAATTCTTGAATGTACGCAATTTTATCCTCTTTCGTTTCGTACCAGGTCAATATTTCTGAAAAGCGGATAGTTTTTTTTTAGTTGTATTGAGATCAAGTGGAAAAGTTTCTGAACCTGGTGAAAAAACTCTTACAAACTGTACTGGAGCTGTAGATGGTGGTAGTGCAGCAATGTTTTCCTTGTAAGTGAAGACAGCTTTAGCGTACATATCCCCACTGGTTTAGTATAGGCACATTCTTTTCACTGGAGTCGAATAATGAAATCAGAAAAAGTTCACCAACATCTGCAAACATCACACTACTTGCTTTGGAGAGTTTGAATAATAATTTTATAATCAGTCAGATTAGTGTTCTTGGTCAGTCAATAAAATAGTTTTCGGTGCTTGATCAATGCCGAGGTGCTTTCGCAACCGCTCATTGCATGTAACAACACCACACCAAGTTATCGGCAATTGTTTCACTTATATTAGTGAAAAGGAAAATGTGGGTGAAGAAACTGTCTTTCTCGGGTGTCAAAAAGAACACATTTGTATGCTTGCAGAGGGAATATTACCAACATATCCAATACATTCTCGCCAACTACAATCTAGGTCTTATTTGTTCGATCTAAAGACAAAGCTGGGTCGGCGTGCCTTCATCTTCATTCGCTTGTTTGCACGTCATTTCTGCAAATAAAAACTGTGTAATCAACATTTCTATTAACCGTCTTTTATTATTCGTATTAGCAAGAAAATTTTCTTTGAGCATCGTATGAATCATTGTGTCGTCAAACACAATGTAGGCAGGTTTTATAGATCTTTTACTTCGCTAAGCACTTCAGGGGAGCCATAAAAAACTACTGCTTGAGCTTTATATTTTGACGTATATTCAATATACTTGGTACATACAACGTAGATTCGTGTCAAAAAAACTCTCAGATAAAAACCTGACATCAATGACGTATGGATTTTGGGCACTGAATTGCTTGTTTATTATTGATTTGAACGCTGTAAAGAGAGTGTTCAGGTTTGGCAACAACAATTTTGCCTGGAAAAACATTTTTAAGTACAAAATGTGTAAAAATCATAACTTTCAAATTTTTTCAAAATAACTAAAATCCCATCCAGTAATAAAAAGCCCGTTAATGTCATTTGTATGTAGCACATGTCTATAAAAATCAGGGCTTTCGAAACACACGCGTCGGTGAAGGTGCACTCCATTTTTTACAGTAACATCCAGGCACATTTTGCTCACTAACGGCGGTACCATTGATTCTAGAAAAGAAAAAACATGGAACACATAAAATGTAGGCAACTTATTCTCTTTTCGATTCATATCCAGTAAGTATTTACGAAATTTTGTATGTTCTTAAGTTATGATGAGATAAAGTGGGAAATTTTCCATTTTTTCATGTTTCTGCTTGTATCACCAAATTTGGCGGTGCATTTACGGCAAAATATTAATTGGAGGAGAAAAAGCTTCATGACATTAAGTGTAGGTAATTTGAACTTCTTTTACTTTACATAGGACAATTATGTGAGAAAAATGAGTGGCATGAGTGGTCTATAAGGTCCGGGAGAGTGTGGATTGTGGAGCATTTGATGTGCTCCTCAATGTCTAAATAATAACCAATTTTCAGAAATATTTGAATACTGAAATTTCCCTTTTAAATGTTTCAGGATTTTTCATGAACACGGATATTTTTGTAGATGTTCTGATTGAATCATAATGTATTTTATATTGTATATAATGTATATTTAGTATATTTTGAGACCATATACAATTGTATTTCCCCTTTTACCTTCGCTACGCAATGGTGTACGAAATAACTCTTGGTTAAAGAACATCAGAATCTAAAGTTTCCGCTGTTATGGATGACTGCTCACGAGACAGATTTAAGTAGCCAACAAAGTTCACGACGAATTAAAAATAGCTCTCGTTTTATACTCGCTGTTGATTAATCCGACAGTAACATTAATCAGAAGTTTCATTTGACAATTGGAGGACTACAATCTGATATGTTTCGAAAACAGGATATTTAACCCAGGATTGTTTGTTTTTACTGAATTTTGAAAACTTTTCCAAGTCGTCTAAGATAATAATGCCTGTAATTAATAAATACAGTTGCAAAACAAGTCGTTTCATAACCCAGCGGGAAGCGCAGTTACCATATTTTGGACCTGTTGAATATCGTTATTACATTTCTTTTCATTACGTAATTATTTATTCATTACATTTATTTTCATCTGTATAATTATCACCATTTTATGTATCTTCATGCTCACAATTTTCTCTTGTTTTCAACGCGACGGGAGAAGCTTTTTCCTAGAGTGAAAACACATTTCTCAACCACATATTCTGATTCATTGCTATTCTCGTTGTTTAGTTAAATCAAGTTCTCTCGGTTTATTCTCGCGGGCTCGTAGTGGGTTCTGAAACCCAAGGGAAGGTTTAAAATCTTTCGCCTTTTACGCCTAGATCCATTCTCAGTTCATTATTGATAAACATAACGAATTATTCTTATTTCAACATGCAATCAACTTGTCCTGCCAAGCAACACACAAGATTCTCAGAAACTGTCTCAAATCTCAATGTCCGTAATAATTTTATCAACGATTTATTTCAGTTTGTTTTCTAGTTAAAGTGCTTTCCCTTGCCTACCCTTGCTTTTACCACTAACATCTTCGAGACCAAGTAAATAACTCAACTCACAAAAAAAGATAATTTTTCGATTATTTCCTCCGAGAAATAAAACATGACTCATTCTCTGAGAAAAAATTCTCCTTTTTTCCAACATTTTTTCTGAGATACTCACAATATACGGATCGTAACGTGCATTGCAATATTTGAATTACTCTCAAATGAAGCTTTCAATGTGAGTTGTAATATGAATTATTGTGAATTGAAACAAAGTAATGTAATATGTATTAATAGTGTTTAATTTCAAATTTAAAAAAATGAACAAAAATTTTATACGAATTTATTTGAAAAATCATGTGAATCACGCATCACATTATGGGTATTTTCGTATTCTTCCCACATTATTTCTACAACATGAGCGAAGCTTATGTGGCCCCAAGTCTAAACTTCCTCCGAACTCCTCTCCAAATCGGACGCGATCCTTGAAGGCTGACAGCGTTCCTCGCGCATAATGTATAGCCCGCAACACCCACACGCTTAGTGCCCGCCCCCACCGCACTCTTCGCGCCGCCATCTGTCGGCCGCCGCGTGATGTTGCAGGCGGCGCGTGAGAGCGCTCAGTCGGTAGATGGCAGGCCGGTGCGCGAGCATGACGCTGCCAACCCCGCGCGCGCACCGCAATTTGGATGCGATGGCGATTTAATTGAACGGAGCGGCGGAGTACATGAATCTCGCGAATTAGCATACGCAAACAATTTTCAGCTCAACTCTTTCCCACGAGAGCATTTGCGGAATAAACAAAGGACTGATAAGCGACTTTTCGATGTCGATCGAAAGCACAAAACATAAATTTTATATTTCTGAAAGGAAAAAAAAAAAAAAACAAGCAACGTATTTAAAAAAAAAGTAGGAGAAATGAAATACTGATACTTTTATAATATCTTGACAGCCAGAACTTCATGTTCATTCTTGTTGAGTAGTATTCGTCTCAAGTTGCCCAGTTCCGTCCTTTATGCCTACTGTCATTTTAGCTAAAATCTTTTTTTTTTTTAGGAATTCTTAGGGATGGTCTTGCAACATACGCGTTTGAAAGCCAAGATTTTTTCACTAAAAATAAATCCCGGAACGCTCTCAAAATAAACTCTTTCTCCCGCATTCCCTCAGAGCAATCCCAAATCGATCGCCCGCCGTCCGCGGCACAATTACTCGGCTCCACAACAGCGGAGGAGCGGGCGGCAGCGGGCAGAAGGGGTCGCGGCGCCGGCGCCGCTGCAGTTGCCAGCAGTGCCGCCCCCGCACACGCCGCCTCCGCCGCCGCCGCCGTCGCTCGCGGCAGCCGCGGCCGCCGGCGCCCGCCCCGCACGCTGTGCCAGCCACCGAGCCCTCCCGCCCGCCCGCCAACCAGCCAGCCAGCCAGCCGGCCTGCCGCTGGCCAAGGACGCCCCGCGTCGTGCTGTGCGGCGCCGCGCGGCACCTGCGATGCGGGCGACGGCACGCGGCGGCGATAAGAGCGCGCGCCCCACACGCCCGCCGCGCGCCGCCAGTCGCGCCCGCCAGCGCTCCGCAGCGACAGCCCCTGCAGCCGCCGCCGCCGACCCAGCGCCTCCGCCGCGCGCGGCGCTACGCTCACGCTGACGGACCGACTTGCGGACCTTGAGGTACGCCTCGAGCACGCGTGCTCCAGACCGCCCGCACGCTCGCGCGCGACCCCCGACCCGACGAGCCCTGTCACGCGCCCCGCCAGCGCGCGCGTGGGCGGCCGGCAGAACGCAGACGCGGCGACTGAACGGGGGCGGACCCCCACGCGGGGCGGTCGATACGCCCGGCGCTACTACGGGGCCCCCAACCCTCGCGCCCGGTGCGCTCATTGATTCCTCGACGGGGCGGGGGCGGGGGGCGGGGAGAGGGGGGCGGAGGGCTCGGGGGGAAGCGCAAGAAGAACGGGGGCGACGCGACGGGAGCAACGAACGCAGACGCGGCGACTGAACGGGGGCGGAAGTTCGGGGAGTTGGGGCGATGGCACTGCGGGCGACAGGTGTTGGCGGAGGGGCCTCTGCGAGACTTGGTCATAGCGTGGGTGGCGTTCGTGCTGCAATCGCCAGTTCGATAAGTCGGTATGTGGTGGCGTCGCTTACCTAAGTCGTCACTCGGGTAAGGTTGGGGGAAGTGGGAAAAGTCTGTTCAACCTGAAACAGGTGCCCCGCAATCACCTTTTTGGAAATGAATGACGGAAGTTTTACTTGATATATATTGCGGATGCACAAAATTATTGGAAAGTAAACAGAAACAAAGAGAATTCAACTTTAAACCCAAATAAACAACACTGAAGTTTTACTACTTTTTGTAACAAAACGATTCCAAAGAATTACATACAAATTAAAATGTTTATTTACAATTCTTCAACCTTAAGAGAAATGAAGCCTAGTAAATTATTTATTGTTATTTTGAGATGGCCTTTCGACTCAAATGGTTTTGAGTATTCTTCGGTATGTTCCGTAATATTCTGGTTGATAAAAACATGAATATTCATCGTTAATATGAATGCATCAAATTTGCGTTCAAGCGTTAAGAATTATCAAATTAGAAATGCATTTCTTCCTTAATAACATTTAACCAACGCATTATTTCGAAAATTAATGATTAGTTACAATTTAAATGTTGTATTACATAATATAGATATTTAGTGCCTAATAATATTATTGTTAGTGTGATTACGATTGACATATTTATTTTTCTTGTATTTGTAACTCGTTGCAGACATAATTCTTCCCCTTTTTCTCTCATGATTATTTACACTGTTCTTATTTTTTCAATAAATTTTAACTATAAAGAAATACGCTAGTATCGACCGACTAGGTCTGTAGTTAGAATTTCAGTCTTTTTACTAAGGTTATTCTGACGGAGTACTTTTCCTTCAAAGATTATTCCTCATTAAACCAGGAAAGTCCCTTTTCAATAGTGTAGCCTGAAATTATTCTTCTTCTGAGTTTTTTCAGCTTCTATACTGAGTATAGAAGTTCCAATGGTTTAACACCACGCGGGCAAAGTCATTGCATGACTGTAATATCACTGGATCGATATACTCTTTATAACCGTCGCGTTTATACTGCATGGGCTGTTGCGTCGGGTAGGTTCCGACGTAATCGTGGATTTATCAAATATATGAACTTCGGACAACTAAAAGTGGAGTTTCCAATGTACTATGTGCAACGACGCCCCTTGCTAAAATATGACCCTTGTGATTCAAAGTTTCTTTATTTTGTAATGCATATCTCTTGGAGAACTACCGAGATTTTTACTAATTATGAAATCCGAAATTCATTTCTTGCCGAGCTTTAATCACAAAATGCTTGATTTGTAGACATGCTAAATTGACAAAAAACATTGTGTAAAGATACTTGTAGGCACTTTTTTCAACATTGAGAATGTAGTATTACATGGATCGTAAACGAAAAGCTGAAATTCCTTTATTCGCTATAAAATGAGCGCTGATGTTTACTTGCCTTGTTTCAGCTAACAAAGAGCAGATTTCGTAAAAAAACGTATTATTATCTGCTGAATGCCTTTATGTGGATTGTTAATTTGTTATACGTATAACTATTTAAGAGTTGTTTTTAAGTTATTTAAGAGTCACTGTTGAAATACTGTAACTGAAAAAACTTTAGTCGTGGCCTTACATTATGTAACATATGAATGAGGAAAAAGGTTTACGTGCGCAAATTCAACGTTATAAGAAGAGAGGTGAAAAGAGTGCCATCCTTTGAACCGCGATTTGCATTGAACTGGCTCGTCACTGGCACAAGTCCCGCTTAATAAATCACTTGAAGTACTTTAATTTGAACACCATAGTCTTTTCACACTACTTTGCATGTCATTACACGTTCTCTCATAACTATCAGAAAACTATTTTTTAAACCAACCCAACCTTCTGGTCCGATCAAACAGCAACGAATTGTTCTATGTATGCAACCTGAACTTCAATATCAACCACTGTCACATTGTAATCCTGCAGGATTATGACAGGTCATGATTATTAGAGATAAGTTTGTAAAACAATTTGGAATAAAAGGTTCACAGGCTAGAGTAGGCGCTATTTCATTATCTTGGTTATTATCAGTGTCCTCGTGTACTGATAGATACTATTAAATTACACTCAATGACGACGCTAACCAGCCCTAATAATTGAAGTAGGATGGCGAGTTTTAAAAGAGAGTCCACGAAAACTATATTCATGTTGGCTTCCGAAAACTAACAATTTGTAGTCCACTACATCGTACGTAGAGGGTACAATTAAAATTTTCCCGCCCGGGACGGTATTTAAAATCTTTTGCACAGAATGATACAAGACCTCGTACTATTTGATTTCCGAATCTGTTTGGTCTGGGGTAGCTTCGCAGATTTTCCCTATGTTCTTCCCAACAATGTTCAACCTATTGGTGACATGTACCGGCGATATATGATTTTTTAAAAAATATCTCACCTTTCCACTCCTCTGGTAGTTTAATTGAAATACGGTTTAAAATATGTATTTTTTTTTTTAAAAATTGGTTTTTAAAAATTTCCTTGAAAATGCACGATTTTGAGTTCAGTTTCATAAAGAAGTTTTGGAATTTCGAGAAACATCATAAAATCATTTGGAGAATCTGTACTCGCAAATGCAACGCTACTACAAACGCCCGGGAAGTAAATATTAACGACGTGAGATATGTTTCAAAAAACATAATTTGTATAATTTTTAGACAAAACCAAATAACACATCAAAATGACGTTTTTGTCAAGTTATTTACTGAACCTGTACATAAAGTTTCAAGAAAATTATGGAGCCGTTTTGAAGAAAATCTTGTTTTTAATATATTTTTAATATTACTCATTTTTCACTCAACTTGCGCAATAACTACTCATATTTTCAAAAAATTACATGAATGTATTAGATAATTGATTGTGAAAAACAAATTTCATTTTAGGAAAATCTCCATCTTCAATATTGTAGTTTAGGAAAACTCCGAAAATGCTTCAAACTTCGGCAATTCTAGAAATTTCAGGGGCAACTGTGAAAATCGGCTCTACTGGACCATCTTTGATTCTGTACTTACAAGAAATTTAAAGAACAAATTTGGTGCCATTTTGAGAAAATTTTGAAGATATACCAGACGCTTCATATAAAGTACCACCAACATTTTAAAAGTTATTTTCAAAATCGTAGAGCTTCGAGTCGAGCCACAGAGAATATTCACTTTGCCAAAAATTCTAGGAACAGTTTAGGCGCTAGTGTTGTTCACAGACGGACAGATGGACGGACTGACCTTTGACCCTGATACCAAAAAACCTTTTTTCGGTATCAGAGAAACGCAACACGTATATTTTCATTACAATATCATAATCGATTTTTGAATGGAAAGAATAACTTAACTTAACTATCTTAACTTCATTAAATAAATTGTGGGAGAAGCAGTTTTGCAGCCTTTAACGCAACGTTATAAGAAGACACGATGTTAAAAAGATCCCCTTCCAAGATGTGGCGTCTAGGCGTCTCATCGTGCAAGTGCCAGCCATCCCACCCCCACCTTGATATCGAAACAAATAAACGAAGACGAGTACGTACTTCTTTCTAACGATCACCGATTTCTCCTAAACCTAAACTTCCCACAACACGCCAAAATCCAGAATCTGAGTACCGAGAGAATGCGTTCGTCTCTGGTTGGGATACACGAGCGTTCGTGAATAAATGAACTGGAAATACCACTCTAGAGCTTGGTCTAAAAAGAGGAGTGAAACGACGCGTTGCGAGCTCATAAGAGGCACTCATCCGTTCACGCGTGCTCCTCTTCACCTGCCGCGGGCGCGCGGCGGCGGGCCCTTGCAGAAGCTGCGAGAACGGCGACGTCAGAGTGACGGCGCTGGAGAAAGGCGAGGGCGCCGCGACGTCACGATTACGTCGCGGGTGACGTTAGGCCGCATCGATGCTGCTTCGCCTTCTCCGCCGGTTCACCGCCGCCGCCGCCGCGGGCCAAATTCGTGCCGCTTCTCCTATTTTTGGAGCCGCGCTGCACAGGACGTCAATAATTGAAAGGAAGGCGAAAGCCCAAGCTCAAGTCGTGAAATGCTTTTATTAGGAGGCTTGGTTCATACGCGGGAAACGAAACGATTAACTGGTGTAGGTCACGATGAACTTTTCGCGATTTCATGGTCGTTTCTCACCTGTTTTCTGGATACGTTAATTCTCTGACGTAAAAGATTATTACCTCACATCATCAAAATATCTGGATCCAACTTTTGCCAGGCATATGATACACTTCACTCATAACTTTTAACCATTTACGATTATTTCTTAGTTTCATAAAAGACTGCTCTCTTTTACTTTTGTTTGATAGCATTAATATGTAATGTTATGTAAAGTATTAAACATTTTTGTCTAAAGAATTTATATATCACATTCCCAAGTAGATTTTTCAGTCGATGAATTTATTCAGTATTATACATTATTGAAATTATTTTACTCACAATGTTCAATATAGAAAGACTATTTTAATTTCTTTTGTAAATATATTTATTAGTGACCGTTAAAATCCTCAGGTTATTCTGATACCATTGTAATGATCCCGAAAGAAATTATTCCGCAAAAGCTAGGATGAACGTTAAAATATATAACGTGCGTTGACCAAAAAGAAGTTACTCTGTTATTACAAATGACTTGCAACAAATATAACTCCAGAAAAGTTCGCATACTGATTTATCAGAAAACTGAGAGTTTCGTCTTACAGCATTATAATCGATCACAGCCGAAGAAAATTCACACTTCTACAGATATTTGAGCTTCGGCGGACCAACCAGAAGCTTCTTCCTTTACCAGCTGAGTTACAGATGGGTTCGTCAGATTGGTTATCAGTGTAAATTTAGTTCTATTTATACGTTCTGCCACCAGGGAACCGGCGGTTACGCCATTCCCAAGAGAACCCCAGCACGCAATTCTCGATCGCTCCGCCGAAGCCCGAGTTTACGAGGCAGCGTCGATTGAACACACATTAAGATGAGATCGCTCGTAATTGAAAAGATTTTTGATACCGCGTTTCTCGTTAGGAAAGTGTTTAAAGGCCTTTCAGTATTTTATTTCGTTTGCTCCAATCGCTTTTAGGAAAATCCTCTCGAGAGCACAGGAGAAACATTACGTGGGCGTTAATAATGAAGCAGAGGCTTGGGGATATTGGCCTTGGAAAAGAAAGTTGTTAGGATGGCTCCCGCAGTAAATCGAATTAGAACCACGACGAGTTTTCGCCAAAAAATCTGAAGATTTTTTAAAAAAGAAGCCAAGAATTGAAAGTAAACAATGTAATAACTATATGTATAGTTCTTTTTTATGGTTCATATTTCCTTTATACAGAATGTTCGGGAAGAAAACGTCGAAAATAAGCTCTTAAGACAATTTTAAGCATTTTTAAATTAATTAAATGTCCGAGTCGCAATAAGCACGCAAACGGTTTGAAAAAATGCTTCCTAGGCAAAAATTTACATCGCAGAAGCATAGAAACACTTCAGAAGCATGCAAATTGTTTATTATTTACAAAAAAAATGTCTTTTTCAGAAAGAAAAATTAACCGAGAAATTAAAAAAAAAATTAAAAGGGTTTTTCATTTCTTTTGTAACTAATAAACAATTAATAAACTAGGCTCATGCATGTTGTTCAACTACAAAGAATCTTGACAATACTGATTTTTACCGTTTTGAGGTTATGTTGCTCAATAATACTCTAGGTTCTACAGTCTAGAGATGCTCTATAGGCTCTATACTCTAGAGTGATTTTCACCTGAAGATTGAAATACGGAACATTGTTGGCGAAAAAGGAATAGCTGTCATTGTGGTTCGGCCTAGTCTTAAAGGCTCATTGTAAAGTGGGTCGAGCTACTTCATTGTACACATACGCCGTAAGTTCATATCCCGTGTCACCGGATCCGTCGTAACCCAAGTGTTCCCACGCATCCGTCGCGCTTCACCTTTCCGCTAGTCATAGTCAAAGCGCTATAGCACCCCTGCTCACAATATTCTATTTCAATGGTTTATGAGAGCACTTAAAACAGCTTATTACGCTATGAGTTTTTATACTTAAACGGAAAGTGGCGTTAAATTAATGAGATTCATTTGAATGTGAAAAGAACGTACCGCAGAGAACAGCTCTGTTAATCAGTCGGTTAGCTAAAACTTGATTACCTTTATTGTTGCTCTCGTATTTCAAAACTCGACCTTTCTCCTCTTCTCTATATATATATGTGAGTTATCGTGGTTCTCTATTAAAATATTATATTTCATAGATTCCTAAAACAAATCAAGAAACCAAAGGAGTACATTATTGGGTAATTTGGTAATTATTTTTTTCGTATCCTCACTTCAAAACCCGTGTTTGGCAGAGCATTTATACGCCACACAGGTGAGCTTTGGCGGCCTAGGCCAAGAATGAATTTGTGAGGACGATTATCATGGAAACGTCAAGTAAACAAGACAATGTACAAATTACTTTAGACACATTGGCCAAGAATATTTATTATTTTTTTTAATACAGAATGTTTTTAATTTATTTATTATTAACATTTATATTAAAAACATAATTTGATATATTCTGAAATATTATACCTGGAAATGTTACGTTTTCAGGTCATTAAGCACTTGCGCTAGGAGTTTCAATTCAAATTGAAGTAGTCTCAAGTCTAACTGAAGAACAATTTTCGTTTTGCAAGATCATCCTAGCTACTTTGTATACTCCACAGAATTTTCCAGGTATCCATCAACTACCTTTAAACTTTTCCATCCACCATGTCTTTTAATATTTGTTTAAGTAGCTCCAGCGTCTGCTAATATCGTAGCCAAAGACCGCCTAAAACAATGCCCATTGTACTGATTTCCAGTAGATAATTTTAGAAACAGAACTCAAAAAACTCAGCTCCGCTTCGCTCCGCCTCGGTTGGAAAACACCTCATAATAATGATATAAGGTATGGATTCTATTTTGCACAAAACTCGAACAATGTCACATATTTGAAATGAAATGCTCCTACGCTCTCCCGCCTATCGAGAGGATACATTTCAAGCATGAATATTGCTTTTCATAACATTCTTCTAGCATTACCTCTATGAAAATGATATTGAAGTTAATATCCATACACATTCCCTGTAATGTCAGAAAATTCAATTTTTCACCAACACACCATGTTTAGGAAGTGTGAATTTTGCTGCATATATGAAATCAACGATGGGCGTTTTAATCACATTTCCTTATTTTATTGTACTGGCAGGAGCATTCACAGCTTGCCAAACCATTTATGACGTTTTCCGTTTATTTGACTAAATATGCTCATTAATTACATGAAAAATCATTGATCATCTCTATGTTAATAGAACGCGTGAAATTAAAATTCAAACGTGGAATTCAAACGACACACCTACCAATCAGAATTCAGAAACGGCACCAAATCATGTAATTAAAAAACAAAAAAAAAAAAAAAAAAAATCTTCATCGCCTACAACAACTACAATAAACAACGAATGAATAAAACTAAATTGGGGAAGTAAACGTTAAGCTAGCTGACTTACGGAACAACACAAAATATTTAATGTGAATAAATTAAATGTTTTACATGTAAAACATTTGGTATTAGGATAACGAATTGAAAAAATGGAAAAATTTGTACTTTGTGTAACTAGCTAAAACGCCTACACTTTTTAACATTAACATGTTATCGATTTGTCCACCTGTAACAACATCTAAAGTGCATTGCTCATTGGCAAACATATTTCAGTGATAAAAACATTTCGTGCCAACCAATTAACTTAAGCTGCTTAAGAACTGTCAATTTGATATTACAGCAGTACCACACTTCACCGTAAGTAGGAGGCGCAAAGTTCATCTGAACTTATAAAGTGAATCACCAAGCAAAACTATCACAAACTGATCGACCTACAAACTGACCTAAACTCGCGAGCACAAAATTCGAATGTCGGAAATCTATCATTCCCAGCTTACTCCGTCTAGAGAGATTGGGGGTGGCAAGAGGAGGCAGTAGGCGCCGGGAAGGAACCAGGACGATTTATAAAGCATTCGTCTGAAGGGAGTACGGAAAACTCTGCGTAAAAATCGATAGACCAGATCATTTTAGAAATACCAAGAACACGTTTCGAGTTTTAATCACTTGCCCAACTTGTTCACAAGACCATCCCAACCTTGTCGTCTGTCAAGAGCAGAGGCAGCGACGCGGGACGGCGAGTACGGAACTAGGTCGAGGCGAGGGCGGCAGCACGATATTCGCTGATGTTCTTCCCAGTTCTCTCTCGGAATAAGCTCAAGGGTGAAATAATAAGTAAAAGAGGTCAATTATTTTCCGAATTGTATACGATATTGCTTTGTAGCTGCTGAAGTCATTTCATATCAATATTAATGGGTTCTGCTAACGATGTTTATTAACAGATAATGGGATACTACAACTAATTATATGATGTTTCGATCTTCTGAACTAGGGGTCTTTTTCAAAATATTGGAATATTGGTCTGGAAGAGATTTGCACTATGTAGAGTTTGAAAATGAGTTAAAATTTATGTATGTGTGTATTTGGCGTTTTAGGGTCGGATTAACCAGACTTTAGTCAGCTAGCAGTGTCTCCAGGACCGGGCCCTATTTTTATTCATTTTTCTAGATAAAAGTTTCCAAATTAATTTTTAGACAATCAGATTTTTTATTATTGTTTATTATTTATTATATTATATTATATTAATTTTCCACGCCTGGGCGTAAAGGAAACATGTGGCGAACATGACGTATTCTCATTGACGTAGTAAGCTTAATTGGCCTCCCTGAACTTTTTCTTTTGTCTAACAAATATAAGAACTGAGACGATTATAATGTAAAGCTACAGCTCTAAGTTTCCCCTGACCGGGAATCAAACCAGGGATCGTACGACGAGAAGCTAGCACGCTGTCCATGATCCTGCCGAGGGGCATGTTAAATTAATTGTGTACTTAAAATTTAGATAAAATCATAAACGATAAGAGGCAATTGTGTTCGTAACCTGGTGCTCACTTCTGACCGAACGTTATAACTATATCCCGGACGTTTGGCAAAATGTATTTTTATTATTGATATGATTTTATGACTTTTAACAATAGGAATCACTTAATTGTACTCCTGGAATTGTTTTAGTAGATTTGCATTTTGCCATTTTTTGCCTATTTCAGCTTCTGATGCCTATTTTTAGCGTTTAACTTTATTTGTGACTTTTTCTGCTTTATTTACGCCTTTTCTGCTTCTTTCGTCATTATTTTCCTTTTTTTCTCCTGGCACCAATCTCTGTCAAGCTGGAAATATACCTGCAAGCTTGGACAACATGAAGGCGCGGTCGTGTATTGCCTTTCTGTAGATGCTCCAGTGTCAGGTTGTGTTACAAGGAAAATGATACCAGTGAAGATTTTTGATATTTTTCATTTATGCTCACTTGTACGCTCACGAGACATCTCATCCTATGTTTGTGTATGGCCTTGGATCCTTTTTGAGAACAGAGCTGTCTGTACTTGATATACCTTAGTTCCTTCTTGTTCTCTCTTCCCTTCTGGCGATTACACAAGTGCAAGAACAACATCTACAACTCCGTGTTCACTGATATCATTTCAAGAATCAAAAGAGAGTTCACAATCGAACTCGGAAAGACAGCGTCGCGAGGAAAATAAATTCGTATTCGTCGTATCGAATGGTCAAGTACAATCAAGATTACAAGGAAAAGGTAGTTCCTTCCTCGCGAGTGCTATTATAAATTTTAGAGTTTGAATAAAAATGTGAATCCTATTAATTTTTACACTACTTACTTTTAAATTGTGTTTTTTATGTTTCTTGTGTTTTTACCCCCTACTTTCGCCAGAATAAATGACTTTCTGGCATGCCTATTTCAGTAAAAAGAAATGCCTTTTTGCCTACCCATTGTTAGTAATATAAATGCTTGAATGTCCGTGCTCTGAAACCAATCCTTGTCTCAACTTTTGAAAAACAACCCAAGCTCAAGATCTGAAAGTTGTATCATTAATTGTTGAACTGAATTGTCTGTTAATGAGCAAGGTCAACATAACCCATCAATTTACAGTGATAACACACAGGTTAACATATACACTCATTTAACATGTCAATGTTCTTTGATCGTTATTTCAGGCTTAACAATATCAAGAATAATTATTTCATAAACTATTGAAGAAGTCAAGAAATTAGGATTAATAGTGACAAAGCGAACTTAATTTTCATACATTTAATTTAATTCTCTTCATAGAAATATTTAATATCAAATGTTTAATAAATTGTAATTATTATTATTATTATTATTATTATTATTATTATTATTATTATTATTATTGTCATCGCCATCGTCGCTGCGGCGGTCAGCGGGACGTAAAGTTAAAAGTTCAACCTCAATGGGAAGGACCGTGTGGGCGTTTGCTTAGCATTCGCAGCTGCATGAGTGAAAGGGTGGGGGCGAAACGGCGGCGGCGCGTGGGCGTGCAGGATCGACGCGGGGCGAGCGGCGGCAGGGTGCGGCACAGTGGTCCGTGCGGGGCCCAAACGCGCACACACAACGCACTCACTTTTACTTCTACACAACATTTGTATTGCATTGAACGATTTTTTCAAATCATTTTTAATGTAGTATATCTTTCTCAACTTTTTTAAAGTATTGTGAGAATTACACTTGTGATTATAGTACCTGCAGCTTTCGATATCGGGTACTATGTATTTTCAACTGTCAGAATTTTCTGTGGGACTGCTCAGGGCAGCTGAAGTCAACAGAAATACCTTATTAGGGTTCATGTTATAGCATATAAAATTCCCGAAACGGTTTTCTTTGGTTGTTTTATTAAATCCGAAGCCACCTTTATTATTCACTTAAAACAAGTTATAATTCTGATTCACTATACTTGTATTAGTGTTAATTAATTAATTCAAGTGCAATGTAACAAACACATCTGAAAGTTTAACTTTGAATATATTATATAAAGGAGATTAATGAGATTAATTATTATTCATCAGAAACAACATACTTTACAGAAATCTTTTAGATACAGAACAATATAAATATAATTATTGAAATAAATGATTCTGTGGTTTAGTACAATTATAGGTTCCTTTGTTAGTCATGCTGTCACTGTTGACTATGAATCTCAACATCCGTATAAACCAACAATAATGTGAATTTCTGTTGGGTTTTATTTCGAAATATATGACAAACCATAGTGATCACCATATTCCATGATGAAAATCTATTTTTTTCTGATAATATTTTAACCATTATATGGGCTTAATCCGAGACGTCACTAACATATGAAATGAAAAAATTGATAGGAAAAGGAATAAAATTTGATTGTCGAAAACAAGAGGAAACTACAATCTATAAAATATATTTATTTTTCAATTTCTGTCCATTTGAATTTTCCAGAACCGATATTTTTTCATTAATTTTATTTCGATCCTTATTAAAATATGGGTTATTAACGACTAAATCAATAAATAAATATGAATAAAGAACCGATCTGTATTAATACATTTTTGAAAGACAATATGTTGCGCCCCCATGCGCGTGTTTGGGCGCGCGGGGCGGCGAGGGCGCGCGTGGGCGTCGGGAGCGCCGGGCGGGGGTGGGGGGCGGGGCAGGGGCGAGGCGTGGGCGCCGCGGGCGGGGGCCGCGGGCGAAGGGGCCAAGACGAATGGGGCGGGGGCGCGAGGGCGCCTGCCTCCCCGCAGCGGAGGGATGGACCGCGCCCGCCCCTGCGCCCACGCGCCGAGCGCCGGGAAGCGATACGCCACGCGCCGCCGAACGGCGCTTGCGTGTGTCTTGCGGCGGTGACAAATACGGCGCTACTCGGGGGTATCGGTTGAGAGGAAAGCGGAGGAAGAGAAGAAATAGTTGGCTCTGAGGTGGAAAAGTTTTAATAATTAAATTAGTACGAGAGAAAGGAGAGCTCAATAAATCTGCCGTTACTCATAGCAATAGTACTTGGAGGTGCTCGATTGAGTTTCATCCATCGATATAAAACTGTGCAAATTGTCTTGTTTGTCAGTCAGTATTCTGTTATATACTCTGTGTTCTTCAACTAACATTTGAAAGACCCAAACGGCTTGAAAAAGTCAAATCAAACTCTCAATAAAGTTGTTAGTACTAATAAAAAAAAAGGAGTAGTACTCACTCTGTTTTACTACATTGAGGAGTAGCCCAATTGCACCCCGTTGTCAGGTTTCCCTTGCACCCACTCACTAGTTAATTACCTCTCACTTTTCGCTACCTTAGAAGGCATAGCCCGATTGCACCTCGTTGTCAGGTTTCCCTTGCACCCGCTCACTAGTTAATTACCTCTCACTTTTGGCTACCTTAGAAGGCAGAGCCCGATCGCATCCCGAGAGGTGTTTCATGGAAGGAGGAAACAATGTTGGTTAACTCTTCATTCACGAGTACCGCAAATAGGTGTTCTCGCACCAAGAGAAAAAGCCCGAGCCGGGTAAACTTATTTGAATCTTGGGAAACGTGTATATTAAGTGGACGGGATAAGAAGATGCTAGCAATAGAAGGGTTAAAAGTTTTATTTCTACAAACATTTAAGCACGAGTTTTCAACAGTGGCAGTTCCCCACGTAATGCACATGATTGTTAAAAATAAATGGAAGTGAATCTATAATAATCGATGCTAATTTGAATCATTTGACAGATAAAGGTCTTAAAACTTTTGCGAACTTTACCATGTACTGAGATGCGATCAGGTTATGTCTTTTTTAGGAGGTAAGTAATAGTCTTAAGAAAAGTTGCCTGCAGTATGCAATGAGGATAAGCCCACTACATTGTAGTTCTACGAAGCAACTTCTAGAAATTTGACAGATCTCGCATATAATAAGGTGCTGGAAAGTAAATCAGTTAAACAGAACAATGTATTCGTATACCAGACGAAGGAACAATAAGTTAAGAGAAGTGGATGAGCTACGTTCATGTTATTTTGAAGTAGAGCATCATCGATTAACACATTTGAAATTACATTACTTCATTTTTGCGAATCGTTCTTTCCTAGTTAAACCAATACTGTCTGGTCATTTCAAATAGAACAGGTAAGACTCTTTACAACTCAGTGCACTGTATTACGTAAAATGAAGATTTCTCGTGTACATGAACGCACGACTATCAAAGTAAAAATCACATCAAAAAGAGAGAATTATTTTAATTAGTAACTGATGTATGTTTTTGGTGAACTTCAAAAACAATTCTCAATTAAGTAATTTTTTAAAAAATTGTATTTATCCTAAAACTTGTGCAACATTTTAATATTCTTCCGCATCAGGTAATATTAAAATTATAACTTTTCAGGCTTTTCAATTCAATTTCTTATTTAGCGCAATTAAAAACACGAAGTAGAGCGAAATAGCGTTCTTGGGGAAGCGCCAAATTGAAAATGTCAGTCCGGCGTGGGAACACTCGTTGCCTGGAGTGAGCGCGGGGCGGAAGGCGCGTAGAGGAGCGCGCGGCCGGGGGTTCGCGGGGCAGAAAAACAAGCCGGGCGGAGCGGGAAGAAGAGGCAGCTACGAGGCGACGGGTGCAGAGGCGGAGAGCGGGCTTGCAGCATCGCGGAGCTGAGTCGAAGTGACGGGGACGCCGTGGGTGAGACCGATTGATCCATTGGTGATTCAGGGCGTGACAACTGCTAACGTCATTAGGCCATGTTAGGCCATTTAGGCCATGTTAGGCCTTTTAGGCCATGTTAGGCCTAAGGTCAGTAGGCCATGTTAGGCCTAAGGTCATTAGACCATTTTAGGGCATGCTTTTTATTGCGTGAGGTGGCGGTGATTTTCCGCTGAATGGCGAGATCCGGCGCCGAACTACACGTCGGCTTGTGAGAATTTTCGCCAGCCAGGTGTCTGCCTTTAGCTGGGCACCGCTCCAGTCGGGACAAGCTCTAAGCTCCTGTCTGTCGTGAGACCGATTGATTTATTATTTATTGTTTCCGGGTCGTGACAACTTCTCTTGTAATTAGTCCCGTAAACGTAGTACACGTTATATTCCGGGAGGTGCGATGTTCCTCCTAAGCAGTAGAACTTGAGATACAGCGCCGACCTACACATCGGTTCGTGGTTTCCGACCGCGGTGACTGCAATTCCTTATTCACTATTTTCACAGCCCCAATAATTTATCAGGGCGTCATTACGATCTGCATCAGGAGTATCTTTATAGTTCTGATATTATCAACTTTTAATTTTTAGCGTGTTTGAATATCAACATAACAAAGAACTATTATAACAATTTATGTCTGTAGACTTAAATGTTAAATATTGCTTTAATTTTAAAAAAATAGGCACTTGTTTTATTTCTTTGGTGTCGATGAAATCAATTCAATTGTAGAAAATATGTGTCTAATTTTATTTTATTTAAATTTTATTAACGCTTAAAATGTGGTGGCACCACTGCACTAACGACTGGACATCTCTCGTCTCCCTGATTTACTTGCGTGAACTCGATATGAACGCAGCATACGCTTTTAATAGGACTG
This sequence comes from Teleogryllus oceanicus, assembly GCA_964035755.1. Lineage (NCBI taxonomy): Eukaryota > Metazoa > Arthropoda > Insecta > Orthoptera > Gryllidae > Teleogryllus > Teleogryllus oceanicus. The sequence goes on along the minus strand of CAXIVR010000003.1, from coordinate 125,628,384 downwards.
TTCATTTTTTAGATCCTCTAGCATTGATGCGATGTTCCTCCCAAGCGGTGGAAAGTTACATAAGGCGCCGATCTACTCATCAAATTGCTGTTTTCCCCTCTTGGCATCTCCCCCAGCATGGCAGTGCACAAGCCGGGGCAAGCTAAGCTCCCACGTGTGTGGTCACGTAATTCGTGTAGGATGACGAATGAAGGGTCACGCATGGAGCATGGCACGTTTGTTAAGGTGTAACTCCGGCATTCACTTAGTATTGGTCGTGGAAATCACGGACCGATCATCCGGCCGCCAGAATTCTCTTACAGACAGAGGCTGAATTCGTCCTAGCTATAGCGTAATATATGTACTGTATCTACTGTCGAAAAGCGCCTCCGTCGGAACTCCCTCCCTAAGACCTTCCGTTCAGCGACGCTACAGAAGCAACGGCAATTTCGTCACTGAGCCATTGCGTCCGGTAGGGCCGAAGCCGATTCGTTCGGGGGCGCGTAGGGGGATGTTATTAGAACCGGTTTGGGGAAACTCGGCAAGGAGATGCATGTAAAGGCAGCGTGTAGGCGTATTTGAACCGGTGGAGATGGTGTATTACGTAGGAAGTTCGCGTGGGAGTTGGTGATATTGGAGTGGCGGTCGGGCATGGACAAACTGCGTGGCGAGGAAACAAGGAGCAAGATGAGTAACTACATGTGGGTGCACGGGCGGTTTCTGTTCTGGCTGCGCAGACTTTGACTAAGTGGCGTTTCCAGACATGTCAACTACTATGGGTATTAGTTCCATAAGTGTAGAGCATTTTGTATCTCGAGAGGTGGCGATGTTCCTTCCCAGCTGGAAGGTGAGGTGCGGCGCCGTCCCACACGCCCGCTCGAGGGGTTGCCTTCCTTCAGGTATCTCCGCCAGCGGGGCATACCGCATCAGCCACAAGCTCTAAGCTCCTCGCTGGTCGCCCGGCATGTGTGCTAGTGTAGTACATGTAAATGTAAGTACGTGTAAGTAAGGGGTGAGGTTAGGACAAGAAAGAGGAAGGAAAGATCGCTCACGGCCCATGGCCGTGGCCATGGCCAAATTAATCGTTGTAAATACCGAATATATTGTCCTAACTGTACTAGTTTAAAAATGAATGGATTGATGAAGTTAACAAATCGAGACTAAATTTGAGAAAGTTCGTGAGTTTAGATCTCCTCTGTGATGTCATCAAGATGATACTGAATGCGCGACCACATAATTACTAGTGTGGTTTGTAGCATATTACTTAAGAGATTCCAAACGAATGGATGGTTAAATGCTGAAGAAAACAACTGAAAGAGGCCTAATAGAAGACCGAAATGTTGGCAACTGAAAAAGGAAATGCTTTTTACCGAAATTCATTAACTCTGTGAAATTCAAATGTAATTGATAGTAAGAAAACTAGAGTAAAATCAACACTTTTGCTACGGACGACTTAATTTTGTGAGTCTCTAAACGCTCACCTCTCCCCCTCCTACCACGGAAGACTGCCGGTCTGCTAGGTTTGATTGATAGGGGCACGAAAACTACTACTGCTATTGGATCCGTAAGAATAATGCATGCGAGTTGATGTTCCTCCTTCAATGAAAGTGAACTGGCGTCGACGTACACGTCGTCCAGCGGGGTTTTCCACCTCTAGATATCTCTCCCGGAGGGTCACCGCCGGAGCTGGGTCAAACTGCCCCCGACAGGTTTCCTGACATGTGTGGAAGGGTAGTGCTTGTATGTGTGTATGTATGTGAATGTTTGTAAGTGAAAAGGAGGGGACAATCATGAGGAAGGATTCACGAGTGATCCATGGCCCGTTTGATAGGTTTTATTGATTGATTGATTGTTAGTGATTCTAACTTAGGAGGTCATTAGTCCCATACGTGTAGTACATGTTTTTCATCGCGAGGTGGCGGTGATCTTCCCCCACTGGATGGCGATATCCGGTGCCGATCTACCGGGGTTTTCCTCAACCAGATATCTTCCACCAGCGGGCCACCGCCCCGACCAGGACATGTTCAAGTCCCCGACCGGTCTCCCGGCATGTGTGGTAGCGTAGTGCATGTTAATGTAAGTGTGTGTGTGTATGGTGTGTGTGTGTGTGTGTGTGTGTGTGTGTGTGTGTGTAAGAGGTGATGATAGGACAAGGAAGATGAAGGAAACCTCACGCGCCCGTTTGGTAGGGTACTGCTCCGGCATTCGCCTGGTGTTGATCGGAGAAACCATGGAAAACTACCGATGAGAGCAGCCGGCCGCTAGAATTCTCTTCCAGACAGCGACTGAATTCGACCTAGCTGAAAAGCTACTTTCGAAAATCCTGCCGGGGACTCGAACCTAGGACCTCCCGGTCAGAGGCACTGCAGTGGTATCAGTTGATGCACTGACCCACCCTTCCCGGTGTGTTTGATGCGGTACTGCTCCGCATTACCCTGGTACTGCTCGTACAGAGAATGGAAAACTACCGATCAGAGCAGTGGATTGATAGAATTCTCCTCCAGGCATTTGCCAAATTAGTCCCAGCTATGCAATAATTCTCGAAAATCCCTTCCATGGAGACTCTACAGAGGCAATGTTGCCACTAAGTCATCGCTGACGGCAGGTCCCTAAAGTAGGGCGTGAAGCGCGGGGGCGGAGGCGGGGCGGGGTTTGGGGGGGGCGGCGACGTTGTGGGGGGACGCAGAACAATGACGTCACGGAGGCTGCGAGCCGTTAATGCGGGGGTGATACCGGCGACGCGCAAGAACGATGGAGGATGAAAGCCTCGCAAAATCGCCGCGAGGTGACGCCCGACGGTGCGCAAGGGATGAAAGCATGACGCAGGGCTCCCAAAGGGCGGGCATGCCGGCGCGGCGGGCAGGGCAAAAGCGGGTGCGACCTTTGCAGCATATGAGCGATATTGGCACGCAGCGACCGGCGCGAACCTTTGCGATGACGCCTTTGAGCTTTCGCAGCGAAGTCGACGTCCCATCTCTTTCATTTGATGCTTCAAAAGCATGGATGCTGGGACTGCTTCGTTGCAAAAACCTGCAACAGTTGACGTTAGATTGCTCTAATGAGCCATTATGCTGACTGCAATCCCGTATTCACTGTCTCCACGGCCCCAATAAAGGCGTCATTGGAAATTACGTCAGAAAATGGAGTGTGTCTATAGTTCCGATATTACAATTTTCTGTCAATTTTCACTATCTTAAAGTTTAAAGACTATCAGTTGAGTTATTTAAAAAATAATCAGTAAATTGTATAATTTTAATATTTTAAATGATTCATTTGATTGTCGTAAAACTTTAAATACTGAAAATTTTACTAACATTCTAGTAAACAATGTAACATTACCTTCTTATTTTTAGCGTGTTTGAATATTGACTTCTATGATTTTGCGTAGTTTTGTCCGTTGCTTCAGTGCATTGCTAAGTGAAATTTCTTGACATTTGGTTAGAATTGGATGGTTTGTATATTCATTTGTTAGCGTATATCTGTGCATATTTGATCAATTTTTCTTGTTGGGGCGTATTTGTGTAAATATAGGCGCATTTTTGTATATTTTGTTAAAATACAGACATATCCTTAAAACGTTTCATTTTTTCATAGAATATATTTATTTGTGAGCGTCCATTGATAAGAAGGGGCTTGTCAGAGTCTGTGTTGATTTTATTTTCTATATATGAAAAAATACTTGTGCAAATATAGGACATTTCTCGATATAACGCTTTTTTAACCAGACAGAAGAAATGTAACAAGACATACAATGTATTGCACTAAAGTAAATATTTACTTCAATCATTTCTTCCCCTCAAAATAAGATAGATTACATTACGTTTGCACAAAAATATACCTTTTCATACCAAGCATGCTTCTCCTGAATTGTATCAAGAAATATTTATGCACGAAAGGAAATATTGTTAATTTATATTGCATATTAAAGTGAATATTTCAGACGTTTTAGATCATAATGTGTACTTTTAAAAACGTGTTTTAAGATTTTTAGGGCATAAAAATCCTCTCCCTAATCATCAACATATCACAGGACTTTTGTAACAGTATATTGTATCGACTTAAAAATTAAATATTTCTTAAATTCAAAATTGTTTGGGCACTTGTTTTATTTGTTTGGTGTCGATGAAATCAATTCAATCGTAAAAAATTCTGGAGCCAGTATTATTCTATTTGAATTTTTATTAACGCTCAAAATGTTATAGCATCTCAGAACTGACGATACTGGGCACCTCTCGCCTCCGTGATTCACCGGCGTTGACTGGATATGAACGCAGCATACAGTATTAATAGAACTGTTAATTTTTTATATCCACTAGGATAGATTCGCCATTACAGTGGCAACATTTTTTTACGCAATTGAATTGAATACTTTTAAAAATGTATCCGCTAATTCAACTAATTTTGGATGAATTAAATGCTACGTTCATGAAAACACGAATTGGACTAAAGTAAATATTAAAGGTACAAAACAAGAAAATTTTGAGAACATTTTCTGGGGATAAGAAAATTAAAAACACTACGACTCTCGAGAGAAGAATATTAGAGTTCGTTGTATATTTATTGATTTCTGATAATTCTGAGAACTCCAATAACTATTCGTATCAAAGAACCGTGAAGTTGGATAACCTAAAAAACGATGCTTGATATATTGGAATTCCTCGTACGTTTACAATAAACGCCGATACTTCTGTGAAAACCTGGTTACCTGGAATCCATTTTCTCGTCATCTGCATTAAAGTAATTTCTTGAGGTGAATGCAGCATATTTTCCCCACTTATTGATTTATCTTTGTAATAAATAATTTTGTTCCCTAAACATATTGCGTTTATTATTTCTGTTGAATAGGGTCCCAGTAAAAAAATACGAATGTTTTAGAATGTAAAAATAAATTACTGACTCCATTACATTTGAAAACACTATGATACTATTTTGTAATTATCACATCTATATGTGATGAAAACTTGTACGTAATCGTGTACAACTCAACACAGTTCTCTTGTGTATTGAAACTGCTCAGTTTTCCTCTTACGGCAAGTACGTGTAGGATAATCTTTAGGACTCCGTTTTCTGTATCATCCTACTAAGTGCTAATCTTCCTTACCTCCCTCGCTTCATTTTGTCTGGCGGGTCCTATTATCTTATTTAGTGTTACTACCAGACGCTAGTGACAGATTCGCGCTCTTTCTTTTTAAATAATAATAATAAAATAATAATAATAAAATAATAATAATAATAATAATAATAATAATAATAATTAATAATAATAATAAGAAGAAGAAGAAGAAGAAGAAGAAGAGCATTTCAATCGGCTCATTTTGAACACGCAATGTGCATAAATTAGATAAATAGGAAAAGACCAAGTCTGCAAAGCATCTTCTTTGCAAATTCATTAATCTGCATTATTTCCAACGTGCTTACAAATTGAAAGAAAACTATGCAGACTCCGGCCTTGCGGGAGGTATCTACGGTTTCTTTAGATTGCCAGGAACGCCGGGGAAAACCAAAAGCAATTAAATAGCTTTGATTTGTTCTGAAAAATGCAAATGTTTGATTGTGTTATTCAACCTATGATCACATTGCGCATAGTGACTGAATATACTCAGTGTGTTTTTGCGTACGTCACATCTGACGGCATGCGACAGCAACGCTTCAAAGAATAGGCCGCATATTATTACATTCTTGCTACTTACGGTTCGTTAAGAAACAACGCCTTTTTTTACGTTCTTGGTAGGTAAATAACTATTTTACTATGTATCTGAGTACACTATCAGTATATCTAATTGCAATAGTTACTGTGTATCCCATATCTAATTGCACCATTCGTAAAGAATTTTTGTAAAAATATTTAATTTGTTGCCGGGTTATGCAGAGTTCTTTATCTGTTGTTATTAAGCAGTGTACATACAATTTTACGTTTTGTGTTTTTTGTTCAGCTGCATTTTTGCTGCTGCAGGCCTCTAATTATTAAACATAAGTGAATGAAAGGAATTCCTTATCACCAGCAGCAAATTATCTTCATTTTACAAAATAATCAATAACACGGCAGGCTCTACAACAAGCGAAGGTGTGCTGTATCACGAGGTTGGGAAGCGTCATAAATCGAGTTCCTGATTCTTTTTATAAATCTTTTGCGAGTGATCCCAAGTTCAACACTAACACTTAACATCATCTGTTCAGTCAGCTCTTACCTATGAAACCTTTATACTCGAAAACTACTATAACAACACTGTAACTTACATAATTTAACCATAAAAACACGTAATTAAACGGATTTCGTAAGAACACTTCGAAAAGGACATTGAATGTACGCAGACCGAAAAAATATTTTCTGCAACAATATTTTTTTTTTTTTTTTTCGATATAAGCATGACAGTTCCATATACAGATGTTCAAGAGTCCAGAACTCCTTCATGCGTCTTGTCAGATCTAATGTCGAAATGAGCCAGTAGTTTCCGCAGGTGTCGGCACTAGTTGCCAACTTAGCCTGTACGCTTCAGTGCTGTGTCAGCAGCAGGCGTATTAAGGTCACGGGACGTGAGGCGCGGCGTGCGGACGACAGTGTTTTGTTCGTGTAACTCCGCTCAAAGCGCTCGGCCCAACACATCCGGATTAAGGTGTTGGCTAAGTGCACAAACGCCCAGGGTACACTAATTCAGCATCAACTCGAGTAAACAGAATATCCGATCTTAGGACGTCCATGCGTTTTACGTCACCTTCGTAACAACGCTAATCACTTGGCGAGAAGACAAAGTTGCTGTTAGAAGAAATATTGATTGTCAGGAAGTCAGAAGACGCTGGCTTACATGACAAATTATGAGTACGTATTGTATTCGAAGATCCCGGCATATTCGAAGATTATGCACATTTTTGCATTACATGAATCGTTCAAAATCCGAAATCTAATAAATGTGTCTACTTCTCCGTCAGGGTAAAGGTGCCTTCTGTAATTATATACCCTTGAACAAACATTTTTCCGCTTCATCATACATAAGTTGTTCGCTAATGAGCAGACTATTACCAAATACTATATGGACAATACAGGACACTTTGAACCTTTCTAATGCTATTAATGGGAAACAACTAATTACTAGTGAATCTGGTGACATGACCTGGATCATCGACGACAAATTCAAATTTCAATACATAAACAAAACTTTTGAGTTCAGTGGATTCTAATACACCTATTATTTACATTATTATTAATAATATTATTTTTCTTTTATATTTACATTTTAAGTTTTATTTTTTGGAATATAAAAGTAAATGTACAATACCACAAGCAATAGAAAACAGTGATTAGATCATTAATTATCTGCATTTAATTGGAAAATTATAAATATTTTCCTAACAAAGCACTTACAATACATCTTTAAGGACTTACAGACTTCGCGACTTACAACTTTTCATCACGAGAAAGTCGAAAGAAAACAAACAAACGATTCTTTTAAATTTCATAAAATGTGCAATCAAACACAGCTCACACCTTCCAAGTCATATAAAAAGTTACTAACGGCCAAACGACAATATTTTAATCAGTCTGCCAAAAGTAAGTAAACTTTATCGTAAGTAAAATAAAATATCTTTCAAACTTACACACTTCAAACTTTCTATCACAATGATTTTGACACGTCGGGCCACTAGGGGCGCTAGCTTCAAGTGTCTCCAGTTATATCGCTGATTGTCATGTAGTGTCTCTATAGTATTTGCTGTTATTCACTTAACATTGTACGTTATTCCCTATTCACATCTCTGTACGATTGAAGTTCCAGTAGGCTCTGCGTGACAGTGGTAGTTACCTATATCATTTAGAGGAGGAATTTACTTGGGCTGAGTCAATTATGGTGGGCACATTGTATGAGTAATGACTGTCCACTCCATCCTGTCCTGTCCATTTAATAATGTTTTCTCATTAATGAATTCATATATTCTCTTTCTCATATTGAAGTTATTGGAAATATTGGTCATTGGATTACTAATGATAACTTATCTGTACAGAAGATATTTATATTCTTCGTCGCAGAATACAGTTTTTTATAATTGTACGAGAACTCAAGAAAACTAATTAATGATCAAATTAATCAAGCTGTAATCTTTCAATTTTTTAGTCACAATGAGAAAAATTTGATGTGACGTTATTTTTATTTATATATTACCAAGGAAACGAATTTATATTCAACTATAGATACAAAATTTGTTACACTGAATGTAGCCAAATTACAAATTGACGAATTGATTGGCGTATGAGTGAGGTCGGCAATTCTAAGAAGTTTCTTTTGACCAAATTTCATAAAACTCACATAAGCCTGAAATAATCACTTCGCGATGCGATTGTATCAAGTGTTATTTCAATTTCAAGCCAACATCAACAAACATAAATTTTTCCCATTGCCTCTCCTCTCAGCGAATGATTTGGAAACATCGAGACTACCTACGTGTTTCAACCATGGTTAAATCATACCGAAAACTAGGGGGCGAATTCACAGAAGAAAAGCCGAAGTTTGTCACTCCTCTTCCTCTCTTGAGAGAGCAATGATCTGTGATGAAAAAGTACTTGGAAGTAGAATATTTAAAAAGATGTAGAGGTAGAAAAAGCATTTACTAGAAGCCTTTGTCTTTGCTAGGAAAACTATTAATCCATATGTACTTCATTTCTTATTTACACTTTTAATTGTTAAAATCAAGGTATGCAAACCAAGGGAATTTAAAATAATATTTCCTGAGAACGTTGTTAGCATTTAATCAGACCGTGCTGCGCAAATGAAGATGCTCGTCTTTTGAACTATCAGTTCCTCGATTCGTCCTCTCCTGGAGTATTAATCTATCTCCCGGAAGAAAATGCCAATTCGCAACCTGAGGAAAACTCATAATTAGGGAAATGAATTTTATGCCAAAAAAAATTGAAATATGCTTTTAAAATAAGCATTTTTTATTTAAAAATTGAATTGCACTTTATGCTGAATGAAATATGCACTTTAATAAAAAAAAATGAATCGCCGATATGTACATATATAAGCGCATAACTTCCGAGCGGCTGCACCAAATTGGGTATTTTTTTTTTTTTTTTTTTGAGTTCGTTATTGTCCGGACAAGATTCGTTTACAAGAAGTTTGTATAAAACATAGAACAGAATTTTTTTAAAAATCTCATAGTATGAAAAGTGAGTGAGTGAGTGAGTGAGGAGACAGAAGATTGTGAGAGATCTTCAATTTATTAACAAATTATTAAAAGAGGAAAAGTTAGAGGAAAAAAGAAATAAGAAAGAAAAGAGAGAGGGGAAAAAAAAAAAAAGAGGGGAAAAGAGGGGGGAAAGAGAGGAAAAGAGGAGGGAAGGAAAAGAGGGAAAGAAGGAAGGGGAGAGTATAATGTAGAAAAAAAGATAGAGGCAAAAAGAGATAAAAAGAGATAGGGAAAGGTAAGATAAAAGAGGGGAAAGTAAGATAAAGAGAGAGGTGAAAAGAGAACGGGAAAAAAGAGAGAAGTGAGAAATGAAAAGGGAAAGAGGTAAGAGAGAGGGAAAAAGAGAGGGAAAAGTTAGAATGAAAAGAGTGAGGGAGAGAGAAAGAGAAAAAAGAGAGAGAGAGTGCAGGACAATGGCTGCCGGGTTCTATTAGTATGCAATAAAAGTTAATAATATTTCCTTTCCTGCAAATTGTTCCTGTCATATTGATCAAATATGCACAGATTTCCTGTCAAATTGTTCAAATATGCACAGATATACACTAACAAATGAATCCACAAACCATCCAATTCTAACCAAATGTTAGAAAATTTCTCCCAACTATGCACTGAAGAAACGGACAAAAAATTTGCAAAATCATAGAAATCCGCTCTCTACTCCTGATGATTGTAGATGAGATCCAATGTGTGTGAACACAGGAATAGAATATAAGACAAGATTTGGAATTAACTGGCCATGAGTGGACAGTTTACCCACAAACCGAGGAGATTCAGCTTATTTAATATTCCTTTTCGCTTGTTAACCCATGTTTGGGACTAATTGTACTTTTCGATTCCATCCAGATGTTTTGATCCGGACGAGAACGCTCCGCACATCGTTGCAGTTTTCGGCTCGGCCGTTTCCACCTCGTTAAGTGTTTACCCTAATAAAGCGGCCTGCCTGCCGCAGAGCGCCGTTCCACGCTGCAGCCTCGGCGCTCGACCTCCCTCGCCCCCGCCCCGCCCCCTCCTCCGCCACCCCTCCCCCTCCCCGCTCCCGCCCCCGTCGTCGCTGCCCCGACGGCTGCGTCCGGCGGCCCCCGCCGGAGGCGGTGCACAGTGGGCTTCAAAGCGGCGAAAAGTGTGTTTACAAAGAAAAAACCATCCGTGGCAATGTCAAATCGTCGTCAGCGAATAATAAAAGTAACACATCTCAAATTTCATCTTAGTAGGCAATTAGATTCAATTCATTTACTACCTGTGATAATTTGATAAAAATTGAAAAATGCATAATACAAAAACGGAACAGCGAATGAAAAGAATGCAAAGCAAGTCCACAACTAAATTAATAACTTTTACAATATTAAAACTTCTGAGAAGCTCAACCGAAGAGAACAAGTCGCACTGTTCAAAATAAGATCAGGCCACACAAAGTTAAGCCATCTCTATCCAATTACCAAAATATCCCCTCCATTTCGTAATATTTAGGACCCGGACTTTCATGATCTAAAAATCAGCGAAATAAGCAAGCATTGATGACCTATACATAAATATGACCTTAAAAAATAAAATATGACGTTATACAAGTTTATTTTTTAAAAATTCCTGTTGACTTTTTAGGTGTAACATAAATACAAAATTCACTCAAGAACAGATTGTGAGTATTGTACGTACGGTTTGGAGTCTTTGCAGAACTAACTAGCATTAAAAAAAGCATTTGTCTGTAAAACAAATCAAGTACATTAAAATAAAGTCATTCAAACAAAATGTCTCGCTTTACTACTGCATACTTCTCGTTTAATGTTTTCTAATTTCCTCTCTGTCTTTTGTTTCTAGAGAGTTGCATTGGATCACAAGGTGTATTTTCAGATTTTCCTTCTTAAAAGACCTATGGTTGTTGCTGAGGATAGTTTTGTATCTGGGAAAGCTCCTCTACACATATCACATGCGGTCGGGAGCGCATTGGAAGGCGGCGATGTCACTGCAGTGCAGCTTTGTCTTCAAATGTTGCAGATTTTCCAGAAATTATATCGCTAATTTTGCACATTGTAGAATATCCAGGATTTCGCTGAAGAACACTCAGCAGTTTGTTGTATACTTTTTCAGACACATGACCAAGAGCTCGGCTCAACTCACTCCGTTCAAATTCACTTACGTTTCAAATAATCCTTTGTGGTATAATTGTTGAGTTTATTTGTGAGAATATCAACTGATACATTGTCATGTGAGACACATTTTCAAGCTTTTTATTCTTTTTTCCATAAAAATATGATACATGTTTGCATTTTGGGCAAAATTTGGCCGAAATATGACCTTTTACTAAAAATGGTGTAAATATGACTTTATATGCACAATAAAAATACGTTTTTCCAATCGACAATACCTGGATTCGTGCATTAACTGTCTTAAAATTTATTCGAAGGTTCATAAAAAATATATGACTTGTCATTAAAATCCCGGCCCTAGTAATACTTGTAATACAATTTAACGATATACCACATTATCGAAAACTGCCCTAAATACAGATATATCATTAAAGACAATCTACTCATCTAAATAAAGCTTTATATACCTTATTAAATTCTACCGAATATCAGAAACAATTATTTTGTGAAAGTTGTGTGAAAATTGTAATATTCTTATTGATATATGATGATACTGTAGAATAATGTTAACCATGATATTGTGTAATTGTGTAATGTATAATATCCTAACATTGTATGGATACAATGTTAAGATATATACGTTATGACATTTATGTTAAAGTAATGATAGATGAAATTATAATTGTATAAACACGTGTGATAAATGATGCAGTTCTAATAACCTTCATCTTGATGCTACTAAAACTAAAGAATAAAAAAATTACTCATTACAATGTCGATAGTTTCGATCTTAAACATTGGAGTCTTTCGGTAAAGTCTTGGAGTGTGGAACCATGTAGAGTTAAAGCTAAATTAAGAAAAAAAATACTTAAATTAAAAATTTTATTGGAGAATTGTGAAATCATTTTATGCTCGCAATATTGTACCCCTCCCTTAGCCGAATGTTTTGGTAACTTTAAATCTCTACAAGGTTCCAAACTAATATATCCTGATATTTGTAAAATACATTTCAATGTTTAACATCCAGACGCCAGAATAATAAGTCGCTAAATCTGTCGGTTGAATAAAAGTTTCATGAGTGATTGATTATTTAGTGTTTCCGGGCGCGTAAAATGATTAGTTTTAGCGGTGAAGCGCATGTTGTATCCGGGAAGTGGCGATGATTCTCACTCATTAGATCGAGAAATCCAGCACCGACTTACACGTTGACTTGCGGGGTTTTCCCTCGAGGTGTCCCCTACAAAGGGACACCGCGCCAGCCGGAACTAGCTGCGAGATGCCGGCACATGATGGCGTAGTGAATATAAATGTGAGAGTGTGAAAGGAGAGAAGAGAGAACAAGGATGAGCAAGGAAATGTCGTGCGTGGTCCATGGCTCGTTTGTTAAGGTACAGCAATAAGCCTGGTATTTATCGGTGAAGCCTCGGAAAAATACCGATCAGAGCAGCCGGCCGCTAGAATTCTTCTCCAGACAGAAAAGGCTGTATCCGATCTAAAGGCTGTATCCGATCTAAAGGCTGTATCCGATCTAAAGGCTGTATCCGATCTAAAGGCTGTATCCGATCTAAAGGCTGTATCCGATCTAAAGGCTGTATCCGATCTAGCTAGGAAATAGGATCAAAAATCCGCCTCTGTCGAAACTCGAGCCCTAGGACTTCCCGGTCAGTGACGTTTTACTAGTCGAAATGTCAAAAGTTAGTTCATAAGATATACGGTAAATAGAGTAAATTTCTTTTTCGTTAGACGTAAAATAAACATCTCCGCTCAAGTTAAAAATGCTCCTGCAAAGGTACAGTTTTAGAGATGTGTAGGTTTTATCCTGGACGGACCTGTGATTATTTATGCTCTTTATACGTTTTTTCTCCAGCTTTAAGTTTTATACCACCTATGATGGGGTATGTTTTATGAAAAATACTCACCAAACAAAGCATTAAACTAATTATTTAAAGATATAATTTAAATTTAATTGCACGAAAATTAATTTTTTACAATTACAAAGAATTCAGACAAATGAAAATTGGATCTCGGCAGTCTTTAAAAAAGTCCTTTGCTCTTTCTGGCAAACATTAAAAAAAATTAGTGACCATTGTTTGAGAAAAACGTGTTTCAAAAATTGTGTTTATATCACGCTATGCGAAAACTTATTTTGAAAAATTCTTCGTGGCCTTATTTAAAGATCAATTTTTGAAGAACTGGTTTCCTTATTATTTTTCTCTTTAATATTGCAGAAGTAGGAAGACGCCGAATAAATGTTAAACTTTTGCAATTTAGAAAATTCAGAGTATTCAACGAAAATCGTTCCTACACGATTTTGATACACATATTTTGCTGTATATAAGAAAAAATTGAAGAAAAAATCGGATCCATTTTTGAGAAAATTTTGAAAGTGAAGCCTATCGTAAAGCAGGTACTCCCAAAAATCGAAATATCTGTTTTAAATCATGGGTCCACAACATCAACTAGATTGATCAGGAAATATCAATTTTGGTGACAATCTTAAGGTTTAGTCGCTAGTATTGTTCACAGACGGACGGACAGACGTTTTTGCCGTAAATCAATTTTTCGGTGTCAAGGACGCACAAAGCGCGAATGCTGACAATCTAACGTCTTAGAGGAAGTAATTTACTGCATTACAGGAACAAGAAATATCCACATTTGCGATATCAGAACGTCACAATACTTTTTCGGTAGAAAATTCGCGGTGTTTTGGTTCAGCATTAGAATACTTCCTCTATACTGCGTAAGTAGTATGCGAGAAAGTAAACAAATCAAAATACCTGAAAATGTATTTATTAATTATAAATTGCAGACTGCCTGTCCAAACATCAACTGCCTATCAAAAAAACAAAACAAAAAAAAACAAAACAGGAGAACCTTGCTTATTATGAAAACAATTAAATTTAATATTAGTGATCTCTATACTTTCGCACGGTTTTGCAAAATATACGTTAACGTACATCTTACAAAAGATCGGTGACCCGCAATATCCTCTTGTATGTCTTGTTCAAACAGAATTACGTCCGAAACTCCATACGCGGCTTTCAGCCTATTCTAGCCCACAGTGCAGCGCCGGCGGCGGCGAGGTCGCGTGTTACGTAACTGGGGAAAGCGAGGACGTGCGGCGCGCCGCCGCCGCGGAGGCCGGCACTCCCCCTCCCCATCCCCTCCACCACGCCCCCGCCACTTGCCGTTCTCACCCGATATAGCCGGGCCCTCGCCCGCTTTCGGAACGCGACAGGTACAGACGGCCGCCCTAGACCCCGAATCGAACCGGTAAGCGAGGCCACGAACTCCGCGCTAGTACTACGGGTTAAGGCTTCGTCTAACAGAGCAGCGAAGCTTAAGACTCGTATCCTCCCAGGCCCTCCGTAAATAAACTTCTCGAAATTTACAACAGTTTGGCATGGGAATTTGTTTATGCGAATAGATATATTTTAAAAAATAAATACGGCAAGTCAGAAGATATTAGAACCTCACATAAATCAGCTTCTTAGCTTAATTTCAAACAAATGGATAAAATGCAGCATAATAAAAATATTGTATTCTAACCTCTTACAAACAAAAGGTAATGACAAATTCTTATGAAAATCAACATTATTTCTTCAAACTCCTACATTTTGTGCGGTCTTTAATTTCCTGATTTCTCACGAAATTGTGGCTTTATGTACTCGTTAGTTACGCATCATGTCTTGTTATCTGCGCTTGGGTTAACACAAATTCAGTGTTTAGTACCTACAAGTTCGCTTTCTTCGTTGCTACGGGTTAGTACGTTATAATACGTAACATCCGTGTTTGGTCTAATCGTTTAGCACACAATAACTCGGGCTTTCCAAGAAATGTGCTAATGTAAGCTGAGCATTTACACCCTGTCAGATAACACTACCTCTTGTGTACCTGTAAAAAACACTTCATATTTAATGACGCAAAGTTTCTCTTTTCAAGAAATTTGACAAGATAAATTGAGTGATAAAATTTGTGAAGTTATAACCGAATTCCCTCCAAAAAGGTGTCAGAAACATTGATAAGTACATACACATTTGTGACCACCACTAATGTTGCGGAGGATTTTGAGTAATATTTGGCTTCTAACTCCTAATATTCGTTTTCTATTCATTTTAACACACATGGTTAAATTTCTTTACAAGATTTCAATGAGAAGACTTGCATATTGCGAGACTTAACAATTCCATTGAAATAAGGAGATGGCCCCTTGTTTTGCTTCTGGACATAAATGTAACTTCATTTTCTGTGCACGTCTTCTAGAATTCAGTGGGAAATACAATTATTCAAATTATCGTTTCCATGTTGTCGCGGCAGAAAGTAATAAGAGCCAAAATTTATTGCTTATTTATCTTTGAAAATAGATTTTATTACATGGGAGTTTTTTTTTTCTCCCTTTCAAAATTCAAATTTTATTGCTTATTTATCCTTGAAAATAGATTTTATTACATGGGAGTTTTTTGTTTCTTTTCTCCCTTTCAAAAATTCAAAATTTAAGTAGTATATGACTTAGTGTAGGGATCACAGAATTTTGAAAATGTGCACACAATTCATTTCCCCATAGCACGTCATACGCAGTTTTTAACTGTTTTTTTGACGTAAAATAAATAAATAAAATAAATAAAAAAATAACGCGGCAATTCTAATAATTATTAAATTCGACCCTGATACTACCACCATTTCCGCTAAGGTTTATGTAGGCGGTTGCCCTAGACCTAAAAGAAACGATGTCGTGAGGGAGTGATGTCCTCATTGCCTGCGAATAGTGCGTCATTGTAGAGGGCCGGGCCTCACCAGAGAGTAATGTGCTATTGCAAACCATTTTTGTCCTACTAATGGGCAGTTAGAGCCTTGCATGACGCCAAATCTTTTCATGACCCATTTTATTACTATTCCAATCGTTACGACACTATCGCGAATGTTTTTATCGCATTCATGTCGCAAAGTAGACTTACACTATTTGTTGGACGTGCGGAAAAATTCTTGTTGCAAATGGGTGACGTAGCAATACGTATTGCTATATTTCTGTTATAAATGAATGTCTACACTGACAACAGTTTTTATTGTTTCGGAATGGTTTACATTTGCAGAGGAATATTCAAGCTGTTGACGTCACACGTGACAAACGATAATGTCATATAGATAATTATTTGAACAATATATCACATGGGTAAAATTCAGCGCTGCTTTAAATCTGTCGTGTTCTATCCGTTTCCAATTTAATTGCGTTACGTGAATGCCAAGCGCAAAGCAGTCGCGTCTAACCTATAAAAAAGGTTGAAATCAGACAATTTCATCGTCTGATTAAACGAGAAATATAGGTTGATGAAATCAGGTCATGCAAAGGGCAAGTACGGGAGAATAAATTCAATTGTGAATTTCGAAAAGAAAAATATGAGGTTTTAACATAGAACCGAAGATATTTAGAATAATTTATTACCTGTTCAATTACAAATATTTTTTCAGGAGTTTGTAAAAAATAACGTTTAGCCGATGATGAAATGAAATTAAACGTGCCGCCTATCCAATTTCCAGATCTTCAATTTTTCATCTGAATGTTACGCTTGCATGGTAACAACCTGGCTACATTGGAAGTGTTGCGATTGAATACATTCGATATCAACCAACCGGCATGTTCTAGGTTCGCGAATATTCATTGAACCGCATAGGCAAACAGCTACATACGAGAGTTACACATGTGAACCTGGGCTGGTGATGTGGAGGGACTGTTACACATGCAGTAATCTGATGGAGTCTTCTTGAAATCCACATTTGTCGCCGGCGGATATTCACGCGAGGGGCAGGTCTTCGTTGGAAGCGCTCGTTTCGATCCTCAGAAGCGCTCCATGCGGAAGCGATTCGAAGCGCCGCTGACTGGGGTTTCCCGGAAGCTGCTGCTTCCCGGAGCCCGAGCGCGCCGTGCGAGGTGTCCTCGTTCCGACTCGGCCCGCCCCCGCGATCGCCCGTGGCGTGCTCGGTTCGCCCCGCTCCGTTCCGCCCCGACCGCCCGCACGCTCGCTGCCCCGATCAGCGTAGGGGGCTCAAGGCATCAACTGATGTCACTGCCGTGCCTCAGACTCGGAGCTCCTGGGGTTCGAGTCCCGACGGTGGCAGGATTTTCGACCCTATAACTACATAGCTGTAAGCACAGTTGCTGCTGAGTTGAGGCGCTGTATTGAGAATTCTAGCGACCGGCTGCTCTGACCGGTAGTTTTCCGTGGTTTCTTCCATCAACGCGAGGCGCATGCCGAAGCAGAACTCTAAGAAACGGACCACAGACCACGCACGATATTTCCTTCCCCTATCTTGTTCTATTCTCATCCCTTATTTAAACACACACTTAAGTGTACTACACAAGCACACATCTCGGGAAACCAATCGGAAGCTTAGAAGCTGGAGCGGTGTCCCGATATCTGGTTAAGGAAAACCCGCTAGCCGACGGGTAGGTCGGTGCCGGATGTCACCATCCAGCGGGAGACGATCAGTGCCACCTCCGGCAATAAAAAACATCCACTACAGTTACGAAACCAATTACTCGACGCTGACCCCGTGCACCCCCCCGACTGGATGCTCGGCCCTCCTAGTCGCCCGCCCGATTCTCCTCCGCCTCTCTAACCGCCCACCCTGTCCACAGACTAAAATGGTAATTCTTTACTCTATTCCCTGTCCTTGTCGCCCGCCAGCACTCTCGGTCCTCTCCCATCCACCCGACCGCCCAATCACCCCTGCGATCGCCTGCCCGCCGCGCTGCGGTCAACAACCACGCCCACGCACAGCCGCGCCCCCACCGCTGCGCCGACCCTCGCTCGTCCGGCTGCAGACGACGCGACGCCACCGTCGCTTATTCCGCACCGTAAGAAGTACACGATCGTTATTTCTTCATGGTTTATGAATAATTTTGAACACTACTTTTTCATTACATACTTTTGCTTTTCGTTATCATCAGTTTTCTGTTCAGGCCAGTAATATTAAGTAGCATTAAACTATTAAATAATTTTCTGTGTTCTATGTATATAATATTAATACTCCTTAATGTATATTATCATTTCCGTAAATTTTTCGTATAATACTGAAAACTGCTAAATGCAACCCTATTATTATAATGGGTACATTTCCTCTTCCTTCATTCTGAAAATGTTTTCTGAAAAAAATCAAAGTCTAGTTCCATGTCCATTTTAATATGTCTTTCAATTCAATTAAGACAATTTACACTAATGTTACATATGGGAGAGATTTTGCTTTAAGCGTTGAATAGTAACAACTTCCTGAGAATGAAAATACAAGAATTGACACCTAGTATGTTCAAGCCTCTGGTTTACTGACGGGTCAATACGAGTGTGTTAGTCAATTCAAACAGCCGATTTGGTACGTAGAACACGTGCTTCCAAATCCAATCGCTGCTACGTAGCGAGTCTGAGTAATCTGAAATACGAGATTATGTGTAAACCAATATGTTCGGGCGCTGTTGCGTTGGTTGCCATGGACGTTATTACAATTATGCTCGTATGTTTGTGCGTCCGTTCACCCGCATAACAGTTCTATTTTAACAGTCTATTGGCTTAAATCTTCCGAATGATTCAATGACACACCTACGAATAGGGATTAGTAAACTCGACAGGTTTCTCCATAACGAACTACGCTCCACTGAATTGTGTTATAATTGATCCATATTAATTGATTCATAATAGGTTTTACATAATTATAATGTTTAAGATAACTAGAAAGATTAAGTTACATTTCAAAAATATAGCCCCTACATTTCCTCGTTCCGTTTTTGAAATAGTCCATCACGTCTACATTTCATGATTCTGTGTTTTCATGATCTTCCTTTAACAGGTACCTTCACTGGTATCTACCCAAGTTACTCCGGTGGTTTCCAGTTCAGTAATAATTTCCGTAATTAGATTGTACTGAAATTTCAAATGTAGCTATCTTCAAACAATGAAGAGATTTGCCATTTGGGAAAATAAATCACATCATAAGTAATGAATTTTAAATTACAATGTAATAAAGACGATTGAAAAACATGGAAAGAGGTATGTAAATGGAGATTTAAAAAATCCACATTTCTATGTAATATTTACGCATGGCAATATAATTCAATAAAAAATCTAAGAATTTTCATTCATTCTTTTAATCAAAATATTATTAGAAAATTGTCTGTCTTTCCTACTTCAATAAAATACACAACCACATATTACCAGCTAAATTCATTTTGAAAAAACAAACAAACAAACAACTAACTGTATAGTTTTTCTGACCAGTGCCAACTCTGTCACACGTGTATTTTTGTCACGATTTCATAAAAAAATATTCAACAAGATCTTTCTTCGTAAAATCCTTAACAGTTTCGAGCAATGTAGTTCGCGCGAAAAGGACATCCGGTAGTACGCATTTAGAGAAACAAATTCGTCGCTTGCTCATGAGAGAAAAACCGAAATGAGATGCAGTTGATTCCACGAAGAGCGTGGCTGGTTTTGCAGGGCCTCCTCACCTCCGACGCGCACTCATCTCTCGCAATGGCCCTCTGACACCGCCCGCGTGCTCTTTTCAAATGGCGGCGCCCCCACCCCCTCCCACGCACACACCATACGCACACGAGCGCCGCAGCTCCGGGGTGGACAAAATGGGCTCGTGACTCAACAAATAACACTGCATCACAATATGCGTATCATATAAATACGTACTACGTAAGTGTATACGTATACGTTCGAGTAAGTATCGGTATATATTTAAACAAATACGTACGTAAATATACATGTAAATATGTATCATGTAAATACATATGTACCGGGAGCGGTAGCTCAGTGCATCAACTGATGTCACTGCAGCGCATCTGACCGGGCGGTCCGAGGTTCGAGTCCTGACGGCGGCAGGATTTTCGACATTAGCTTTTCAGCTAGGTCGAATTCAGTCTCTGCCTGGAGGAGAATTCTAGCGGCCGGTTGCTCTGATCGGTAGTTTTCCGTGGTTTCTCCGATCAACACCAGGCGAATGCCGGAGCAGTACCCTACCAAATGGACCATGAACCGCGCGCGATCTTTCCTTCATCTTCCTTGTCCTATCCTCTCTCCCTTACACACACACACTTACACTAACACGCACTACACTACACTACCACATATTCCGGGAGACCGGTCGGGAGCTTAGAGCTTGTCCCGGGTGGGGCGGTACCCCGCTGGTGGGAGAGTCCTGGTTAGGGGGAAACCCCACTAGCCGACGGTAGGACGGCGCCGGATCTCGCCATCCAGCGAGGGAAGATCACCGCCATCTCGAGAAAAAAACATGCACTACACTAACGGGACTAATGACCAGAGCAGTTGACGCGCCCGGAAACATGAAAAAATCAATCAATCAACTAAATACATATGTGATTGCATCTCAATGTGTTGAAACTAGTAGTGGAGTGTTGTGGTGTATGTTGGGTATGGCTGGTATAATACGTGCCATGGCTTGATCAGTATTCAACATTATTGAGAGGGAAATGGGGTGAATGTCAATTACTTATAATTAGGGAAATACACTCTTTAAACAAAATAAACTGAATATATTATTTATTAATAAAATGTTTTTATAATGTATCAAACTTAACCTGAAACCTGACTGTTAAACTTTGCATCAATATTCCTCATTGTAAGATCACAGCGACCGATCACATTATTTTAGTTTTACAAACGCCCATTTCATACGAATTGTTTTAGATTAAATAAATTATTGTCCTACACATTCTGGTACATTTAACTTCCAATTTTAGTGTCGTAAAGATCGATGGGGTTTAGGAATTACACATTTAAAATAAAAGACGTCTGGGTTACGTTAGTGACATAACTGTTTCAAGGCTTCCCATCGCCACCTACGCGATCTGTAATGTTTCTAGATGGTGACTGATCTCGAGCAGTTTGTTCATTCAATAACCAAAGACGACCATTTTTTCTTTCACAAACCTATTTTCATTTCTTTTAGCACACTGTACATCTTCCTCTTAATCGCTATTATCTTCACGTTCTGAATGATCAAACTCGTAATCCTCATCTTCAATATCATTAATCATATTAATTAAAAATAAACTTGCACTACTACTTCTATTTATCAATTTATTTGTTTAATCACTTACGGGCCCCTTTTAAAGATGCCGAGCTAAAATAAAATAAACTAATCCAAATTAATATGTTTCTCGTTTGTTTAGAAAAGTACAGTATAATTGGACAAATTCATAGTCTACAGGCAAATTATATTAACATGACATTTAGTTTAAATTTACCTAAAGCTGGTAATGTATGTCCCAAATAAGTTGTACACCATTTGAAGGACAAAACTAAACTTATTTCTCACAAATCGCTCACAAAATATCGTCGAAAGTACTTTCGTATGCCCAGATGAATAGAAAATCACCTTGCGCTATGTTTCCAGGTTTTCAATTTTACAATAATAATTTGTAAGCAGTTATTGTGTTTGCAGGTTTTGTAACAACACACATTCACTTTAAAAACACGTTGCTCTCTGCATGGGTATTTGTCATAAGAATGAAAACTGTTGAAATGTTATTGTTGTTAGTATAACGCCTTAATGTGACTATTATTGCTATAAGAAGCAAACAAACAGATCACAAATAAAGCGGCAAACTTGAACAATGATACATTTGGGGTTTGATAACTTATATTTAACAGTTATATGCCGGACATACGAAGGTATTGTGAATATTATTATTCTAACCGCTATAATAATTTAAAATTAAGATAAATGCAAAAGACAACAATATAAAAAAATAATATCTGATACAAACACATCGATTCAGTACAATAGTTCTACATGCCACCCTCAGACACCTCTATTTTTTTTTGACTGCTAAAAGCATGTCAGTCCATAGTTCATCGAGCGTCCACCAAGAGCACTGAAAGCATAGGGTCAGACACTCCATGTAGTATCTTCTAGCTCGTTGGTTTTTACACCTGCCCCGCAGCGCATGCATTCATTTGTTGGGAAAGATTTTGATTTCAAGGCCGACGGTTTTAAAAGTCACAAGGGTTAGATAGAGTCAAAAGCAAAGATAGTTCACTATCATCATATGACTTAATGGTTAAAGATTAATATAGTTGAACAAAAGGTACGAAAAATTACACTTTTTTTGAAAAAATATATTCAAGGATATTTCTAAAAAGTCTGATGCGTAGATCCGGTTGAATTTTCAATTTTTTTTCCTCTTCAATTTGAGTATCGAGGCAAATTCATATTTCTTTCTTTTCTTCTTCTCCTTCTTCTTCTCCTCCTTCTTCTCCTTCTCCTTCTTCTTCTTCTTCTTCTTCTTCTTCTTCTTCTTCTTCAAGTTTATGAAAGTTACTTAATCGAATTTCTTCTTTCTCTACGGTTGAGAGACGGATTCCTCAGCCATTGTAAACTAGGTATCTCGTTTTGACGCCCCTGTGTTCCAACGCGCGTCCAGCACGCCCGCTCGCTGTTCTCGCACTTGCATTTGCTCGCACAATATGCATGACGTCTCTCAGTTTCGAAAATACAGAATGAGGATGGATGTCAAATGTGAATGCGCAACGCCGGGACACCCAGTGCGATGTATGTTGAAAAGGAATACGATACGAGCACATACACATTCATTCTCATGCAGTGGCAGGCGAAATATAGAAACGCAGAACTCAGTCATGTGTTTTCAGGCAGCGATATGACAGGAGGAGGTCCGCTGTATCACAACTTCAAACGCTTTGTGCGAATTCAAGGGCTACGTCCGGCATGCAATCTCTACATCTTGTTGGCTCTATTGACTTGGATGTTCAGTTATCTGTTGTATGTATAGTCATATCCCCCGTGTCCTTTCCGAAGTTCCTTAACGTAACTCAAATGTCCAGCATTCTCGCAAATTGATATCTCTCATGTATACACGTGTATACTTGTATGCAGAAATAATTGTGGAAAAAATGTTCTCACAACACGGATATTAAATTCCGAACACACAAATAGTGTCCTAGTTATTGAGA
This sequence comes from Teleogryllus oceanicus, assembly GCA_964035755.1. NCBI lineage: Eukaryota > Metazoa > Arthropoda > Insecta > Orthoptera > Gryllidae > Teleogryllus > Teleogryllus oceanicus. The sequence continues at coordinate 125,605,157 of CAXIVR010000003.1, read as the reverse complement.
GAAATAATCTCTCTTCCATATAATTTCATTTTCATATTTCTGCAACACTTTCATGCTACGCAATTTTCCTCCTCAATATGTAGCACACATTTCCTAAATATATTGGTGGAATGCTTTTATTGTTTGGCCTTGAAACACGTCAGACGTACCGACGGAACGAACGCATTTTCATTAATGGCAACGCGATTTTAACAAGCATTTAGTTTAGAAAAAAACAGTTTTGTTATATTTCATTTGAAGAAATCTATAACATTTTCAAATATTAGGTAAAATTTCCGACAACTCAAAATACTTGCTTAAGCATGTTTCGTAGAATATCGTCCACAGCAAAAAAAATAGATTTTAGATTTATTTCTGTGCATTATGAGGCTATATTGTTTTAGACTCCTACACTTCCCAGCATGCCTCATTATGCTCCTCCTGTCACCTTTTGGCACATCGACTCGACTGACTCATCCACAATGTGTTTGGACACGTGCTTCGCTCAGAACGTACGTTTGAAATGGACTGAACTCGTCTACAAAGATAACAAAGGCAGGCAATTGAATTAAATACCATGACACTAATGCCACCTAACTGCAGCACATGGCGATTATTTCAGATAATAAAATGATTGCATTTTCGCAAACAAGTGGTTCCTGGTGTTCCATTTCGTCATTTCATTTTATATTTTCTCGCTTTACTTCATAAGAAGAGAACGTATGTCAACGTGGGCCGAAAATCAGCTATTTTCCGAGAGAAAAACTCTTATTGGGCCCCGGTAAAGAAAAAGTGGATAAATCTTGTTCCGATAAGTATTAAATTACTTCCTTTAACTCGTTGTGTATTCAGAAATAAATTTTTGTGAGTCCTTCATATCGAAAAATCGATTGATGGCAAAACGCCTGTCTGGTCAAACGTAGTGCCTAATCCGTTCAGACGATTTTATCCAAAATTGATATTCTCTGATCGATCTGAACGAACTCGAGATCCTGCAAGTTGAAACGGGTATTTCCATTTTGGGGGGATGTTTTACATGACGGTTACACAACATTTTAAAATTTTTCTCAAAACTGGCTCCAATTTTTTTATTAAACTTTGTCATCGGATAACGTAAAACACTCTTAAAACTAGTGGTGCTGCCACACCACGTATTTTCACGCACCAACAACGGTTATTTAAAATTATAATATCGCATCTTCTGTTCATATTAACATATCTCAGCCATTCCCATTGTTGTATTTCAACGTGATAACTCCTAAAAGATTCTAGCAAAACATTTGCAAGAAATTCGAATCAGCTATTTCGAAAATTTTTAAAAATTACGCGAAAAGGCTGCTTACATTTTAAAAAATGTACACGACTTTATTTAAAGATCTAATTTCGAAGAACACATTTCAATAAGTAAAAAAAAATATTTTCTCAATCTTATACTTTATCGATGTTATTATTATTTCTTTTGCAAGTTTTGAAAATTCAGGAAGATCACAGAAAAGGGAACCTGCTCCATTTTTCTAAGCGTCATTTCTTCTCCCCTCTAAATAAAAAATATAAAGCCGATTTTTAGAACCCCCAAATGTCAAAATATCCATTGCAAATTCACAGTCTGCGAATTCACTACGAGTATACTCTACGAGTATTAAGGCGAGAAAGTAAAGAGAGATTAAGAACATTTCTTTTGAATTTTGACGCTCACGCAAATGACATTTGGATGCAAATAATACGTTCCATATTGCTCAGCAACCTCAGAAATCAGCTCCAGCATTACCAGAGATCCGCCAACCTTCCATCTCGAGTTTCGGTAACGTGCCGTGACCCTTTACAAGGCTTGCTCAGGAAGTTCGCAGTCAGAACAATTCCGTGCTTTTGTCTTATTCGTCTTTCTCGTTCTGATTTGACCTTTTCTCTGCTCGCCATTGTGAGGCCTTCCCCGCAAATGGGCTTGTATTCTCGCAGAGCCCTTTGTTAGCCTTCGAGGAAACTGCAGGCTGCCCTCTCCTACAGCTTCATTTGCGTCTGCGCCTTCTGCTTCCGGAACCGGATGGTAGTTTCATCCTGCGCTGCCAGCTACCTACACGTGTCTCTAATAGGGATGCGACATCGCCAACAAAACATCCAGGTTCCTCAATATCGATAATCAAATTAAAATATCGACGTTAATAAAACATCCTCCCTAAACCATCGATGTTTTTAAAACCTTACCCCTAACTTTTAGTTAGTATATTCCTGGCGGAAGGCTTTTTGGTGGTGCTCGCGTTTAGAAATTTTTAATTGAAATTTACGACAAAATACAATTTACTGATATAAAATCAAGAAATGATCAGGACAATTAACAAACCTTTTGCCTGATTGAATAATTCAAAAATAATAGACTGAATTTATTGGATAAACCTCTATTTTCATTATTTTTCACCCTTGCTCACTTTTTATCTGAAGAATGTGCAATTCATGGAAATCTCACAATTATAACAAGTTTTTATAATTATGGTATTTTTTCACTCAAAAATAAAATATCAATTACGTAAACACATTGAACACAAAGCATTGGCTTAAAAAATCGATGTTAAATACATCGATGATTTTATAAAAACATTAATGCTTTGAAACAATCAACATGGATGTCACACCTCTAGTCTATAAGCATGGTCAAAGTTAAGTTTGTAGTTTTGTATCTTATGGAGACAATAATGCCACTCTTTTCTTTCACAATGACTGTTCAAAATCGACAATGTATTCGACAAAAATTACAAAAACATAACACAACAGAACGAAAAAACAAAAGTGAACGAAGGTACTCACAGAACAGCGGCAACGCGTAACCTCCGAATTTAATTGGAGTGCACGGCAGCACGACCGTGGCTGCTTCCAACAATCGTATCTGTCTCTTCTTATATAACAAATTAATTTTTCAGATAGAAACAATATATTGTTGTAAATACCTTATTCGTATATGTCGCGTTTGTTTTATAATTGTCAAAAACAGAAAAATTGATTTAAAAACAGGCTTTCCTGAATCACACCTTTTTGTGCAAATGCAAATTGTTATATTTGTACATTTGTTCAAATAAAGCTTATATTATTAAAATAAAAATATTTTCATAAAATATGTTTATGATCACTTACGACAGAGTATTTAGTCTTAAAACGGGAGGTATGTTCTCAAACGGGAATTGGTCCTACACTACAAACTAACCCTCGGGCGCGCTAGCAGGCTGGAAAGACTTATAACAAATCAGAAGGGAACGAGCTACCAATATTTCATGCTAAAAATGTTAATTTTTCGTCTATAAGGATGGGTATTCAAGAACAAAAGATGTACTAAAGAGTGTGATTATGTTATATTCCCAATAAGTGTGTCTGGGTATATCACGGGAGGTAATTGCGTGAATTGTCAAACCTGCAGATGTTCCTTAGAAGTTTGCGGCAACCGGCTCGATTCTTCTTTCTAATTATGGAATGTCTATAACATTGAATAGTTAGGAAAATATTAGTATTTCGATCTTAGCATTTTATCTACTGTAGTAAATGGCGTCATTTAGGTATCACTATTACTATATTACCACACTATAAACATACAAAATTTATGTTATGTCTATATCTCATTTATCAGTAAATTGAAGCAAGTAGGTAGGTACGCATTGTTATTGTATTTTTTGTAACGGAACTGCTTCTGAAATATTGCTTTTATCATGAATAACAAATCATCTATCTCACCACGATTGTTTTGTTAGTTGGAGGAAGATGACAGGAGAATGAAAGATTCGACGAATAATTTGGAATCACCACAACAATCACCGGGAGAGGTGGCACAGTGCATCAACTGATGTCACTACAGTGCCGGGAGGTCCTAGGTTCGAGTCCCGACGGTGGCAGGGTTTTCGACACTAACTACATAGCTATAAGTTCAGTAGCTGTTGAGTTCATCGCTGTATTGAGAATTCTAGCGACCAACTGTTCTGATCGGTAGTTTTTCGTGGTTTCTTCGATCAACCCCCGGCGCATGCCGAAGCAGAACTCTAACAAACGGATCACAGACCGCGCGTGATCTTTCCTTCCCCTTCCTTGTCATATCCTTACCCCTCACTTAAATACCCACTTACACGGACTACACTAACACACATGCCGGGAGACCGGTCGGGAACTTAGAGCTTGTCCCGGCTGCGGCGGTGCCCCGCTGGTGGGAGATACCTGGTTGAAGAAACCCCGCTAGCCGACGATAAGTCGGCGCCGGATCTCACCGTCTAGCTGGTGAAGATCACCGCCACCTCCCAAAGAGAAAACATGCACTACACTTACGAGACTATTGACCTCAGTAGTTGACGCGGCAGGAATCATTAACAACCAACCAAACACAACAATACGATTACGGTCATAAAATCTGTGTTTAAGGTTCTTTTGAGCTTTAATGTACACCGTCATTGTACACACACCGTCAGGTGTGTTATCTGTACTGTTCTAAAGCTAGCAAAGATTGCTGCAAATGGCGAGGAGATACATGCAGTCAAATTAGAAACGTTCGATCTGAAACTGATCTGAACATCAGGAGTAAGATGTTGTGCTGTTCCGGATATCATTAAGATATTTTAATTCTGAGAGTACCTATACGTGAAGCCGTTCTGACTTTTTCATAATTTTCTAAAAAATGGATGAAAGTTTTTCTTTCAATTTTTTGGGCAAAATAGCGGAAAATGCTTTCATTTTGAAAATTGCAAAAGTTCAAATTTATTTTTTCTCCTCTTCTACACCTCTAATATTACAGCCAAATATTTATTTCCCAGTGCAATTTATTCCTGAATTGAAGATATATAAATGGCATCGTGAAGTTAAAAGAAATAAAAAAAGAGTAATTGTTGCGTACTAAAAGAAAGGGTATCAGAATGCCGCCGCTCCCACTAGTTTTAAGGGGACTTATGACTGAATCTTGAAACTTCGGTAGTTTTGCACATACAAATACAAAAGTTTTACAGAACATGCATTTAATTTATGTAAAACACTGTACCAACTTTCAACTCGATTGTTCCAGTCAATTGATTGTTATTAATTTTTAATTAAATTTTTGTTATGTAATTCAAAAAATGCTCCTTGTATAATAATTTTTTTTGCTTGATTTTTTTTAGTAATTCATTAAATATATATGAACAAAATGGGGTATGGATTTTATTGAAATGCAAGAACTTACGTTTCTACAATTTTTTAAAGTATTGCATAATGAATTTTCAAATAAAAAGGTATCTGGTTGTTTTTTAAAATTCATGAAAAAATAGTTTGACTTATGTCACAAAAAATTCATATCACAATATCTTTATTAGACATTTTACTATAATATCTGAAAGTTTCACTGAAATCAAGCAAAAAATGTTAAACATGGAGCATTTTTTATGTAAGATAATGCTGAAAGATCATACACCGAGAAAATGACAATTAAAGTATTATGAATACCTGTGCACTTCAGAATTGCCCTGCACTGTATGTACAGCCTTCATTCTTCTTCTTCTTTTCTTCTTCTGCTACTTTCTGCCACTTTTGAATCTTTCTCTTCTTTTTTTCTTCACATTTTCTGGCTTTGGAGGCAACGCTTTCGGTCACACTGCTCACTAATGATGAGAGAAGATATTGCCACAGATTGATTTCTCATGGAATTAATAGTTTCTTGTGACCTCAAAGATCCCATATTGAACTTCATTACAGCTTTGAGAACAACTAACTCCAATTGGTTTTTGGAAACAAAGACTTCTTTTGGGCAATACTTCCACACCATGCTATGTAGGGACTCGTTTGGGTTCTGTGTCCTAGCTTTTGTGCAGCGTTCTAACACGTGGTCTGCAGCTAGTCTCTGGTAGACAGGAAATATCTTCTGTATAACTTGAGGTGTTGAGGTGACAATTTACACTGCATTTTACTGTGGCTGTCAGGTTTTTCTCCATTAGCCAACTGTGTATTATAAAAACACCATGACTCTTTACCTGGCGGGCATGTTGCATGTTGAGGGTTACTGTCTGTAGACACATAATGCCTCAGAGTAGCATAAATTGCCCTTTTCATCTTATTAACATCAGGTGCATTGTTTACAATGGCATGCCTGTAATGTTCTTCAGTGATTGAAGTCACTTTCATGCTTTGTTGCGTGTACCTGTTCAACACATTGGCCCTGGCACGAGTTCTTTTCGAGGGTCGCTTCTTTGACACTCTGTAATTAGTTCTTGGCGATTTTTGCCTTTCCATTATGTAAGACATCACAAAAAATGAAGACAGATCACACGAATAACTCTGAAATACACGACACACTTCCCTTTGAACACTAGGTAATAACACAATATTCAAAACATTAACGAGCAGGGAGCATGTAAACAACAAAACCGGAAAGCATGACAACTACGTACAACAAAAGAGGAATTCATTCTATGATAACAAAGAACACACAAAAAATCGATGTCTAAAACAATTATTTAAAAACTTTAAGTACATAACGAGAAAATGTGTATAGGTCTAACAACTACAATTCAGCTAAATCAATTTTGTTCGGTATTTATTATGAATACGTAGTAAAAACAATAGAGCATCACAAAGCGCGAACATTACACTTCCTTTGCCCGCGAATTTCGAACGCCAAAATAGAAGAGCAGTACAAAAGAGGAAAAAGTATCATGTTAGAAAAGGGGGCGTGGCCCTGAGGCCCAATTGTTCGCACGCTAGCCATTTAAACCGTCCGTAGAGCCTTTAAAAATGGCGGAATGGTAAAAATTAAACCACACTGTGATAGCGGAAGGATCCAAGAATTTTTTAGGCCCAAAATAGAAAAATGGAAAACTTTCAAGAAAATCTACATTTTTCAGACATAAGTCCCCTGATATTATAGTACATAATCGTTTTACATGTCTGTCATTTACAATTTCTCATGTTTTAGGATGCTGTATAACTTCATTCAAAGGTTTTATAAATAGTAGTATCCGTATCCACTGTGACCTGTCTGGGATCCATTCTTGAGTCATCACGCATCGAATGACGCACGCAATATTCCGATGTAGTAAACAAACATGCTCTGGCAAAACAAGCAGCCTGCGTCATGCAGCGCCGGTGCCTTAAGTTTCGCGATGTTGGATGCGACGTAAACAAGGAAATCTGGGCTGCAGCCTGTGCTTGACCCTCCGCCCTCCACGCAGCTCTCAAGTGGGGCGGCTGCCTAAGCGGAGATTCGCGTGACAGAAAGGTTAAATGCCCCCGCCGGGCTCCTTTGGAGTCGCCCCCACTATACTTGTGTTACCCAAAGATAGAGGTTGACTTTTACGGCTCGAAGGGAGAGTACGGCGAACCGGGTTACGTAGTTCAAATATAGCCAGCTCCAGCAAGGATACGTGGAATGTACCGAACGGAAGGTTTACTCCGAGAAAAATAATTACACATCACTAGTATAATAAGGCTTAGCAGGTTAACAAACCATATCCATGTCTTCTTGAAAAGTAAAGTTACCAGACCGAAATGGTTCAGACAAACAGAAAAGGAGTGGAGAATTAGGATCTCCCAATTTAGAAGATCGTGATATAATTAGAAAAATTACAAAATCGCGGAGTTTTGAAGTAGAAAAGAAAGGCAAATGAAACATATGGTCTGAGCAACGAAAGCAGACCTATTCGTTTCGTATGAGAGATTACTGGGCTAACAAGAAGGCCATTAAGTGTTGATTCCGCGTGGTCTTAAGTGAGCCATTCGCGCATAAGAAATAAGGCTTAGAATACGGGAATGTAATGAAGTTATAATTTTAACAATTTCAATTTACGCATGCGGCAAAGAAGCTGTGCTTTCACAAATTACTGATGTGAATTTCGAAATCTATATTGGTTACTTCATCCAGCTGAAAGAACTTGCAGTCAAGCCTTTTCCTTAGCATGATCTCCACTTCCCGACTGGTATAACACGTATATCCATCAAATGCAAAGAGCAGCAGGCTGAAGTCAGTGAAGGTGACTCACTAACGGGAGAAGCCACTAGGATTCTTAGGGCGCTTGCGTAATGCCCAGGTCGTACGAGGAATCCATTAGTGTGATGTTATTCGTCATAGCCGCTTGGTGACCCTTATGGTAAACATACTAGTTAAAGAAACGTCTACATTCTTCCTGTTGAGCAAACATGGGCGTGATGCCAATAATATACTTGTAAATATCATTCACACATTCAATTTTATAGTTTTGGAAAAAACATTCTATATACTACGTAGATTCTGAGCATCTCGTCGATGTTTACCTGGGATATTGGTTCTTGGGGCTGGGCGAATAACATTGCAAAATCGAGGGATATAAAAAGCTATGAATTAAGTATTTCCTCTGATATTTACATTCCTCGCGTGTTTTTAGTTCTCTTTCGACACACACATGCTGATGTTGAAATAGCGAAGAAAGACTGTTGGTTTTCTTTTAATTCACAGAATATAAAAATCATTTGTAAAACTCAACATTTCCGTAGTTTATATATACAACTGTTCATACTTCCATTTATAGAACGTCTGATTTAAAAAAAGTTATGACTGAGATATACGAGTTTTGCTTGGCAACACGAGAAAATCACCATCGAAACGAAAGTTAAAATAGTCCTCTGGAACTGTAATTAATGGAACGAACACTTGTTTCCTGGTAAACAAGGGAGCGGGTGAGTTCCGTGCGTCCGCAAACCTTGGCGCCCTCTGTGTGGAGGGCCCTCTTCCCCCTCCACCCTCCTCCAGACCAACCTCCTCCCCTCCACAGCTCCTCCCCCGCTTGGCGTGAGGCGCCAAGGGGTCTACGCAAAGTATATGGTGTATGAGGGGCGAAACGTGGCATATGAAGGGGTCGCCGCACGTATTGATGACCTTCCATTCACTCTCCCCATGTAAAGATCTCAGAATTTTCCAAAACCCCCACCGGGAGCGGTAGCTCAGTGCATCAACTGATGCCACTGCATCGCCTCTGACCGGGAGGTCCTACGTTCGAGTCCTGACGGCGGCAGGATTGTCGACACTAGCTATTCCGCTAGGTCGAATTCAGTTGCTGTCTAGAGGAGAATTCTAGCGGCCGGCTGCTCTGATCGGCAGTTTTCCGTGGTTGCTCCGATCAACACCAGGCGAATGCCGGAGCAGTACCCTACCAAACGGACCACGGACCGCGCGCGATCTGTCCTTCCTCTTCCCTGTCCTATCCTCTCCCCTTACACACACACTTACACTAACATGCACTACACTACCACATATTCCGGGAGACCGGTCGGGAGTTTAGAGCTTGTCCCGGCTGGGGCGGTGCCCAGCTGGTGGGAGAGTCCTGGTTAGAGGGAAACCCACTAGCCGACGGTAGGTCGGCGCCGGATCTCGCCATCCAGCTGGGGAAGACCCCCGCCATCTCCCGAGAAAAACAAGCAGTACACTAACGGGACCAATGACCAAAGCAGTTGACGCGCCCGGAAACACGAGAAAAACAAACCAAACCAATCCAAAACCCCAAACATTGTGCTGGAAACGCTGTACTAACGTGGTCACAGGACTGCACCTTTTGATAGCTGCAACTTGTGATTGCAGAAACGCAAAAGGTGGACGTAACCACTCAAACAGTTCGATTTACCGACGAGGATGGGAAAACATAGCTAAAACTCGTGCAATGTGTGTATAGAAAGCAGTAGGGAGGTGTACATGGTACGGATAAAGTGCGAGTCTGAGTTATTATCTAATTAGCTTGTTAATGTTCACATTATCCAAAATGGGTGAATAAAGTCCGAAAAAGGAATAGCTTCGAAGCATACTTCGGGCTTCAGCCGGATGAAGTTGACGTTTGCCAACACGCTGTTACTAGGGTAAATGAAGTTCCGTACATTACGGTGACGAGGAATTGCAGATATGTGATAAACAGGTATATAGTTATAAATAGACGGGCAACGATCGGAGTTTGATCTCACCTTTCCCATTCCGGCTCCTTTCTCCCTTGATATTCCATGCCCATACTGCCGATGTCTCGTAATAGGAATCGAGCATTAATGTGAGTTCTTATCAGACCAACGCCAATGATCGAATTGGGTTGTGGTGTCAAAGGCAAAAGAGTGACACTGCAAATATTTGTTAATACAAAGTTGACTTATAGGTTATTTTAGAAAAAAGCTGAATTGAAAACATTCTGACTACTGGAGGAAGTTTACTGGTTTCATAAATCGTTTCACATTTGAGTATCTTTCGTATCATATTGGTTGGAATATTACCAATTCTCGAGTAAATAGGAAATTAGAATAATAGAAATTCAACGCCTTAAATTCTCTCTGACAAAGCCAATGTAGAAAATGAAGCACAACTGTTGTCGGATTCCCTCCCCTTAAAATTAAACGAGCGCCCTCGAGGGCATGTTCCGAGCGGCCTTACTCCCCTTCACGCCCTCCACCCGCGCCCTCACCCCTCCCCCTCCCCCAACGCGGCTGGGGCCTGCGTGTGGCGCCGAGGGGGCTGCTGCGTTTCATTTAAATTACGGAATTAATCAGACGCACAACAAATGCTCTGCACTCGAACACAGAACGGCATTTCTGCATACCTACCGCAATACTCAAAGTATTATTCATGTGTTTCTAATAAATATTCACATTATCCTTCATAAAAGTTATGTTCCTTGAATTCGTCACAAATGAAACAAAAATGTCATTGTAGTTTTTCTGAATGATCGTGAAGGTTTGTAAATCCATCAATTATTTTCAGTATCTTAATCCATTAGTGAGATTTCCTTTGTTTTCTTGCTATGTCTCTGAAACTATCTCATAACTCTCAAATTAATAAGGTTCCACTACTGTAGTGTCTCGATAAATATGAAGTATTCATTCCCGTTATAAGTTTCGTGAAATTGAAATTCCTGCTGAGAGTAACTTGAGAGACACCTTAGCACAATGAACCTAAGAACAAAAGTCCAAGTTCCGCTGTGCTCCAAGACATTTTCATATTAAAAGCTTATGTCTCATATTACATATCCTACGCAAGTTAATACATTGCTTTGCGATGTAAAACATGAAATCCAACCGACAAACATATTTCTCTAAAATGTGGCAAACATAATGTCGGTGTTTCATGTTTGCATGCCTTCTACTACATGTCAACAATATTCTGAACTTGGTCCACAGCAAATTCCTCACGTGTCAACCCGCTCGCTTTCAAACGGTACATCCGCATCTCTGAATTCTGAGAGGTTGCGACTGCAACGCAGAGGATTTTATCATGAGACATATCATGAGCCCTGTTAGGAATATTTTCGCACCATCCTTCATCTATATCATCGGTATTGTGCATGTGTTTACGATTTATATCTCGTTCTAATTTCGTACGGCGAAAACATCTGGACCAAATTATCCCAGAAATCCTCTTCATGATGGACTTTTAAAAGGCCCTTTTTTAAATTTAAAAAATCCCAAAAAAAATGACGGATCTTTAAAAGGTCCTTTCCCAAAACTCTGAACTAAACTGTCCCGAAAATCTTCTTCATGACGGACCTTTAAAAGGTCTCTTGCCCAAATCCTTTAACCAAATTCCTTTTACATCACGGACCTTTAAAAGGCCTTTTCCTCAAAAACTCTTAATCAAACTGTTCCGAAAACCCTCTACATAACGGACCAAAAGGTCCTTTCCCCAAAGCACAGCCGTGTCAAACACCTGGGGAGAAGGTGAACAGAGGCGGCGGCGCGTAGGTGTTGGCGGTAAACACGGTGGGCGCCGTTCGTCCAGAGCGCTTTCCGTCCGCCGCGCCGCGCCCGCCGCCCTCTCCCGGCGGAGGTCCCTCCCCACCCCCGGCGGCGGTGCGCGGCCGCGTGCGGCGCCGAGGGGCTGCTCGCGCGCGCGCCACCGGCCGACGCGAGCGCACGCACCCAGCGGAGGCTGTGAGACGCCGGGCGTCGCGGCGCCCACCGGTCTCCGCCACCGCCGCCGCCGTCACTATGGAGGTAGCCGAGCCCAACCTCCCGATCTTCGCCAACTACCTCGAGCACCCGAGTCGCCGCCTGGAGCCGCCGCCACCGCCACCGCCGCCGCCGCCGTGGACGCAAGGTACCCTTTGCGTGCATCGGTGTTGACAGCTTTTTCCTTTCGGTTGTTTTTTTAATAAAATCCACGTAACGGTGAGGTTAATTTTTTGTAGAGAGAATAGTTTTTCCTTCTTTTAAAAAAATATACCGAAGCTCCCGAAAGGGCATCCAGGCACGTTCAGGGTACTAGTCAGTGAGAACCAGCACTTCCTGATAGGTGACACAGTAGTTCACACCTCCTTTGAATTCAAGGTTCGATGATTATGGGGTCTTTACTTTCACACAATCCAAGGACTCCTGCAAAGTCTCTTGCGAAACAGTTGGCCTTAATCGTTCGACATTTATTGGTCGTAATACCTACATTTAATTTGCTACATAATGGACCAGTAACGGTTATGAAACGATAACCGCCAATTTTCTCAGACACTAACTTGAAAATGAAAGGATTTATCGCTTTCCCAAGTACACAGGTGGTTGATACGAAGACCTACGAGCGGTTCATTTTAATACTCATCTTCACCGAACTCTCCGTGATGGATGTGTCCCTAGAGGCCTCTTTCGCCTTCTTCATCGCCTCCCCCTGCTCCTGCTCCACCGACCGCTTCCGCGTCCTGGCTCTAGCGGCGTGCCTCTGCTCGGGCGGGCCGCTTAGAAAGCCCTTTGTCAACGCGCTGACAGATCGCGCCGGGGCGACGCGACGCCGCGCCGGGCGGAGAAAAATTGCCCGGCGCCGTCGGGCGTCGCACGCGAGGCACGTCGCCCTGCGGGGGACGGCGCGGCGGTGCCAAGGGGGGCGGGGCGGTGCAGGGCGGGGGGGGGCATCGGCGTTCGCCAGGGCGGAAATTGCGCGTTTGGGCGTCGCTCGGCGCTAACGAGGCGTCGCGACGCGCGGGCGGCAGGAAATAGCCGGTGCCGGCGCCGCCGCCCCCGCGTCGCCGGGCCGGCCGGCCGGCGCGGCGCGGCAGCTGCCGGTGATTCCGCGGACGACCTGACGCTCGCTGCCTTCCCTTCGTACTCTCGAGGCGGTTGCGCGGATCCGTTGCCGCCTCGGACAGGCTGTTCCTGCTCAGCTGCCAGAGCGTGCGACTCCGGCGCCCACGGGCTCGGCTCGGCACCTGTGGTCATACAGCTGCTTGTTGGCGCCTGGTGTAATTTGGGTGTCGGGCCGCGAGAGAGCGTATTGAATGTCGCAGTTAGCCGCGCAGAGCGCGGTCAGGTGGTGGAAACGCGGTCATACCCGACTTCAGAAACAAACTCACGGGATGAAGGGAAGTTGCAGAATGCAGATCAAAAACTCGGTGTCATTAAGATTATCAGGCTGGGCGTCTCGCTCCCTACAGCCTAGTCTCAAAGGATGCTTGGGTATTCTCGTCGGTTGTGATGATTTCGGTGGAGAGATCGCAGGTTTGGAGTGACTGATTGAAACATGTTCCGATTTTCGGATAGATAGTTGCAGATCATTGAATTTGTTTGGGCAACGCAGTCGGCATCGTTCTTGTTGCCGGGATTTACTTGGCATCTTCCTCGTAACAGTGTGTTCATCTGATTAGCGAGTACTCGTAAATTTTGGTGGGTGGTTGAACCTCTTCCGTCTTTTCCGTTGCTGGGATCCCGAGTATTGCGTTTTTTTTATAATTTATATCACTGTTTTAGGTGAGGACAATCAATATATACGTCAGTTGTACCTTCAGGAAAAATCTCAGAGACTTCTTCACTTTTTTTCTCATAACGGTGACATTTTAATCGTGTCATACGGTGCCTTTGGAATCGCGTTCTCAAGTAGGTTGTTGCTATCTCGATGGTTACATTGGCACCTTCCGGTTAATAGTGTGAAGTTGGTGTGTTGTTTGTTGCAAGTATTGTATCAGCATTCTCCTCTTTCCATCTGAAATGTCTCATCCATTGTTTTTTACGACCGAATAGGACTTACGAAGACATATGAATCGGGACGTCAATGGTACATTATTTATAATAATGATTCTAGTGTTTTCTAAAGGTCGTCTTCACACGAGAATATTTTATCCTCTTGCCGGCACCTTCGCCGACAGAATTCTAGAGGATGCTGGTGCCTTCCTGTCTTGTGCGTGCAGGTGCGATAATGTTTGAGATGGTCACAGAGGTTTTTTTTTTTTCAGGGTTCTCCTGTTTCCTTTACTTCCCATTCCACATTCCTACTCCTTTATTATCATTCATCCCATCATCATATCATTGATCATGACTTGTCAATTACCTTTTTCTGGCCTTTTTAAAGGCTCGTGTTTCTAGAATTTTAATACAAAAAATAATTGCTAATAAGAAAAATTGCACGGTTGGTGGATGAAATCGTATTTGGTTGTTGCTTATTTTTGATATTGGTAAAGTTCCAATTATTGTATTTTCTTTTACACTTATCAGCTCGTTATATTGCAATGGTTATTAAAGAATCTGTTTGAAAGTTGATCAGAATATTACAATCAGCCATCTGAAACAAAAATCAAAAACGTTAAAATTTATGTTGAATGACTGATTATCATGTTCGCTTTTATCATTAAAGGACCAATTTTCTTCCGTGGGATTTTCAAACAGAACGATTTCACCAACTGATGCCACGCCTTAATACCTCTCTGCGTATATTTGATGAAGAGGACGATAAGAGTCAGTTTGACTTGAAACCGAGAAATTCCATTTAAAGACTGAAAAGCGTTTCTCCGGTTCAGAACCCTCATCTTTGAATTTCTTATGTTTATGCGTCATTATACTTTTCATATATTATATTTGTGGAAAATTAACGTTTTACGTATTTCTGATTATGCCAAGCGGAATATAGTTTTATGAAAGTAAATTATCTGATTTTGTACTTCGTTTTACCAATTGGCTCTCATCTCTTTCCCTCTTGCGTCAGTTCTGTTTGCTTAAATAGCTGGTTCTGATCGTTAATAAACTGTTCCTAACCGTTATTAGAAGACGAATTTCATTAAAAGAAATTATTTCAAGTGCTCTTCAAGATGAACTCAGAATCTCAAAAGTTTTCATTTTTTGATCCTCATCGTCTCAACCCAATCCATTATTTGAATGCATTAAAACAGATGGACGAACACTGTTCTACCGGTGACTCTGTGTTGTTGCAGGCTTTGCAATCACAATTGTCCTAGAGTAAATGAAGTTTCCGTAGGTCCTAAATGAAAATCTTTTCTGCCCGGTAAGCACAATTGCTTCGGGAACTCTAAGCGACGGTTTCACAGGTTGTGGTTGCAGTGATTTGCATTGCAATTCTTTTGTAATGAAAGAATATTATTGGGACTTCCAGAAATTAGTGTAAAACACACAAATATTTTTAACTACTCAATCGTTACGGGCAGGAAACTACTCATTCAAGCGCGAAATTATTAAAAGAGAGACAAACTTTTGTATCTTGAAAATTCATTCCACCAAAAAAATGTTCACGGACATGAAATAATACACACTCCCACGTGATAAATACAGGCAAAGAAGATCATCCATCGTTTAATTCCCGTAAAACTGATCCTGAGAAGAATCGTGAAAGTTTCGAATTATTCGTATTTTTATTTACTACACATTCAGTCACACAAAACATAGAAACCAAAAATCCACTGATATAAACGAGCCAATTTAGATGATTCAAAGAAGCAAATATGGAGAAGAAACAAAAATGTCCAGCGGCGAGTGCCATTCGGCAGACGTGACCGCTGCGCTGTCGTCCTCCGTGACTCGTCAGGCTCGAAATACCTCGCGCCGCGACGCGGTCCGTCGCGCCGGCGCTGGGGGCGGCTGCCATGGCACGCGCCTCCGCGTCCCCGCCAGCGACGGGGCTCCACGCACTTCGCACTCTTCCCAGGCGGAGTTGACCAAGGAGAAGAAGAAAATTACGATGATGATGATGATGATGATGATGATGAAGAAGAAAAAGAAGAAGAAAAAGAAGAAAAAGAAGAAGAAAAGAAGAAGAAGAAGAAGAAGAAGAAGAAGAAAAGAAGAAGAAGAAGAAGAAGAAAAAGAAGAAAAAGAAGAAAAAGAAGAAAAAGAAGAAAAAGAAAAAGAAAAGAAAAAGAAGAAAAGAAGAAAAGAAGAAAAGAAGAAAAGAAGAAAAGAAGAAGAAGAAAGAAGAAGAAGAAGAAGAAGAAGAAGAAAAGAAGCATTTATAATTGTAGAATTCACGACCATTAATCAATTGTGGGATGTGGATCACGGGATTGGTTAATTAATAAAACACATTAGTTTGCCAACGTTTCGGAATATGTAATTCCTTCCTCAGGGCTACAGTAAAAACGAACAACACAGGAATAAAGGCAACTTATCTGAACAACCTGAACTTATCTGAACATTGTTCAGAAAAGTTGTCTTCATTCCTTGCGTTCTTTGTGCTTGCTGTAGCCCTGAGGAAGCTATTACATATTCCGAAACGTTGGAAAACTAATGTGTTTTATTAATTGTCCATTCTCGGGATCCACATCCCACAGAAGCATTTATACTCTGTCTGTCTGTACTTGGCGCGACAAGCCGTGTACGGGTCATGGCCTACCAGCAGCGTCCCGGCCTCGCGGCCATGGGTTACATGTGGTTAGCACGAAGACATCCCCACGCCGTGTACCGGTCTTCTCAACCTGAGAAGTGAGTTTTCTGATCGTCACACAACAACATATACTGGGACATTGCAAGGAAAACGCACATTATGATCTTGCCCGGGAATCAAACCCGGGGTCGCGCCATGGAATCGAGAACGCTGACCAATCAGCTAAACCGCGAAGGCAGCATTTATACTACCTCCCTCGAAATACGCCACAAGTCTTTTTTGTTTCCTCTTCATATTGGCTCCTTTGAATATCTTCGTGGTCCATTTTTATTAGTGGACTCCTTGTATCTATGTTTTGTGTGACTGAATGTGTAGTTAGAAAATAAGACATCTATTCGAAAATGCGAGACAGATAATTGCGAGCAGACCAGCCCTGGGGAGACCACAAGTCGGCATCACAGCCTACGACACAGCCAAGATCATTAGATAATTTCGGTTTTCGATTCCGGATATGAATCTAGAGCTACGAATCATAAGTAATTATTAGTAGAAAGTTATTATTAAAATATTATTGATCATTTCATTTATTTAATTAACTTTTATTCTTAGAAGTTTCTTAATAGTTAAAATGATCAAGGCCATTCTCATTCCTAGTTCGAGATAATATTTTCATGTCTCATAGTGGATTATGGAAATATGTAATGGGCTAATTCGCATGTCAGTAAGTGCAAAGAGGTGGCTACAAGTTTATTTGTCGCATTCATTCATAGGTCCTATTTTGCGCTCTCTAAATATTTATTCTTTAGAATCGGAATAAAATAAGATTGTCGTGGTAGAAAAAAAACTGACCGATATATCGTCACTCATATTACATTTACATAAAATCAAACAAAACATTTAAAAATTGAAACATTTCGCATATTCTTTACTTTTATTTCAACGGGTCATTTTTTGTTCGTAAAAAAACGATCTTGTAGATCACAGAAAAAAGTATTTACTCTGCCTGCGTAGTCATTTAGGCCCACTGGGCTTCCCGATGTCGGCATTGGGTTGCGCCCTCGCGGTGTACGAGCCAACACCGCCGTTGCGTTCGTCGCCCCATCCGCGAAATGTCTCGCAGCTTCTATTTTCGCCTCGTCGAGGTCGGGTAGGAATTCAGGGAATTTATGACGCGACGCAGAACTGGGGTATTCTACATTTTTGCGACCCAATGTATTCGTTGTGAAGTGTGCTTCATAGCGGTCCGTTAATTTGGAAAATGCGACCATGCTAAAATTCCATGAATTTTTAGGAGTTTTTTTCTTCGTGACTTATTAGTACGTTAGGAAGCGGGAATTTCATATTGGTCCAGAAACCGGAGTTCTACTACGAGTACGTCAATACCATACCTCTATTAAGGTTGCATTAGTAAAGGGACATTTCATTCTCTCAATTCGCTTCCACATTTTTCCATACCAGAGAACAGCCATTTACAAACGCATATGTCACTTCTTCGAAGTGGCAGAGAAGATTGAATTTTCTGATACGCTGTGTCAGAATCACATTAGTTTTGAATTTTATTCTCTTCGGGGTGCATAAGTTAAGTCGGTGTCTGCAGACACCCGAAACCTATAAAATTTGGATGCAGACTGGAGTCAAAAGGGTGACAAATGACAAGGTTTCTCGAAAACATCCATCATAAAATGGTGGTTTGATATTTCAGGAGAAAGAGGAGTGGGGGAAATCGAGAATAGAATCGCGTGCTCCTAAATTGTATGCGTGACTCGAAGCCTCACAGCGTTTACTCAGAAGTTCCCCTCCCAATTCCATGCTTCAATCGAAAGGTCTGGTAACCTATCCGTATCGAGTGAAGGGAACCGCTCCCTGTGCGTTGCTCGTTGTCCGAAGAAAAATAATAGATAATTCTAGTAGATAAAGAGCAGTAAAGACGCAAACATAAATTATGAGTCTTTAAAAGCTAAGTTTAAAATATCAAGAAGATTTTATAGCTATTAATTTGAGAATATCATCGGAAAGTGTCGAAACATGCGTATGACGATCATTTTTGTGAACTTGATTCTTTGTCAGTTCTTAATAGCCTCGTTCAAAGGTAGACAAAAAGCTCATGTAGTACATAAAATGTATTATTATAATTCCTTTCCGTACTCTAACACAGGAAGAAAGCAAACAAGTGAACTTTAAAGCCATCTTTTACATGGCTTTCCCCGCTATGTGAATCAAATATTAGCACGCTCTCACGCTCGCTTACCACGTATGTAACAATCTTCAGGTAACAATTGTATTAATATAATAATCATTCATTAATACTAATTGTAACATGCAAACTGAAGTGTTCTGTCACCACGTTGCATAAATCTACCAGCAGAAATAATAAATGTCCATCAATCTAATTATATAGGCCTACGCTATCAAATAAAGCCTTTCAGCACTTCCCCAAGCAGGAACCGTTGTTTCTTCTCCGCAAAAAGAAGGCAGTTATGTAACCCTAGTACTGAATTCATTTCTATTCATTAAGGATGGTAATTCAAGCTATTATTTAAGCACAGAACGTGCTCTTCTTTGCGCTTGTTCAGCAAGTCTCTATGTTCCTTTTAATTAGCTCCGCCTTCAGCAGCATAAAAACAAACGCTGAGCGTGCGAAAAGCGTAGAACATATAAATGAGCAAAACATTCAAAGCAGCTGCAAGTGCAAATTACACGTGCAACGTTGATGCATCTGACAAATGTGCTCTCCCCGCCAGATAAGAACGCGGCCTTTGACGACGGAATGAGCGCGTAGAATAGCGCGTAACGCAGCGAGGAGTGTGCGGTCGAGACGTGGACGAATAACTTGGAAGTGAAACTTGCGCATGAAACGCCCACACGTCCGTTAGCTGTGCAGCGCACCAAACAAGAATGGGGCCTCTGTTGTCGCCCCAGGCGCGAGGAGACGTACGTGATGCAGAGGGGAACTCGCCATGGGTCGAGACATGGCGGGACGGGCAATGAGAACGGCGGAGAAATGCAGGCCAAAGAAGGGATACGTACTATACGCGCAAGTTTTCATATTTCACCGCGGGGAGAGGAGGGCTTTGCCTACGTCAGGGCTTAAAAGGGCGTACCAACTATTGGTATGAACGTACCCCGCCAAACGTGGAACGAGGAATACGATTATGTTTGAAGGTACGAGGTGGATATTGGGAGCATTGTAAATTAGAACGTGCCGTTTCGAGTCAAATCTAAGTATCTCAACGGGCAGTGCTCTTCAACACTGGGCAAAGGCTACGGAGCTCGTGTATCAAGAAAACTTTCGCGAGCAATAAGTGAAAAGATGTATTAACTGTCGGGTGTGTAGGGACTTGACGCGCGAATGGGAGGAACGACAGAAAAGAATGGGACGAGGCAGTGGATAGTCTGAAGAACAAAAGTAGTTGAGCCCTAGCCTTTTTCTTTCGTAAATAGTTTTTGGATGGCAATTTATTTTTCAAAAATATTATGATATTTTTCAAAAATATTATATTTTTAAAAATATTTTGATATTTTTTAAAATATTTTCATTAAATCCAGAATTATTGTGTATCATTAGTAAAAATAGTTAACAATATTATTCTTTATAATTTTAGATGTAATTTTTATTGAGAAAATGATTGGGGACCCAAGCACGTGCTTCGTCTGCGTATTTATCCAACCCTGGGTATACGTGTCGACGCAGACCGCGAAGTATGACAGCGCACAGCTAAGCAAAGCAGGGCACGAGCGAGCCTGGCGAGGAGCGTGGCGAGGAGCGCGGCGCGGCGAGTGGCGGGGAGCGCTCGCTTCGTCGGCGCCCCGCGCACGTCGCGTCGCGGCGTCGTCGCCGTCCCCGCCACCGTCGCCGGAAGCAGCGCGGGGCAGGAGGCGGCGGCGGCTTCCGCAGCGGTAGCGGCGGACACGGCACGCACGGAGCGCAGTGCGACCGACTTAGTCTCATTCTTATGCCGTGTAAACTCTCTGGAAGTAATCCAATAATAGGTAATGATTACAGTCAGAATTTAAAAAATGTATTTAATGAGAATTTTTTTTATTTAAATTTTTTAAAATTGTGACTGGAATCATCACTTATTATTTGACTGATACTGATTTTTCCAGTGATCTCCGAACTCTCGGAAATGAACTCTTCAATGAATACGTTCCCTTGAAATAGACATTAGACTATTTGAGTTTGGTTGTTTTGCCATTTAATCCATTCATTGATAAGCTCATTCCATATAACGATAACATTCCAAGGAATGAAAGTACTTGGTTCCTTAAATTTCAATTTGATGCGTACTCATTGAAGAATAACACTATATTTTTAAATCAAAACATTACACATCATTTGCTTCGAAGGATGTTGAAGAACACGTAGACCCAAGGAAGTTCAATGGAGAGTTATATGAATTTACTATTTAAAATGTATAGAGTAAAATAGATGGACATATGTATGTAAAACCTAGGAGTGCTCTGAAGGGAAATACAGTTTTATTAGACACAAAATAAATAATAATTGCCTGTAAATATCGACAAATACATAACAAGCTGTGCAGAAAAACCTTGTAGAACCTACAAAAAATGCTAAAAAAAACTCGTTTACAGTAAAACATTGTGTTAAAGTGTTATTTCGGAAACTGAAATTGATTTCATTAATATTAAATAATCACGTGTCAATCTTCAAATGGAAATGATTTTTTTTCCTAAATATCTGTATCTAATTAATCTTTGTGAAGTTTATGCAGAATCATCATTAAATTAATTACAAAAAGTTCCAATACTACAAAATAGTACGTCCACAATTTTAAATTTCAAAAATATTTACTAATCCTTACTTTCGTATTTTTCGAGGAATATTATATGAAATTGTACAGGATAAATTGAGATTCGCTCCCTTGGATGAACAGTTTACTTTGTTGAAGAATGACTCTCTTCGTTCTTACCCCAAATCCTATTTGAAGTAAAAATCTTTCTTTTGTGCGAATTAAAAAAGAATTAGTGCCAGGCCATATCATACGTTCTAGGTCCCATTGTTCGGCGCAGGGCTGGGCGGGGTGGCGACGTCGGGTGGCGACGCAGGGGTGGCGCGGCGCGGGAAGAGGGGGGGCGAGCGCGGGGGGGGGGGGGGGGGGCGGGAAAAGGTGCGGGCGCTGGGCGGGGGGCATGGGAACGACAGGCGACGCGTTGCGAAGCCGGGGGGGCGCGACGCCGCAGGGGGCGGGTCGGGGCGGGGGGGAGATACGTGGGGGGAAGCGCGAGCGACGCGGAAGTGCGGAGGGCGGGCCGGAGAGGTGAGGGTAACGCGAAAGCGGAGCGGTGCCGGGGTGGGGCGGGGCGAGGGCTGGGAGGGGCGCGGCGAGGGGTGGGAGGGGGCGGGGTGGGTCGGGAGAAGTACAGAGGGCGGGGCGGGGGCGGGCGGGAACGCGGGGGGCGGGGCGGGGCGGCGCGGGGCGCGGGGGTGGGGCGGGAGATACACAGAGGGCGGGGCGGGGGCGAGGCGGAGAATGCGGGTGGGCGGGGCAGGGGCGGCGCGGGGGTGGGACGGGAGATGCGGGGGGCGGGGGTGGGGGCGGGCAGCGGGGAGCGAGAGAGGGCGTCGGGGCAGCCACGCGCCAGCTCTTCCCATGCGTGGCGCTGCGCGAGGTCGAGCGTGGAATACCTTAGGCACGCACACTATTGGGAACGCCACCTTTATACCCCCCGCCCACCTTAATCATTCATCCCACGAACTCGCCTGCCGATTTTTCTAAATTTTCATTGCCTCCAATTATATTTTTTTCTACCTCCTGCGTGTCTCCCATCTCTATGCGGCGTCCCAATTCTGCGTTTTCCCTTTTAACCTTTCTCTCAAACGTTTGTTCCCCTTCATTCATTTTTATTCTGTTCGCGAGTTCTAATTGATATACAAATATTAGAATTTTTATTTTATTATCTTACTTCCCCTTTCCTTCGTGTTATTTTAATCTTTTATTTCTAAGAAATGTCATTATATTCTTTTCTTCTACATTGACATTTTTTTCTCGTAACCTCCTGACATTTATGTTAAATATCATTTCTTTCTATATCCTACTCTATTCATTCTATTTGGTTCCTCGGTATCATTTTAGTTGATTCTAGTTTCCTGTGTTCATTCCATTCAGCACACGTTCACGTGGCAACGACTGCCCAAACGCGGGTGAGAGCGCATGAGGAGGCATTTTCAACGAAGGTAATAATGGCAGGAAATGGACCCACCTGACGCACGGTGCATTGAACACTAATAAACCGTTTACGTGTTATTGCATCCGTTATCTCTTCAATGTGTCCTTAAAGTTCACAATAAAATTCTTATTCTTTGTAAAACTAAATCAGTGGAAATAAGACAATGTAATTAAATTTTGATTATTGGTTTCCTTTAAGTTCTTCATTTGAAGATCCAGAAAATAAATTATATTGTAGCACATTTTATTGTTTATAATAATTAAAGTTATTTTTATTTTAACTAAAAGGCATTGTGTGAACGAAAACCTTTTAGTAAATATTACAAACAAATTTAGCATCATAGAACCTGTGTTTTAAATCATTTCTACGGGATTCATGATATTGTACATTATGAAACAGTTTCTTGAGTTTCAACGTTTCTTAATGTACATTAGAACGTTAAATCTGAACATGTCATGTATAAATGGGTGTGTTTAATTCGTATTTACTACGTGTTTCCTTCTCTCGAGAAGACTTTCTCGGCATCGTGAGAGCATGCTAAGTCGGTGACGCAACGACCTCAACCTTCATGGCCAAGTTTCCCTGGCTCTCACTTGTCCTACACGACCCTGCACTCAAGCCTCCGTTTGAAGGTGACTGCTTCACAGCGTAACAGAATGCGCGATTCACTTCCGCCGCTGCACACGTGGCTATCAGCAGCCACACTGGCTCTTTGCGAGAAAGGAAAATCCCTTGTTTATGCGAGAGGTTTTTGCTTCTCTTAAAACGATTTTCTTCTTGTTCGTTGTTTAAGTGTCTTGGAGAAGCTGTAGGGCATTCCCTTTCGATGCAAGTTACACGCTTAGTAGTGCCTGTAGTTGTTGCAATCTTCGTCCATGACATCTAATTAGTGGCCATGACTATCTCCAATTCCATGAATTCAAGAGGATAGAACAGCGCATGAAATTAAGCAATTGATTATTTGAAAAACGTAGATAAACCAATTTATACAATTGTTTAGTCAGAAAATGTGTTCGATGCAACTAATTAGCCATTGTTGATCATTCTTCCTCTGGCAGATTTCGAATGAAGATATTGATTCATCGACTTTTCCTTGCGTGCGTTTTCGGGGCATTGATTAAACTGATTGACTAGTTATTCTGGGAGCATTAACTGCTAAAGTCATTTCACTCGTAAGTATAGTTCATGTTTTATCGTAGGAGGGGCGATGATCTTCCCCTGCGAGATCTGGTCCCAATCTTTCCATCGGATTACGTGTTTCCCCAACCATGTATCTCCCACGTGCGGGGCTCGGTCCATCGAGTACGTTGTTTCAGCAGTACGGTTGAAATAGTTAACAATGAATCAATAATAAACATCGTGTCATTAGAATTACCATGTGTTACAACACGAATTGTTTTATACTTTGTCCAAGTCATTTTTGATTAATAAATATATTACGTAAATTGTTCAGTCATTTAGTTCTGATGTTAGAGAAAAGAAACGAAAAGTTCCGTAACTTAAATAAAATTCCACTGTCCATCCTGTTTTTGTCGTTTTACGCAGATATGTTAAAAAATACTACAATTTTATTTTATACTTCAAAAACTTTCACACATGTGACAATACATGAAGTAAAATTATATTTTTATTGGATCATTTTTTAAAGCTTTATTTAAATGATAACACTTTTAATCAATTTTTCCTCGTAACCATGGATAATACATGATACTCAGCTAATACCGCATAGGAATGATCGTTTTCTTAAGTTTAATATACATTTTCATTTAATAATATTTTACATTCTTGTAAGATATTGATGGGATCTTCGTTGCCGAATATGTTAATCAAGCCAATCGTTTTGAGTAATCAAAGTAGCTGTTTACATAATGAATAAATCATAAACACAGCATCTACATACCAATTATCTTCTTGTTGAATTGTGCGTAATACGTAAAACGAGTAAGTAATGTGAGAAAAATTACGTTTACACCTATAAAGTTCATAATGTGGTGGTTTCGCTAGCACCATCAGCCTAAGAAACTGAAAAGGGAACTCCAATTCCATCACGTAGGCGCAATAAAAAAGATTTATATTATTTTCCAATAACATTCTAGCATAACCCATGCGCTATTAGATCGGCAGTTAATTTCCATCAAGACCCCCTGCTCTCTGCGCCGCTGCGGTCCATTACTGCGACACCACCGCGCCGCCGATGTCCCCTCGCGGGTGGCGATCTGAACCCTCTGCTCCCACGCCGCCCACGCCGCCCGCGCCCCCCCCGTCACAGCGACGCCCAAGCCTCTCATCATCATTAACCCTCGTCCACGCCCGCCCGCCCGCGCGCCTCGCCCCGTGCGCGCGCACTCACGTAGTGAGCTCGCATGTGGCGTCAACGGATATTTCGAAATTCGCCGCTCACACGGGGGTCTGGGGATCGACGCGGCAAATGGAATTATCCGGTATAGAACGAAGGATTTATTTTTTAGACAAGATTACAGTAACCAAACAGAGAGCCATAATAATAATAATAATAATAATAATAATAATAATAATAATAATAATAATAATAATAATATGATGTACATTAATAATAATAACAATAATAATAATTGAATATTATTGTATGTATGTATTTGGCGTAATTGGGTCGGTAGTCCGACTTCTCCGGCCAGCTACCGGTGTCCCCCGTGCCTGGGTCTAGTTAAATCCCCACGCTTTGGCATAAGAGCGACATGAGGCGAACAGGACGTATTTTCTTCACCGTAACTGGTAAGATCCGCCTGCTTGAACTTTTCTTCGTCACACAGCTGCAGAAAATGGGACGATTTTTAAAGGAAAGCTACAATGTACAATAATAACAATAATAACACCTATTATTATTATTATTATTATTGTACGTATAAATTACATGGTTAATATTTTGTTTGTCCCTCTAAAGATATATTTTTAGTAATAAATTAATAGAAATTACTTTTGCCGAATCTCACGAAAATATAGTTTGTTGACAATGTAAGGTAAGTACAAGAATTATATTGTTCTCCAAGAATATGTGTAAATTACGTATTCTAAATTGCCACAATTTCACAAATGTAGTACATATCAACAAATATTGTGTGTTTATCAAAAGAAGTTTCCACAGAACAGTTAGTCATCACAGACGTTTTGGGCCTGAAAAGACCTACTATTTCAGCAAAACCAACATTTCCATTTATTCCATTAGTAGTATTCCACATATGTATTCAACAACGTGAACTTCGTAAACACTACATAGCTTGGGCGCAAATAGCTTCATCGCTTGGTAAACAAAGGTACCATAATTAAGTGTTCCAACGCAATGAGAATGTTTTGTACGCGGAGCAGGCGTTATTTCTTCACCTCTATATTCACCTCACCTACGTAGATAGCTTGTAGTACAATCAATATGGTTGCACGAAGCCATTAGGGCGAGATCCACAATGGACAGTAGTGCCTTCACTCACTAGCACGCTTTTCTCCTATTCTCACACAAGGGCGGCTTCAGTCAATATAGAAGAGAGTATTTCGAATAATTTAATGAAAAACATCCTTTAAAAGGCGAATTTATATTAATTTATATTTATTTCATATGTTACTTTCAATTTGTGTTCTATTAAAGATTATTTATATCCAATTATTTTTACATTTTAATCCCTTGGAAAAAAGGAAAAAAAATTATTATATTAATATTATATAATTATATTTGTTTATCTATTTTCTTCTCTATAGAGCAACTGAAAATAGGATAAATTCCCCAAAACACATGTATGGCTAATAATGTTTTATATTAAATTATATGTTTAATTGTACTTTGTAGTTGATACCTTCTTAATTCATTATAAATTTATGTTTATCAATTTCTGAATGAATTTTTTATTATTCTTTCTGCTATATAGTACTACGTTTTCAGTTTGAAATAGTTTGAACTTAAACCCAATGGCAACGTTTCAAATATTAAATTTTAATAATAATGTTAAATTTACCGGGGTTAAAAACACAAAATATAATTTTGGGGTCCATAAATTAGTGTTTTCATTTTTTTACACATTCTGTCCACTTGCGAGTGGCTGGGAGCCGCCCTTGTGTCCGGCCCGCGAGGCGCGGGCGCGCCGCCGAGCACTGAGCGCCGAGCACTGAGCGCCGAGCACTGAGGGCCGAGCACTGAGCGCGCGCTGCCTGTTGCAGGGGATGCTCCGGCGCCGGGCTCTGGCCACCTGGGCACGCGCTTGTTCCAGCAGTCCGTCACCATGACCGCCAAGATGTGGCCCGACGTAAGTAGGCACGGTCACGCCCCCACGGGCTTTGTGCGGCCGACTCGCGGGTAGGGACGGTGCAGAGAATACGATAGCTATGCTGACGTACTTGGGAAGACTAACACCGGTATGCGGTATAAATTAAATAAAATTTACCGGCAAAAAAATTACAAATATTATTACTCAGTATGTAAACGTACGTTTCTCAAAACTATTTGAGCTCTCCAATGTTTGGAAATGTTATTTCTTCATGAGATCTTATTTATCTCTCTTGCAAACATCAGTTTGGGTTAAGAAGTAGTGTGGTGAAGTTCTGCGGAACAGAATGGGTCATAGGAAAGAACCCTACGTATCTTTAGTGAGATGATTCGCTTGGAGGAGTAGTAAGGCCTGATGAAGTAATAATACAATCCAAAACGTTGGCGAAATACAATAGTTTTTCATTTACCCGCGAAAAATCACGATATCGTCTGAAGAATATGGTCAATACGTGGTGGTTATTAGTAGTGTAATTACACATATTACATTGAGCAGAAACCGTTTTGCGATATATGAAATAAAGGAAGTCCGTAAAAAATAACATTACGAATATTGCAGAATATTGGAAGACCAAGCCATTATGGAATAATTGAATAAAACTGGTATTTTGATACACTTTTTTTATTAAGAAGGCTATATAGATGAAAATTAAGGCAAACGTACACATACGTAATACGTAAGACGTGAGTCATTCTGTGATCTCTAAGCGAAAATAGTTTACGACTTAAATGTTGAAGTGCAATTTTCATTTTATTTAGCCATTTATTTAAAGCATTAACAATATCACTTCATTCAATGTAGTTAGGCCAAAGACCTCTTGATCATTATAAAGCAATTAAATGCAATACTTCGTATTAATCCATTAAAACCCAATATTGGTATGCAAATTGCATGTTGCAGTATTTTCCAAAAAAACTGACTGCCTAAGATATAACTATTATAAAATTGCGTACTAGGGTCTGATTTTGGTCCTGCGTATACCCCGAGCGAAAAATCATGTTTGGCCCCCTTCCTGGAAAATCCTCTAGACAAAATCTTCCATAATTTGTACAAATACAAAATTAAAATTAACAATGTGCTTGTAGAATTGAACATACATATTTTTTATTTATATACATTTTAAATTGTCTGAAAGTACATGTTTTTCGAATATTTTATGCATATATTTTCGTTGCGCGGGGCCACGCAAGGATGGGGTCCCTAAGCAATTTCTTATTTTGCTTGTATGTAAATCCGGTCCTGGTACGCATAACAAGGAAGTCCTACCTAGGAGATTTTGTGACTCACAAATTTGAAGCCCTTATTTATAAACCGACCAATCTGATGCTATGTACACTGTCCAAGTCATTCTAGAGTTGACATCTTTTGGCAAGGGTTTCGGTGTTCTTATGTCGATACATCGAAACAAAAATTTTAGTATTTTTAAGCAAAAAAAATCATGTATTTGCCATCTCCACATGCGTGGCGGTGAGTGCTGCGCGGGAGACACGAGGGGTAGGTTGGGGTGGAGTGAGGCGAAGAGGAGAGGAGGGGTGGGCTAGGATGAGGCGATGAGCAGGGGGCTGGGGGAGGCGAAGAAGAGGGATGGGGTGGGGTGAGGCACAGAGGAGATGTGGGGTAGGGTGAGGCGAAGAGAAGGGATAGGTTGGGGTGGAGTGGGACGCAGAGGAGGAGTGGGTTGGGATGGGGCGAGGCTCAGAGGAGATGTGGGGTGGGGTGAAGCGAACAGGAGAGATGGGGTGGGGTTGGGTGAGGCACAGAGGAAGTGTGGGATGGGGTGGGGCGAGGCGAAGAGATGGGATGGGGTGGGGTGTGGTGGGTGGGGCGCAGAGGAAGGGTGGGATGGTGTGAGGCGAGGAGGAGGGGTGGGTTGGGGTGGGGCGTGGCGCAGAGGAGATGTGGGGTGGGGTGAGGCACAGAGGAGGTGTGAGGTGAGGCGAAGAGGAGGGATGGGGTGGAATGGGGCGAGGCGCAGAGGAGATGTGAGGTGAGGCGAAGAGGAGGGATGGGCTGGGGTGGGGTGCGGTGAAGAGGAGGGGTGGAGTGAGTCGCCGCACCTTATCCATATGTATGGTTGATGCATACGCGATCGCGTCGCCGCTGCTGCCGCGCCGTTGCGTGGGATCGATTCCCGACGCCGTCGCAGGCGCCGAAGTGTGCGTTGCGTGCGCGACCCCGCGCGCAGAGGGTATAGGAAGGGCCGGCCGCCCTGACTGCAAAGTCTTCGAAGTGGTGATAAGGTTGGCGATTTCTCCCCCCCCCCCGTTCGTGGCACGAGATTTAGGAATGAGTGGTTAGTCTCTTCGGCTTATGATTCTTGTCAATTGCTACCTCGGTCAACCGACTTCTTGACCTATTGTTCATCCGTCTTCACCAGCACTGACTCTTCCTTTCCGACCGCCAGCTTAAGCCAATAGTAGCATGTTCACCAAGACCACCTACCAGCCAGATTTTTCGCTCCTCTTAGTTCTTGCTCTCGAGCCTCATTCGGTGCAAACTCTGGGCCACAATCTCGTCCAATTCTCCTTGCTTCGGCTCGGCGACTTCTTTGGTCCTTGCGCATTCTCATCTCCCTTTCTAATTCTTTTCTTTATGTCTACTTTGACTTCAGGTCTGCTATCCACTTCAAACGTTTTCCACCAACATTTTTATTTCCTTTCTCGAACTACTGTTCTTCGGCTTCCAATTTCTTTTGAGACATCCTATCAAACGGTCCTACTCCAAATGGTCCTTTCCATTTTCATTTACCTAATTTCTTCTTTTACCTTGCTTTCCTTGACTTCCTTTTATTAATAAATAATATAAATATAATAACTAGACCGTCACCACGAAAGCTCCTTTTGCAACCAGAGGGCCAAAACGTATCTATATTTCAGCGCACTCTTGCAAATTAAATAATTGTCAAACGTTAAAACTAAAACATGCATGCTATAGAGAATTTTATCTAGATTAATCTATACATAAATAAAAGGGAATGTGGTTTGTGTGTCGTACATAGACGCAAAAACTACTCAACCGATTTCTCTGAAATGTTCACACTTTGTTCTTCTTAGTAATGGAATTGCTTAAATTGTGATTTGAATTAAATCGGACGCGTGGGGGTGTTATTGATGATGCTTTATTCTTTATGACGACTTCATTGCCCCTGAACTCTACGCGACCCTCCGCACAAACAAGGATAAACGTTTTAGGAAAAACCAATTTTTTTAAACAAGTAAAAATTTTCCAAAACCAGCGAACGCATACACAAATTTGGGAAAATTTTTAAAATAGGATACTTGACAACCATGTCCAAACCAGAACATAGAACAAATCCATACTTACGAGAAAGTCTTTCATCTGTTAGAATTTTTGCAGATCGTAGTGTAAAACGTGATTAACAATCACATGACCAGTAGTGTATAAAGTGTAATACACTGCAATAGCGAAGCATTGCCGGGTCTTCTAGTTTTGTTTATGAAATTTTCTATGAAGTTTCTATGAAATGCATGGTTGTTGACATATACGTAAAAAACTGAAAAAATGCAAACTTTTAGGGGTTTTAAAAATATTCTTCGTGAAGCCGACATTCCTCGAGGTAGTAAACCTCAAATTCAAATTCACCTCCCCCAAAAAACTTAGAGAACCGGTGAGTAATAAACTTCCGCGTTTTTTTCCTGGACTGGAGTAATTGGTGTGAGTGGAGTAATTGGGGTCTTTATTATTATTCTATTCAAAAACTTCCTCATACATTTACCCTATTATTATTATTATTATTATTATTATTATTATTATTACAATCATATTGATTTTGTTTCAGCAATTATTTTGCCTCTTGCTTATTTTCTCGTTCTCTTCTTCATTCTCTCTCTAGCTTTTCATTTCTCGTTTTTGACCAAACTACTATTACTTTCTTCAAAGATTATTATCCACTTTGATATTACATAACTTTTATTTTCATTTTACTTTTGCCAGTGTTTCATTCTTATCAAGACTGTCCGGTTTATTTATGTTGTTTGCGACACTTGGATGAAATATGTGGTAGAAATTGTACGCAAAAACACCTTTGACAGAAAATGCGTTATAGAGATTGCATTCTTTGTAATTTATTTTTTATATTATCACAGAAGGAGGCAGACAACTTTGTAACGATAATGTCTTGCACAAGAAACCTGTCGACCATTTATTTCCATTTGTCGTGGTATATTGATTTCTTGCTCAAGAACACGATGGGGGTGTATTGCCTACTCTCTGTATTATTGCAGTCACGCTCAAATTGAAGAAAGATCTCATAACTCACTGCTATATAGTATTCCTCCGAAACTCCATACAATATAATGCAGTTTTGATTTTGCAATATAAAAAGAATTATGTTTCCTTCCAAGTACCACTAATCATTAGTGCCTCTGCAGTTTTGATAGTGCCTCTGCAGTTTTTATTTTGCAATATAAAAAGAATTATGTTTCCTTCCAAGTACCACTAATCATTCATGTCTCTGCTTTATTATATCACATTTTTTAGTCTAATCAGTTTATTCTCATTCAATAAGTAGTAAGTTCTAAAATGTAAATGTGTGATAAAGGAAAAGAAACCTTAGGGGTTTTACAGCAGGAAGTAAAATAGATACTGATTTACAAGAACTCATCCTTTAAAATGAACTGCTGTATACTTCGTAAAAGTAAGCACATTTCGTCTTCCCTTACAATCAGTTTTAAAGTCAGCGTAATCCCGGAATATGCTCATCGCCCTCGATAACGATTTCCACTCACTCTTGATCCCAGCATCTCAATCCTTTAGAGAAAGCGTCTCCGATTATCTTCAGATTTACCCCTCCCTCTTCCGCGCGCCATCAGCTTCAAGCGCCAGCAATTATTCCGGCGAGACAAGGGGCGTGGCGAAGGGCGCTGGGGGTGGGGGGTGGCGAGAAGGGGAAGCGGCGCGAGGGGACGCGACGACGTCGGTTGTCGCAAGAACAAAACCAACGGGCTGCGTCATCAGTCGCGAACTCTGGCGAGGACGGGAAACGAGGAAACAGTAACAAGGAGGGGTGGACGCGGGGGTGGGGTGGACGGGGCTGCGTAACGCGGAGACGAAGCGGCGCGACGCCGCCGGCGACTCCAAGTTAGGACGAGGGGACAATGGACGCCGACGCCCGGGAGATCGAAGTGATGTTGACGCTGAAAACAGAAAGTTGGGGGGTAGTGCGTCATAGGTCGTTTGTATGTAGTTTGTCTTCGCCTATGTAGGTACTTTCGTTATGTGGCACGCTATTCACCCATCATAGTGGCCAGAAACGTATGTGTTCGAGAAGGCGCCTGTATTCTGATCGAAAACCATCTTATCGAAGCATTATTCGGAGGCAGAAAATCAATGAACGTGATATGAACTGAAATCTACTTGTCACTGAAGTGCTTTATCTTATCAATTTTACATTTTTTATAAACGAATATAGAAACTTAAAGGTGACTAGTAAATGTTTTCTCCTAATGGTACACAATTTGATAAGAGTTTGGTGTTTTTGTATTTCTTTCGGGATAATCATTATTAATATTCTTTGCTTTGGCTAGTCGGTCATTTTTTTAGATCACATTATTTTTATTAATGGGCTTTCTATTGTAGTAAAAGAACGATTTTCACGCAATAATGAATTGTATCTTTTCCTTCAAGGGATCTTCTCACCACAATAAAAATGTATCAAGCGTACACTGACGCATTCACTCCATTTCTCGAAGCCATCTCACACAGAACGACAATCCGTTCCGCTGGCACCTGGGCCACTCCATTAATATGGCCATTTTCATTGCAAGAAAGTGATGTGAAAAATTTTCTCCGAACACATTCATCATTATTTTATTCAATAAGTAGGATGGACGGAGCAAAAAGGAAGGTCTTACCATAATGGAGAGCATATATACCTAATACGTATGGGGTCTTGGGCTTCATTACTGCGCAATCCGTGTGCATTTTGATGGAGACACAAAGGGCTGTCGCACGTTTTTCTCGGGGTTCATACGTCTCTCCTACCTCTCATTCGATTATCATTTACTTCATAATTCATCATTCAAGAGACTAAGGAAATTCAATATGTAAATAAATAAATGACGGGACAAAGCTGTCTCGCTAAGTTTGTGCCAACATTCAACAACACATGTGTATACATCTGAAATTAACAATCTCAATTTCCTTGAAAATGGCATGTAAATGTTCCAAGAATTTGAAAAAAGAATGCGACACACACCACCACGACTAAACTTTCGTGGCGAAACTTCTCCCTCAGAAGTGCTACACGCGAAGCGGGCCAACACGAGGCCGGCGGAGTGAACCCTGCGGGACTCCTCGCGACTGCACCGGGCGAGCCGGCGGGCGCGGGCTCAAGACGCGCAAGTTGCAACGACATTACGGAGCGGCGGCGCGGCGGGATGGGATGACGAAGTTATATGGCCAGCGCGTTAGATACGTCGCGTCGCGGAGAATGTGTGGACGCGACTGCGAAGTACCTTGCGAGTGGCTCGGAGGTATGCGACATTGTGGCGGCGCAGTGCTAGAGAGGAGAATTGAAGCGAGCTGACGAACGAGTGAGGAGGTCTAAGGGCGCTGCCTGATGACGTGGAGGCGCCGCTTGGCGACGAGAGATGCCAGCAGATACGATGCGACGCGACGCGTCGCGACGCCACGCAAGGAAATGCGAAGTCGCTGGAATTTCCATCGCGACGAGAAGCGACGGAGGATGGCGCTGCAGTAGCACGGCGAGGGAGGCGGCGCTGAAAACTGTGTAGGGAAAAATGTATAGAAAAAAGGGTGGATAAAACATCAAAGCAAAGCGATGCGAAAGAGAAAGTAAAAATCAAAAACTGGTTTGAAGAAGAGTAGTGAGTAAAAATTCATGAAAAAGGAACGAATTGGATAGATATAGGAGGGGTAAATGAAGATGAGAAGAACATCTAGGAAAAGGAAGAACGAGGAAGCGGTACTGGGTTGTATATGAACCCAGACGTAGAGGCGGACGACCGGTGATAAGCTTTCCCGCACGACTGGAAGCTTGATTAATCCCAGAGAAAAACTGACAGGCAAAGGAAGGATGTCTATATTTCGAAAAATCGTTTACTTATGTCGCTCAATGCCATTTTAATCTATGTGAATAAAGTTATAAACTCGAAATCCACGACTTTAGTGTCTTGCGCTTGCAGTCAGGTCATGGGATGACACAGATAGACGAGAAGACATGAAGAAAATCATGGGGAATGCGAGCGTGGGGAGATACAGAGTCGTGAACGGGTCAATAAGTCATGGGAAGCCACGTGCGGGGCGTCATAAGAAAAACTGGGCGTCATATTGTTGGAAACAATGTGGGGAATCCGAACAATGCGATAAGATTTGGGGAACTATGGAATGGTTCAGGCAGGAGATGATAAGTTCAGGAGTCGGAGTTGTGCAGAGATACGGAGTAACATAGAGCTTTACGAAGAGCTATGGGGGGGAAAGAAGGAATATAACAGGGCATGTGACGCAAGGCTTTACGAGCAGGCGGAGTCTCAGGCGATAAAGATTGATTATTTGGTGATTCCGGGCACGTCAACTGCTGAGGTCATTAGTCCTCTAAGTGTAGAACATACATTATTTTTCCTCGGGAGGTGGCGGTGACCTTCACCCGCTTGATGGTGAGATCCGGCGCCGATCTACACCTCGACTAGTGGTGTGTTCATCAACCAGGTATCTCTCACGAGCAGACCAGTGCTCCAATGAGGACAAACTCTATGCTCCCGACTGGTCTCCCTGCAGTGGTGTGGTAGTGTGGTGAATGTCAGTGTAAATGTGTGTAAGAGTTGATGATAGAACAAGGAGGAGGTGGGAAAGACCGCGCGCGGTCGGTGGCCCGTTTGTCAGAGTACAGCTCCGGCATTCGCCAGGTCTGAGAAACCACGGAAATTACAGATCACAGCAACCGCCCGCTAGAATTCACCTCCAGACACTGGCAGAATTCGACCTAGCTGTCCAGCTAGTGTCGAAAATATTGCCATATTCGGGACTGGAACCTTTAAAACTCCCGGCCAGGGTGATACGGAGAAATCCGGAGCGTTTCGATTCGCGGGCGCACCGGAAGATACAACCAACAAACACATTTAACGGATTCGGTGGTATAACGGTCAGCGTACCCAAGTTTGTACGCGAGTTTGCGGGTTCAAACCCGATGGAAGCCGTGGATTTTTAAGGGCGAAAAAATCCTTCGTACGCCTTCCTTCGGAGGGGAAGTAAAGCCGGCTGTCCCATGTAACTAGATTTACTGCATGTAAAAGATCCTCAAGCCTAAAAGAAGCCTCTGAGCAAAATTGAGATCCGCCCGTTTCGTCGCCCAAGATCATACCTCCTTTCTCCGCTAGGTGGTGAAAGGAGCGCAACGAAATTTGCGTGGTTAGACGGAAGAGCGGGCCTGGTGGCCCGAGTCTCACCACGTAAAATAAGGCATTAACTAACTAACGTGAAACAGTGCAAAGCAGGGGGCGTGGTGGGGTTGGGGTGTCGATGCGAAAACGGCGGCGAGGGGCTGCGGTGCGCAAAGCCGGTGCAGGCGCCGCCGCGGGGTCGTCGCGCCGCGTCGCCTCGGGGGCAGCGCTTGAGAGCGAGGGCTTGCGCCTGTCAATACTGCACGAAGTCCGGGGTTCGCACTGCGGTCCAAGATCGTTGGTGCCACCGCCGGGAGACGCCGCACTTACGGCCGAAACGTCTCAGTGCAATATGCAGAACGGGGCTGTCTTTCGGGAATGTAAATTTACGTCAAGAATTTGGGGTGATGTAGATGAGAATGAGTACATTCTTATATGAAACAATTTCCTCTATCATTCATTCTTTTGACATCATATACAGCCTTTACGCCCAATAAAATAACACACACAAAGGATAATATAAAATCAATATTTTCCGTCGTGAAATGACTTAAGAATTATATAATATATCGTCGTTGATGATAAACAATCTCCTATTTGAAAAAACAAAATTTTACAGGAGGAAAAACACTTCGTGTTGTTAATAATGTACAGTTGGCGAGGCATTCTACACTTTCTAAGTAATATTTTTCTAAAAACACCTAACGAAAACCTTCCATGTGTCTCTTACCACGTGCGCGATATTCTAACAACAATAAATTGTAAAGGTCGTATAGGATGTTTTTTATTTTCTATTTTAAGACCACAATTTCTAGTTTCCCTTCAAATTTTTTATCATAGTAAAGAACAAGCAAATTCTGAATCGATGCCAAAATGTAAAAATCGCCTATTCGAAGGCCACACCGCGACGCGCCACATAGGAAGTTGTTCATCATCAACGACTTTAAAGCAGAATATTAAAATTATTCACAAAGTTCAAAAATAATGAACTGTTCTAAAATAATGTCTTATTATAAATCGTTCAATTCAAAAGAATATGAAATGTTGAAATAAAAAGAAAGAATAATTAAGCAAAATAAACCAAAAGTAAAATTTGTCTTCCATGTACGCAATTTATTCGAATGATTTTGATTGTCCGGGTACGCCTGCGTCGAAAGCTGGTAATTCTGTGTTTTCGACCGACCTGAACCTGCCCCTTGAGAAGTCTTCTTTAACTTCATTAATTACACTGGGAATCATTGACAAATATCAACATTTTTCATCAATGATAGCATATATCACAAAAACGCCAAGAGTTCGTAAATTATTTGAAACTAGTTAGAAATTATTTAAATTGTCACTAAACAGTTGAAAATGTTATTCATTGAAGAATATGTTCTCCCTTTCTATGAACAGGTAGAACCAAAGAGATTATTCTGAACATATTTCAACATACCAGGTGTATATATTTGTACGTGTATATGTGCTGACGCTCAACTTGTGTGTATGCGTATAAGTTTGCCCTCTAACCTCTGACCTTTGGCTCGAGTGACTGGCCATAATCTTCCACAACCTGGCTGAGAAATCTAAGGGAGAGGGTTCGAGGTGATGGGTTCTCGAAGAATTATTCGAGCCCACTGCACCGTTAAATTTCTTCCGGCGCGAAATTCCCACGATACTCCGCCGTATCGATTTATCGACGTCCAACGCCGCCCCTAAGTCTCATTCAGCGCACGAGGCCCCATCCGCCAATCGGTAATTCAGCCAATGAAGAGGGGGCCACGGGCCTGCCGCGCAGTGGTCCCCAGGGGCGATCCGCGAGGACTAGAAAGAAATTTGAAACTCATTTCATATAGATATTACATGTGAAAATTTTGGCTGCTGTACCTATAATACAATATTTACGTGTCAGTTGATATCCTCAGTCTGTCATTATATTTGTTCGATCGGAGTAATTTCATTTAGTTTTGTATAGCTGTCTTTGCACTAGAATAAGGTTTTATTTCATACATTCTTAATTCATATTCCGAGAATGCCTTCATACTTATCATCGTTGACTAAAATAATTGCAAAAAACTCTCAGGAGAGTTATACATTGAGAATTCATGTGCAGTTGGCAAAGCTAAATTAAAAATTATGAACACTTTGTATTAAAACTAATTTCAATATATTTTTAACTTCAAGTTTCAGCGATTTGGAAGTTTATTTAATTTGAAGTTATAATAGTGGAGTTAATATGTACGCAATATATTTTTGTATTACAAACAACTCCCCCACCATCGCCAGATAAACATTTCAGAATCACAACGATTAAGTCTTCAACTATCACATTTTCTAAACTTAAGATACGGGATGTGATTGATTTTTCGTGTTTCCGAGCGCGTCAACTACTGTGGTCATAAGTCCCGTTAGGGTAGTGCATGTTTTTTCTCGGGATTGATCCACTGGGTGGCGAGATCCGGCACCGACCTACCGTCGACTAGTGGGGTTTCCCCCTAACCAGGACTCTCCCACCAGCGGGGCACCGCCCCCGCCGGGACAAGCTCTAAACTCCCGACCGGTCTCCCGGAATATGTGTTAGTGTAGTGCATATTAGTGTAAGTGTAAGTGTAGGTGTTAGTGTAATGTTAGTGTAAGGGGAGAGGATAGGACAAGGAAGAGGAAGAACAGATTACGCTCAGTTCGTGACACTTTTGGTAAGGTATTGCTCCGGCATTCGCCTGGTGTTGATCAGAGAAACCACGGAAAACTACCGATCAGAGAAGCCGGCCGCTAGAATTCTCCTTCAGACAGTGACTGAATTCGACCTATCTAAAGAGCTAGTGTCGAAAATCCTGCCGCCGTCAGGACTCGAACCTAGGACCTCCCGGTCAGATGCGCTGCAGTGACATCAGTTGATGCACTGAGCTACCGCTCCCGGTTTACGGGATGTGGTTCATGGGAATGGTAAATTAATGAAACACATTAGTTTGCCAATGTTTCGCAATTTATAATTCCTTCATTACGGCTACAGTAAAAAACACAAACAACACAAGGAATGAAGAGAACCATCTGAACAAAATCATTTACAAAAACACCATATATATCTAAATCAACATAAGTGAAAAACCAAAGTAACATAAAACTAAAGTAATATAAACTATACACACCTTACTAATATAATAGACGGTCAAGCTTCATGTCTACCTCCAAACCATCTCCAGCGTGGAGTTGCTGCACCACACGGGTCCATTGCAAGATCCATTCAGACGGGACCCGTCCCAATCAGACGGTTCTTGCAATGGATCGTGTGCTGCAGCATCTCAACGCTGGAGTTGGTTTGGAGGTAGACATGAAGCTTAACCACCAATTATACTATTTGTAAGGTGTGTATGTTTTATATTATTTTTGTTTTATGTTGCTTCAGTTTTTCACTTATGTTGATTCAGATATATTTGGTGTTTTTATAGATAATATTGTTCAGATGGTTGTCTTCATTCCTTGGGTTGTTTGTGTTTTTTACTGTAGCCCTGATGAAGGAATTATAAATTCCGAAACGTTGGCAGAGTAATGTGTTTCATTAATTGACCAATCCCGTAATTTATCAATGGTCGTGAATTCTACAATTCACTTTAAGTTACACACTTCGGTCCGCGAAGACTGGCATTTTCCGCAACTGCCCGCCGCCTTCGCTGCCGTAGTGTAGAGGAGGCCAGAGCAGCGCGAGTACGCCGCACAACCCGAAACCCCACAGCAGTGGAGCCACCAGGGCCTACTCGAGCGGTCTCCAGCTACCAGCGTCTCAGCCTGTGAAGCTGGTGTGCTCAGGTTCAGTATGTTCTCGAGTTGTATCATCATATTTAAAATTCTCTCGCATTATTCTAATTTAAATTTCTCCTTTATATCAGAAGTGTGGCGGTTTTAAAACCAACTTGCACAATTTACATTTACATTTGATCGTGGATTTGAATATTAATGCCAGTAATATAGAAAATGACCAACAAAAACAAACCAACGTATATTCACTCTTTTTTCAGGCGTGCTTTTCACATTAAAATGGTCCTATTTTAATTTTTTTATTTTTTTATTTTTTATTTTTTTTCGTAAAAGTACAAAATGTCAGGTTGAAATAGATTTGTGCGAGGTACTTTTCACTTGTTAACCCTGACAATGTTTTATGGTGCGCTTTAGAATTTGCTTTCATTGTGCACGTTATAAATAAATACCATTTAATATATTTTTGACAAAAACACTTTAAAGGGAAATTTGTACAGATAGAGTGGTGTAAAGAATGCTATAAAGAATGGCGTGGTAAATCTTTAAGATGCATGGTTTAGTTCATGACTCGTAAATATTTGATTATAACTTCATTCATTGCTATAAAAACCTAATTGTTACATTGATTTTGTGTTTTAAATAAACATTACTGGAATTAACGTGTATTAATAGAACATGCAGCCGTAAATAATTTCACATTTTACTTTAATAAAAAATTACTCACTGGTCACTGATTTCCCCCAGCTAATTTCCAAACCAATAATTAAAATAATATAGTATGGGTGAAAATAACAGTTATATGTATGTTCATGAAAATATTACAGCAGAGAAAAAGTGCATATCATTTAATTGAGGATAACACCAATGTGTTTTGACAGTATAAACGAGGAGGTATTCATAAACTAAATTTACCACAACATGAATCAAAATAAATCCATGTTATTTATCAGATATACCACTGCCTGAACCAGCGTGCTAGTTAAACTCATTACGAGAGACAGATGAGCAAGAACTACGTACAGTCGAGGAACATGAAGATATCTGCGAACATCGAAGACATAAGAGTGATCCAGAAGATTCGAAAGGCGAATTCAAGTCCAGCGACGAAAATGAAGTGTTGGAAGAACGTAAGAGCAAGACAAAGAGATATGAGAGGATGAATAGAAGAGGGAATGGGCAAGATGGTGCAAGCGCATTTTTAAAAAAATTGTTTTTATTGTCCTTGTTCTACAAAATTGTCTTTCAAGGGTTTTGGGTTACATATACTACATAATTGGATTATTGACCTTACATTTCATCATATGTGTACAATGTTGGGAGAAAATAACAGTAGAAACTAACAACTAAGGACACCCAGGAAGGGTCCTTCAGGAAAATACATAAAATACGTGGAGTACAAAATACATTTTAAATTAAGGGATATTTGAACCTATTTTACAGCTAATTAAGGAGGATGTAGTAGGGCTTTGGAATATCTTGACTTGATTCGTGGAAAAAGATTGACTGATTTGCTAAAAGCGTTCAAATGAGTGGCAGGACAAGATAAAAGAGGAGAGTAGAAACGTGAAGAAAGTTTAAGAATACAAATGTTTAGGGGTTCTATAGATAAGTATTTTAAAATTTAGTAAATTTTAGTGTACCGTGGAGCTGTCAAAACCTGTCTTAAGAATCTATTTTGCAGTTCTTCCAGTTTTCGAAGGAGGCTGAGGAGGTGCGTCTCGAGGTTGCTTGTCGAAGTAGGACTTAGGGTTAGCGGCGCCGGTTGCGAAGCGCAAGGAAAGGGCGGTTTGCGGGCGGCGCGGCGGGGAGACGAACAGCCCGCCGGCCTCCCGAAGGGGCCGCGCGTGGGCGGAGGGCGGTGGGTGAAGCGGGCGAATCTAGGGCCCGAGGGAATAGCACTCGCGGGAAACGCGGACGGCGGGGAACAGAAACCGAGAGCCAAGAGCACTGGAGGGCGTGCCTTACGCACTGAACAGCCACTCAGTGCCGGACTACACGGTCAACATACATCTAGGTTTTGAAGCTTAACAAATAAATTCAACCTAGGACGAAATGCTATCCAACCTTGCCGAATCCAATCCAAATTCCCAAAAGACAAGTTTCGCCCCATATATATATATATATATATATATATATATATATATATATATATATATATATATATATATATATATTAAAAAGGTCAAATAGATAGCCTAATAGTAAACGTAGTAAATTTTAAATAAACTCCTAACCAAGTCCATCCAAAATCAAACCCCTAACAAACGGAACAGCGATGTAAAGCTCAAAAAGTCAAGGATGCCCATTCCTAATCATGATAATATTCATGTATTCAAGCCCTTGAAAGGCCTCACGGCCGAACAAGAAGAAAATAAATAAATTAAAAAAAAAAGGTTTTGAAGGATCTCGGTTGGAGATGGAAGAACAATATATTGGGCGGGACGTGTGTGTGGACAGAAGCAACAAAAGTAAAATATAATTAGAAAGAACGGTATTTCGGGCGAATAATACGGGGTGAGAGCCAATGAAAATCCATATTTGAGGCTGCGAATGGACAGAGACAAACAGGCCGGAACCATACTTCTCTCCATGGCTTCGAGAAGAATGAAGATTATGATTCTAATAGATGGAGAGCAAGTAAAGATACGAAGATGAAGTATTAATATGGAATGAGGTTCGTCGCGCAACAAAAAGGGAAGAAAAAGAACATAACTATTTCTGAGCAAGTTTAATAGGACGAATTGAAGGTACCAGAACAGAGATGGCATGACGAGTGAATAAAATAAGTAAGAGAAATAAACAAGTAGAAATGGAAGGACTAAACAAATGAACGGATTATTTGGGTTGAGACGAGTAAACGGGACGAATTAGGCGAAATGATGGTGCCAATACGACGTGATGGCGTGTAGACGCAATCAGGATGATGTATCTGCACAAGCAAAGATAAGTAAGAGAAACGCTGTGCCATGGCGACCAAGATGCCCTAGGACGAACGAAGGCTACAACCTAAGGGAAGTTGCAGAGGGAGCGAGCGGGGGCACAAGTGGGCGGAACGAGCAGATTAGATGAGCAAGCGGAATGAGCGGCATCGGCTGCTCGTCCAGGAAAGCGAGGCGGGCGTAATCGCGGCGCAGGGCGGCGCGGGACTGGGCGCGAGGTGGGGGGCGGGGCGGGCGCGGGACGGCACAAGGAGTAGAGCAGGACGCGGGGAGATGCGGGAAGGCACGGGGCGAGGCGCGGGGTGTGGCGCGGGGCGTGGCGCGGGGCATGGCGCGGAGCGGGACGGCGTGCGAGGCGGGGCGGGTCGCGTGGCGGGCGCTGAGCGGGGCGGGCGCGGGAGATGCAGGCGTGACGCGTGGCGTGGGGAGGGGCGGCGCGAGAGGCGAAGGGCAGAAGCGGGGCGGGCGCGGGCGGGCGCGGGGCGGGCGCAGGGCGGGCGCGGGGCGGTGCACGGGCAGGCGCGGGGTGGGGCGGGCAGGCGTGGGGTGGGGGCTGTCGCGGGGCCAGCGGGGGGTGGGCAGAGCGGCGAAGGGCGGGGGCGGCGGCGGCGGCGCCAGGGAGTCGAGCAGCCAGCGCGTGGGGATTCCCCGGAGAGGGCGCGCGGAAGCCAGAGGGCGCACGGCGGCCGCCCAAAGGTCTCGCGCCGCCCCCGCGCTCGCCTCCGTCCCCCGGGCGGAAAGCGCTGACGGAGGGTACGCTTGGGGCCCCGCGCCGCGCCGCGGCGCCCCGCCCCCGTCGCCCAACCGCGGCGAATGGTCCTGCGAAATGCCCAGAATTCCCCTTGAGGTGCTTTGATGTACGTTCTTCGACAGAAGGCGGTAGAGATAGGAAAATATTCTCAAATGTCAGGAAAATCTCAAGTTTTTTGCATTAATCAAAACTGTCATTCCGTAGCTCGTCAGCTATTTTTAATTAATCGCCGGAATTCAGGTTTTCAATTTTTGACGTTTGCGCAACGACTGCGAGAAATGAAAGTTACAATCCCGATCTTCTTACACAACGTTATTTAGTGAAATTGTACTTTTTTGTGTCGTATAACATCGGGACTAATAGAGCTTTTCTTAACGAGAGTGTAATACGTAATCTTTTTTAAATTATAATAAGCAAGTAAATTATCACTATTATGGTTAGTGTACCTGTCTATCAAATTGAATTTCTTTTTAATCTTGGAGTACGTTATTTGTCTTCTTTCAAATCTTCAAAAGGACAATTTCAAATTTGTTAAGTAGTGGTTTATCATTTTCAATGCTCATCACAATATAATCTTATGAAATGTCAACTTTAATCGTAGTTTCCTTAGTATTTTTCATTATTCGGCAAACTGTATCGCATCGTGTGCAGTAAATCAAGAAGACATCAAACCCGCAAATAAATATTATTTCAATAAATTAATAGTACAAAATAATGAAAGTGCTCATTCTTGTTTATGAATTTTGACATGAAATGGAATTGTTTCATCGCGGTGAAATATTGTTAACTTATTATTGTTTATTCACTTCAGTTTACATCACAGATTCACTCTGCAAGAAACACAAACATCCGACATTGTTTGGAGACTAATGTTTGCCTACTGGAAAAAATGACATCCGCACAACGGCTGCCGTATCTTTTTGTCTGGCTTCGTTGTTTCATTGCGGAGCAAGCGGAAAGATGTAAATGAAAGTAATCTTCGAAATGAGGATTCAGCACTCCCGCAACTTTGAAAAAAAAACTTCTCCATAGCTTGGAATTTTAATAAGTTTTTCGTATGCCTCCGCTACAAAGTTTCAAGATTGCGTGATTTTGGTGGATACTAAAAGACTTAAAACTTAATTGTAAATTACTACGGAATGTGTTTGTCCTCCTTTGCGTATCTGCCGCGGTATCTTATTCAATGCGTATTCGTTGGAAAGCGAACGTGTTGGAAGAATGCATGACTAGATTTCATACTTTGTCAGAGATTATTCCAACACCAAGTTCAGAAGGGGAACAGCAGTATCTAGTGACCCTGTTTTTTGGCGCCCTGTCTTCAGCAGGGCGGTGAAAGAAACTGCCGCGACGCAAACGCGCAAAAATTAGGGCAGCCTCACTTGACCTCTTTCTGCCTGAAACAAGTTTTGCATGGAACCAACCGTGTTAATGGGCACCCTCGCGTGTGTTGCTTTGCAGTAATTACATCTTTGTTCATAGTTTTATAAGCCGCAAGAAA
Organism: Teleogryllus oceanicus; assembly: GCA_964035755.1. NCBI lineage: Eukaryota > Metazoa > Arthropoda > Insecta > Orthoptera > Gryllidae > Teleogryllus > Teleogryllus oceanicus. The sequence goes on along the minus strand of CAXIVR010000003.1, from coordinate 125,560,904 downwards.
ACATTTTCTTCACTATGAAAACAGTAACATGCTTTAATAGTAAACGATGCTGATACAAATTGTGAGATATAATTATTTGAGATGAAAATAAGTTACCCGAAATTCGTGTGTAATGAATAGAAAAAGTTAATTGATTCCGACGCAAGGTCTAATTATTTCAGTATTTCTGTAAATAGAAGAATAGGTAAAATCATCAAACTTAGATAATAAATTACTATCCGTATCTTATATCTGAGATATGAGACCACCTACGTTTGTAACTACTACCCTGTGATCTATGGAGCAACAGAAACCTAGAAAATCGAGTTTCGTTCTTGCGAAAGGCACATCCCAGATTTCCGATACCAATAAATAGCCCGCAGATAAATCAATACATTTGACAGTCTGCAGAGCTCGCAGATCTGGTAACCCAAGAAGTATTGAGATAAATGTTCATCGAGGCACTACACCGGGAAATGTATGCATTCGGAAATAGAAGTAAAAGGGTTTTGCCATAACTCAGCCCCCGTGACCCGCATTAGCTTAGTATGCCGTAGACTTTTCCGCTCGCTGGAAGGAGAACAAAAAAGCGAGAGTGCTCGGCCTCTGTGGCGGCGCGAGGCAAAAACGGCCTACAGGTAAAACCGTGTAGGCTAAAGTGTTGATAAAACCGAGAGTATACGACCGGCCTAAAGGTGCGCGTTCTCAACGACAGAGCCCATTTTGTACGGAGAAACCTAGTTTCACGAGTAACAGTTTGGGTGTGCCAGCATTTTCCTCTTGAAGATGGGTAATAGTCGGGTTTTGTTTTCCTAATTGCATTCGTCTTCTTTATAAAGGGTTATTCGGTAGTGGAATGTAATGTACATTACTTGAGAGTAATGAAACTGTTAAGACGTGTCCGGCGAGTAAAAGCAGAGCATTTAACATTAACCAAAAGAAATTATGGCCGCTATATTTTTTTTCTAAAAGCTAAAATAAAATTGTGCCGGTTGCAACAAACGAGATTCAACCATTATTTGCTCAACTTTTAGACGAGTATTTCAATTGGAAGACCAAATCACAACATCGAGCATGATGAGTGCTTCTAAACATCTAAAAATACTGACATTATTTGAATGATTCCGTGTAAGAAAATTCCTAATGTTTTTATTAAGCATTTGAGAAATACAGTAGATGTTTGCAAAAATAATTAAATGGTTTATTTCCCGTGAAAACCATTTTTGAATCTAAGCAGCAGTTTATAATTTACTGCTTGGCATGTTCCTTACTATTTCAATGTTTATCATTACAACAAGACTTCTTGCCTTGTACTGCCTATCAAAAACATCATTGTACACAATACTTCGAACGGACCTCATAAAGGATAGAATAGTCATTTTTTATTTTGCCAACCTTAACTAACACAAACACATGGAACACTTTCATATTGAATGGCCGGCGGCGCTAGCCGAATTCGTTTACTACGCTCCGTGAAGTCACGAAGGTTAAGCGAATTCCAGACTCGCGGGTTCGTGGTTGGGTGACCGGCCAGGAACCCCGGGATCTAACGGCGTCGAGTCCCTGGCCGAAGGGATAAAAGGCACTGACTGACTGCGACGTGACGAGACTTGACAAATATAGTATAAAGCACATTAATGGAGGATTACTCCCCAGTGCAAAGCGCTCAACGCCCCTTAAGGGGCTTGGAGACGCGTTGCGTCAAGGTGTAGACGCAACAAATAAAAAAAAGAATGAAAAAACAATTCTAAAATCGACATCCCAGTATTTATCGATCCCGCCCGAAACTTGTGGAAACAAGCGAAAATTTCATGAACGTACGTAAGTTTAATTAAAATCTTGACGCAATCAGAAACACACGGCCGCCCTAAAGGGGGGCGTCCCCAGGCACCTGGCGCTCACATCGCGGCTTTCCGCCCGGGTAGCTGCCCCGGCGTGACGCGGCGCGGCGCGGCGCGGGCGGCGCATGCGGAAACGGACCGCGTGGCGCTTGCGCAATTTCCGCTGTCCGACTGTAAACAAGAGGCGGCGCTTCCCGCAAGGTGACTCTAATTGAACCCGAAACCGCGCGCCTGATGCCGCTCGCCGAGTGCGCTGCAGAAACGAGCTTTGCTTGGCGGGAGAGGCGTTTAGCGGAAAAATTGGATGAATCGTAAAAAAGATGTGAAAAAGGGGTGGGCTGTAATTAAGACGCGTGTTTTTTATTTGATTTATTCAAGTTTTAGATTAACAGATTAATAAAATATCGTTTTAGTTAACCGCCACTCTTAGTGTTCAGGAAATGTGTTAAAAATCATATTCAAAAATAGTTTATTTAAGTATATCTCATGATTTGGTATTTGTTAGTCTTTTTTCTATTATTAAATAATTGATAATGTAAAAGAATGAATAATGGACTTTTTTGAAGTGAAAAGGATTTTCTCATGGGAAAGTATCTAAGAGCACAATGGGAAAGTATTGTTGAGCCATAGGACCGTACCGAATAAGTATAAGGCGTATTTTCTTAATAAACCACCTGACAGAGACGATAATTTTTTATTTTCTCTAAGCAATTACTTTAAAGTGATGACAATCGTAGTTCGAAACGTCTCATAGGAGCCGATGAATGGACCACTTAAATTAGACAAAAAACGCCCGACAGAGCGAAAATTCTCATTAAACTGAATCTTTTACAAAATAAAAGAAACTATTTATCATTATGTCTTAAATGACGCAAAGTAAACAATCAATAAAACATGATATAATTCTTCTGCTACTTGTCGCACAAATTATTTAACTCGAAAAAAATAACTGAGCGGTCAAGGAAGTGTCTTGAAAGGAAGCATGAAAACAATACTCTACGAATGAGGATCTCAGAATAATAACATCAGATCCCAACCGAAGTTCGTTTTGAGGAAACTGACTTTTTCCATTTTCGTTCACGTTCACTTTCACGTCGGACAAATTTTTAAGCAAATTGAGGGTTTTGCCATTTCCCAATTCATTTGATATTTCAGTAGATGGTAGATATATGTCCGGAATTTACCATTATACTTCTAACTGGAAATGCGAGGTCGTATGGGATCTGTCATTATTATCTTGAGCGCCTCAATTATTCATTTTTCATAAAATGCCCAATTTCTGTGCGTTTGAAGTTCCCCTTGTAACCCCTGGGACGGTCACCCACATATTTTATTTTTGTTTTTACTTCTGCACATCGATATTTTAGCGGGAAAACTTTCTTAAGTTAGTGTTTACCTTTAATTAATATAGTTTCTTTACTGGCTCATTAATGTATCGGAAGCCAAACAGAGCATATTACAGAGGCGATAAAAAAATTCGCAAATTCGCAACGATGAAAAATGTAATTCACAAAAATACAACTGGTGCGTAACTTCATTAAATAGAAAAGTGCAATTCATTATAACAGACTTGAGTACAATAATTTACCCTTACAGTACTATTTTAGATTATTGTGTATAGAGTCACTTCTTCCTTGTAAATTGGTTTATTTCAGAATAGTCAGTCAACCTTCTCGGAAAAAGTGATACATGGTCACAGGTTTATCGTAGATTCTGTGAACTCTAATGAAACGAAATGCGTAAAGCCGTGAAGGAAACTCGTGGAACTAGTTCTTCGAATGAGGTGACCATGTGAATAAACACCGCTGAGTTTTGCGAAAGGAAAAAGAGTCAGACTTTCATTACGAGACAGGCGAATCAATGAGTGAGTCAACAAAGGCACATCATTCACTTTATGGGTGAGTATTCTGAGAGAGAGAGAAAAGAGAGAGAGAGAGAGAGAAAAGAGAGAGAGAGAAAAGAGAGAGAGAGAGAAAAGAGAGAGAAAAGAGAGAGAGAGAAAAGAGAGAGAGGGTGGGTGGGGAGGTGGAATGAAAAAAATTGCGTAGACATAACAAAAGTACGTGCAGAGGGATCGACAAACCAATCGGCCATGTCTGACCTCTCCTATAAGCTTCGTCTCAGAGTTCATCCAATTAAGAAGAGGCGGGGTGCACAAAGCCGAATGGTTTTCCGGACACGCGATTTCTGCCGACATGAAAAGCAGACATTTTTAGAGCTTCGATCGCGTTCTTGTTTTCTCTCTGATTTATAACAGACTAGGCAAATATTTTGTAGCAGCGTCTGAGACAGACTTTATGCATCCATTTTTAGAGATGATAAAACGTAACTGTTCGCGAAAGTATACACATTGAATTAATGAAGGTCAAAATGTCACAATTTTTTGTTATACCATCTACCTAAAGGATTTAGGCAAATTTTTAAACCAAACAGAACAATTATCTACCCATTCGTCATCTTTTATCCATTATTTATATTTTAGATAAATAATTTCGTAAGACCTACTACATTTTAGATATTCGGATGAAGTACATAGACAATAACCTGTATGTAGTACCTAGCCCTCTAAATGAGTCTCTAAAGGCAAGGCCGGATGCTTAAGCGTCGTGATAGTGAAGCCGAGTAATTATCTGGTTGAGACCTTAAAGACTCTTAGATATTGTGTGACATACAACTTTTCCTTTGTCATTTTCTTAGTCAAAATATGTTACAAGAATATCATTAAAAACAAAAGAAGACTCTTCTATACGTGGCGATGATTTGCAAATAGAGGATGCATTTTTTAAGCTTCATTACAAATCATAAGTGCTTTAATGGCCTCTTTATGACTTTCTCTTAAGAAAACAGTCTAAATAACACAGATTCGTTGCTATCTTCCGTTCAGTGAGTTTATTAACCGATGGTTGTAAATAATTATCGTACACTGTACTAGTATATCGGAAATGAGATGTATGAGTACTTCTAATAACTTTGCATTATTCTACGATCTAGTTTACTCCGTAAACGAGTCTCAGAGTTGTTTCATTGAATCAGTAAAGATATATTGCAACAGTTAAACACTAAATCATCAAACATGACACCCAAATGCTCTTGCCGTTCCGCGGTCAGATTCCTACAAATCCTTGTATAGTAATCGAGCAACCTGTATCCGTCTGCCCGCCACTCCCGGTTAGACCACACCCGGTCCACCAAAAGAGACAAACGAGGTGTCATTCGACGAATCTCGGTCTCTTTGAAGGGAACTAATCTTTTTTAGCAGATCCTTTTACAAAATTCTTAGAAATATCGTTAAAACACATTTTTTTAACAACTTAAACACATTTTAGGTGATTTACATGACTTATAGAGGTCATCAGTTACTCATTGGATTATTCTTGACAATAGGAATCGATTGGCATCATTTTCAGTCGATTCGCTACAGGATTTTCTGGAAAGATTCTAGACAAACATATGTTTTAATTGTTTTAATACATATGTGAGGACACTGATGAAACCTTGTCAATTACTTTACTCATTTTCCGGCATTTATATTAACCCTTACGTCTTGATTCATTAGCTTGACGATATTTAAACCTAAAATTTTTAATGAATAATGGGAAAGCGTGTTGAGAGAGGGGAGGTCAAGTACCTAAAACGCGTTTTGGTACTTGATAACATGATCACATTTGATTATTCTCGACAAGACGAATCAATTGACTCTAGTTTACGCAGATCTTTCTAAAATATTCTGAAAGAAGTCGTTTGTAGACCTTTAAGGCATCTTCAGTGCTAAAATGCTGCGGATTACTACACTGCCTTTCCAGCTCAAAGTGAATCCTAGGAACATGCTTAATTACATTGACGATAATCTTTCATTATATTGTCCATAGTGTAACGTCTCAATTATCAGAGCATCACAGTTATGTTATCATCGACTTCCCATCGATCGCTTCTTTTTTGAGAAAATAAAGGTCTTTCTCGATGACAAAAAACCTTCAAAATTTCAGTCTTACAGTTCAAGTTACAACTTCTTCACCACTTTGACATTATTACTGCTAATATAGAGCGCCAGGAAAGTCTCTCCGCATCGGCACCTTACTGATGAGAGTGCTTGCAACAGAAATTATGTTCGTGGCTCGAGCTGCAGCTTGAAGACGTAAATAGGGTACTCACCACAATTATAACAGATGCTGGAAGTGTTATTTCCTTCCATTATTTTCCACTGATTTGGTTGCTACCAGTACAAATGCAATTTTTAATAGGAAGCCCTTATTCGGCTCAATACGGAGAGACTTTCTTGACGCACTATATATCTAGCATACGATGCATATGTTTGGATAAATCCACGGTCCCATGGATCTGAGAATCTTACGAAGTCTCTAGGACCTCGCAAAGCATTCGGCTTGTTTATTTAGGGTCTTCTATCATAATACCCCGTTTCCAGGAGAAAATAACTGACACGGTAAACCGCTTTGTTGCAACAGATAAACGAAACACGACGTTTTTTTTAAAAAATTATCGATATTTTTTTAAACTCTGTTTCTGATGGTAGATGAACCAGGCATCTTTATTGTTTTTAAAATTTCTTTTTAAAAGGAACTTTCAAAACCCATATAAAAATTCTCGATTGAACCCGTCATCAGATATGCGAGGCTAAGCCAGTAATAATGTACGCGCATTTGAATTGAATTGGCCTTATTTTTCGTGGCGAGACTCAGGCCATGAGGCCTGCTCTTCCGTCTGACCACGCAAATTTCGTTACACTCCTTTCACCAATCATGGGAGAAAGAAGGTATTACTTGGGCGACGAAACAGGCGATTTTAATTTACTCAGAGGCGTCATTTAGGCTTGAGGATCTTTTACATGCAGTAAATGTACTAACATGGGTCAGCCGGCTTTACTTCCTCTCCGAAGGAAGGCGTACGAAGGATTTTTTCGCCCTTAAAAATCCACGGCTTCGATCGGGTTTGAACCCGCAAACTTGGGTATAACAGTCCGATACGCTAACCGCTACACCATCGCCGCCGCATTTGGGAGTTGCCATCGCGTCTCCCGCCCCCTGTGCCAAGCGCGTGCGGCGGCGGCGAGGGGTCGGATGTCACCCGGCGCGCGGGTGAGGGAGTGGGGAGGCGTGTGGATCAACGCAGCCCGAGGGCTTCGGAGGGGCTGCAGCCCTTCGCTTGGTGGGCGGCAGGGACGCGTCGACGCACATCCAGCAGCGCCAACCAGGCTGGCTGGCGCTCGCCCACCTCCGTTGCCCCCACGCGCGGCCGCGCGCCTCCGAATTTTCCGCCCAATCTAGCGAAACGCGCCTACCCTTGCGGAGGAATTCCTGGTTTACAAGGGCTCTTTCTCGCCCCTTTTCTGTACAGAATATGGATGCAAAAAGGAAATACTGCTCAGTACTTACTCCTTCGCTGTCGAAATCAGATAAACAAGTAACGGCTTTTGACACAGTTGTTTTGTTTTCTGAAACGTACGCACCTACTTTTACCTATTTAAGTCCTTTTTCGTCTTTTTTTATACAGAAAGTGGTCGCATAAAGGAAATGATGCATTTGCACCGAACTGTTTAGATATGAAACTGAACGAACCTGTAATACAGACATTTTGTTTTCTCCATATAATGAAGATGAAAATATTTCCTTAGAATGAAAAATAGTATGAAAAGTATTATTTCGCATTAAGAACCCATTTCCAATAATAAAACTGTATATAAAGACAAATAGTAGCGCCCTCTACGTTCATCTGAAACTCATTTTCTCTTCGAATAAGAAAACATATTCGCTACGTTGATTGCTGGTTTATAAGGCAGATGGTTGAAAAATGTACACCATCGCTCTTTTTCGAATAGCATCACAGGAAAGCTACGAAAGTAATTTCGCCCCAAACCTTAACCTTCCATTCTACAAAAAGTCAGCAAGCGTTAACGAACAGAACAGCGTTCTAATTAATTAGCGGGATATAAATTATGAGCGTATTCTTTTCGAGCGCTTTTATTATGGCTCTAAATCACGCAAACATACGAAGTCAAGGTAAAGAGTAACCAAAAATTATGCAGAGCTTGCGTGGGGTTGAAATTCGTGACTGCTTCGTCAATTCTGCACAATAACAGTCAAACACTCAATTCCTTTCCTTGCGTTACCATAAATGCCCTTGGCTCGTTCCGCCTAGATAAGACAAGACTGCTAATTATTCACTAGTGATAAAGCGAACGCAGGACTTAAAATCCTTATCTTTTTAACATTCCGGAAGGGTTATTGATGGAAGGGATACGGAACTGCTAAGACGGTATGCACACGATTCGATCGGGAACTTTGTCAGAATCACAAGACTAAATCAATAACAGGTTTCACTTATAAGATAGGTAGCACTCGCAAAAAAATAAAGCAATAGTGTAAGATACCCATTACTAGAATACAATGTTTTTCAGAACAATAAATAAGTGTTAAGTTATACAAAACAGTGTGTCCTACGCGTTGTAGGAATTATTTTTTTATGACAAAAAAGAATGGTTACAACAATTTTTAATTTTATTTCAATTATTACCGAGCTAAAGAAATAAATCTGATGCTTATATAATATTTAAATGAATCTGTGAACAGAAAATGGAGGTCTTTTTTGTCTTCATGGTTGTTAATGTAGTTATTTTAGGAACCAACTTTTACTGGCAAAGAAAGTAACTACTCGAATATCAACCGTGAAATAACGTGCGCCAGAAAAGACTCTCCGCACCGAGTTGAATCAGGGCCTCCTATTAAAAATTGTATTTATATTGGTAGCAATCAGATCGCTGGGAAACAAGTGAATGGGACAATATTTACAGCGTCTGTTATGATTGCGATACGTACGTTTTCTTTTGTTAGAAGCTAGTCCAACCAACATACTAATTTATGTCGCTATCACTCTCACCAGCAAGGTGCCATTGCGAAGAGACTTTCCTGGCGCATTGTATTTACTTATAACAAACAGGTTAGTTGTGTTGTAGAAATTTAGATAAGTTATAGAGAGGAATGTTCATAAGTTTTGCTGAGACGTTTACCTTTTTACTTCGTGGATAAGAACGAAACGGAGCTGCTGCTTCCACTCCAGAGACGAAAATGTCTCACGGGTTGCATATATGAATGGATGGATCATCGAGGTCAGATTATGATTAGTACCGATGCCAATTTATCTGCCAACTCAGCATTCTATAACAACAATATATGTATCTTCCCGCATCCGTAATTAATGAAAATTCGAACATATTCGGGATTTAGACTTATTAACAACTTGCCTTATTTTTCTTTTCATAAAGTCAGTTTTTAATTTTTATTTTTTAGAAAAATTATTTTTAGATCACTGTGCTTCTATTTTTCTTTTTGTTTGGGTGAATATTTAAAATTAGTTCACATGTGATGTGAGTGCACAATTTTGCTGGAATATATTTGTACTGCGGTAACGGAATCGTCATACATTAATCAAAATCATGCTCTTCGTGTTTTTCATTTATATCACCATGTTCAAAACAAAACATTTAAATATTTACCTAAAAAATTATTGCTTTAACTTGGAAACGCTTTAACTTGGAAAGCAGGAATTGTAAATTATATTTTTAACATTCTCAGAAGTAATACGAATAATAAATTACAATGCTTGCTCCTTTATGTGCCAGGTTTAGGACTATTATTTTTATTATAATTAATATGATCATCTCTAATTTTCAACTATACTAAGTCGTTTTTATTTTATATGATGTCTTAAAATAGTTCGATAGTCCGAATACTCCGATTTCGTTTTGCGAGTGTATCTCCACCCTTGAGCTAGATTAAAACACAAATAGAATGCAATAAACATTCAAGAGATAATACAATGCGAACGGAGAAATTATTCAAAACATGAACAGCTAGCGTAGGCAACAGGAAGCACAGCCTGTAGGACACACGAAGTTCCATCGACGCGTGCGCAAGACGTCAAAGTAGGAGGGAGGAGCTTGAGAAGGCCGTTGTTCAAGAGAGAATAATGCAACCGGTGAGAGAGAGAGAGAGAGAGAGAGAGAGAGAGAGAGAGAGAAAGAGAAAGAGAAAGAGATGGCAAAGGTATTACAAAGTCGCAAGTGGGAATATGGGGAGCAGACAAAAGAGACGCAGGAAACGGGGGTTTCCAGGAAAAAATGAAAGGTGTCTGTTCCCTGAAGACAGGTAACGTGAAAGAAAATCCATGTTATGAATCGGTTTCGGTCCAAAGAATCTAAACAACCTACGAATCTGTTAACGAATTCAATGAAACCTCAATAACGTGAAACCTACGGGAGAATGAATACCCAATTATTGAAAATTTCTCCTTTTGAGGTTTCCAGTTATCAAAGTTATCCGTGCGTGTGAAAAAGGACAGTGATTAATTCATGAGATGTGAAGACGTTTGAGGTATCGCGTTCGAGTAATTGTTTCTCAGTATTGCAATATCATTGTTCTTAATTTAGAATTTACTTTGTAATCGTGTAGAATCATGATGTAATCGATGATACACGAATTACAGTTGTACTTGATCTTTAACAATGGATATTTTTATTAGAAATTTTTTCTAACTGAACCGGTTATTCTTGAACAGGAAGATGTTTAAACAGTAACACAAATACGGACTCTTCAACTGCACATTCAGCACAATGTGAAGCCATTCGCGGCTCACACGTGCCAAAAACAAGGGGTAAACACACGGATTCGATATCCACGACCCTTCGTACACAGATATTGAGCCGGGACACGCTCTAATAGCTTCGGCCACTCGAGTTGGCACCCAACACATACAATTACGTTTATAAATGAAAATCAATACAACCTTTATACTCGAACATATTAATGAACACATATGAAAATGCATATTCATAAACAAAACGTACTTTGGAACTTCGCGCCGAAGCAAACTTGCAATATGAGTCGAATTTGGCTAAACCAGGATGAGAAATGGAAAGGAAAAATACAGTCATCTACGGGGAGTTGAGCTGTAACATGAGGTCACAGGGAAAAGTCGCACGAACAGAGATTGGGAAGTCCATTTGAAGCTCCGCGTTACATGAGATTTGAAGAGATGAGGGCTTCGACAGCGTTCGGTTGCAGAGACAAACGAAACGGGGTCACGGCAGAGTTCGGAGCGGAGGAGGGGTATGTAGTACGTGGCGCGGGTGTGGGGGCGGGGGCAGGGGCAGATGCGATCGCAGCGCTCCGGCGGCTGGGACGCGCCAGAGAGGCGGCGTGGGAGGATCAGGCACACACACCGCGGGGAGGGGAGAGGACGGGTGGGGTGGGATGGCATTGCTAGGGCGAACACGTGCACGAGCGCAAAAGGGCGGAGGAAACAAACTCGCAAAGGGCTCGCTTCGGCTTCTAACATTTAGGAACTCATTTTTAGAATTTGTTTCCTCCATTTTTATAGTATTTATACTTATTTTTGTTTGCATGTTTTGAAAAATGACATATTACTGTAAATTAAATGTTTCTAATTAGGGCGTAAATTCTAAACAATTTTCTGCATTAAGTTAAAGACATGACGTTTTTTATAATATACTTGTTTCCATAAGTCATATTTAGGGGGAAATATTTACAAATTTTGACCATTTACAAACTCATGATAATTACGGTTAAAAATGTACTAATACACTGTACACAATAAGATATGTGATACTTCTTGATAGAGTAACAGAATGTATTGATATAAAAATATTATTCGATTACATGTGTCACTATTGTACACCATCACAACAAGAAATGCTCGGGTTTATTTGAGGGTGTGAACATGATTCTTAGAAACACAGACGTTTTAGAAAGATCGGAAATCATCTCTGGCGCCCATGTATGCCTCGCGCGTTTCCAGAATTGAACTTCAAAATCGATAGAGAACTGCTTCCCGTCAGAGTTCACAGGAAACGAATTGAATTCTATTCGTAGAGCTGATTATGTCATTCGAAAAAAAATGTTTTCAAATCCTATTCTATATTAAAGTTCATAATTATGAATTTAAGACGAATGTTTTTGCTCATGCTTTACCTTAATAGAATTTTCTAGAACTAAATACTTAAATAATTGAATAATTGAAGTTTTATTAATTTTATATTTGACCTCGTTACTTAGACATTGTCTACGCTAGATAATTTCCCGTGCTAAGAAACCTTGGCTACAGAAGGTCGAATCCTAAACAAGCATATCATTATTCACATCTAATCAAAAATCTAGACACGGGGTGTTTTGCAATAGAATATTCAATCGCAAAGTTGTTGTTGGAACCGGAATGTTCAATTTCCGAGATACAGTTATCTAAAGGTCTCACAAAGGCACTCTCCTTCTATGGACAGTCTTCTATGTAATGTCATTATTCTTTCTTTCTTTCTTTTCTTTTGGTCTTTTAACAATTTTTTCACTCTCAATTTCATTTGAGCATACTCACATATGTTGAAGTAATGCATAATTAATGAGAAGTGACTTTTCTGTCAATATCAATTAGAATCAAAAGCCATGTTATAAGGATGATTATCATTATACTTCTTGAACTTAAGAGATTCTCACTGTTCATGGTTGAAGTGTTGTCTTCGCAAATTCTTTCGACTGAGATCCGAATTCGTAGCGGTTACAAACCCTTGTAAGAGGTCGGAAGTGAGCACGATGGCCGGCAGTGCGAGAGAGGCAGCCGCCCCGAGACGAATGAGGAGTGAGGCCAGAGGGCGAGTGAGGGTGGCAAGCGGCATGTCAGAGCGAGGACGCGGAAGGCGACGCCAGTGGACACGACTTGGTCGGGCTGGAGAGGGGGTGCGGGCGGCGAGGAGAGAATCGAGCAAACGACGACCGCGCGGCCAGCGGGGAACGGCGAAACAGCCTCAAGACACGCCTACTAGGGTTGCCAACAATGTTCATGTAAAAGGGAGGACATTCGTCAAGCCCCCCAAAAAACATTTCTTTTTATAAATATTTAATTTAGACTAACATCAGCTCTGTTTCTTTTTTCTCTCCATTTGCGATTCAAGTGAAGATTTGTTCACAAAATGCAGATGAAGATGGTTTAAGCATCCCTTTTTTATTTTAGTCGCTTAAACAGAGACACTATCATATGTGCGTGTACCAGCATTCAGAAAAAGGATATTCATGTTTTCTATTCTAAATTAAACAATAAACGATACGACGTAGCAGATGTTAGACGTGTGATAAATAAATGACAACAAATGTTAAAAAATTACTAAAAGTAGGACATTTAAAATATAAAGGAGGACGAGAAAACAACGACAACGGAGGAATGTCCTCCCAAACGGAGGACGGTTGGCAATCCTAGCTACTACACACGTGCGAGGCGGGGCCACGCTCTGCAAGACGGCGGACGAAACGGGGAAAAGGTGCAAGGCCGGAGAAACGAGAAGAAAGGCAGAGCGGAAGGAAAGGGCGGGGGTATTAAGAAAAGGGAGAGAAAAGGAGGAGTAAGAGGACATCGGTCAAGAGTGAGAGCGGCTGCGGACGATACACGTAGCAACGCCCAAAGGGCACATGGCTGCGTCCTCGCCACATCCGTTTCAAAATGGACTGTAAAATTCTTGTCTCGTCGAGGGAGTGATATACGTAGACATAAGTTTCCCTCATGACGATGCTAGTACTCAATTGGAATACCTTCTGAGTAGTATATTGTCTTATCTTTAATTGTTATAAGTTTGCAGCCAACATTTTATTTACTTTTGTGGAGAGAGGTTTTTGATTTGGATGTGATGTGTGAAATCTCACGGTGTTTAGCTTTTTCAATGCATCTGTTTCCTCAAATTGCAAAGAATTTTGTGAAGGACTATGGCTTCAGGGAGTTGGACCATTTACACTACAGTTCAGATTGGGGACTCAACGACGTCTAGCACTTGTGAAAACTGAAGAAAGACCTTCAGGGAAGAAAATTCTCAGATAAGAGTGATGTGAAAGAATAGTTTTTAACCTTTTTCGAACAAAACTACAGAGTATGTTTTCAAATGCTTAGAAATGTCAATGTACAGATGTGAAAAGTGGGTATATGTTGAAAAGTTGCATGATTATTTTCTTTCTACCAAAAATAGAAGTTAATGAGGCCAAAAACTTACGGTGCGTAGAGACCACAAGTATGTAGAAAATACTAGGAGAAGCATTTATTTCCTGTGGTAGGCGCAAACTACGAGGAAAAGGCGAAGTGTGCATTGGCTGTGTGGCCGGCGGCAGGGAGCGGGATGGGGCGGGGCGGGGCGGGGAATGTCGGGAGAGGCGCTGGCCTCGTTCTGTCGGGGCGTCGATCGTTCAGGGAGGGCAGCTCGTCGGGGGCATGGCGGCGCTGGGGGAGCGAGGAGTGACAGGCGGGCAGGGGGGGGGGGTGTACTGGAGGAGGTGCGTGGGCGGGAAGTAACGGGAGCGGAGGGTGAGAAGAGGTGCACCAAGGCGGTCGGGGCGCAGCAGGTGAACCGGCGAAGGGCAAACGCGGGTCGGCGGAGCGAACCGGGCCAAACAAGCGGGAAAATGCGCAGAAGGGGTAAATTAGCGACGCGGGCGAGGTAATGCGGGTGTTGGGGGTTGGTGCGCGTGGCGGGTGGGAGAGTGACAGGCGGTCGCGAGGGCGGAGGGGTTGGCGGAGGGCGGAGGGAGAAGCTGCGCGGTGCGCGCTCGGAGCTTCGCGTGGCTGCGGGCGGGGAGGGAGGAGCTGGCCGTGAGGCCACGGGGGAAGGCAGGGTGGCGTGAACGATGCGAGCTCTGCGTGCGAGGTCAGCGGGGCGGGGCGGGGCGGCCAAAGAGTAACTGCGGCTCAGCAGGTGTGATGATTAGAGGGTGGGAGGGGCGAAAGAATGGGGTGGGGCGGGGCGAGTGGGTGGTGCAAATGTTCGGGTTGGAAAAAGGGGGAAGTGGAGACTACAGTATAGTTGGAAGTGGGGCGATAGCGAGGGGGTGGAGAAGTGCGGGAGAGGGGAGGCGCGGAGAGGAGTGGGAAGGATTGCGAGGATCGGGAGTTTACGTGGACGGATGGGGCCGAGCGGAAGGTGGGCCGATGTAGGATAGCCACCGACCGCGGCAGAGGGGCGCCGGGGGAACGCATAAGGGCAGAGGTCAGGGGAGGTAGATTGTGGCTGGACTGCCTCGAAGCCAGAGAGGTGTGGATGTAGAGAGGCTAGGTGAGGGCGAGGTAGAACGAAGGGCAATTGGACCGGACAGCGGGGAAAGGTCCTGGGCGACCGAGGGCGAGGCAGAAGCGGCGTGAGGGCAGCGCGGGGCAGAGCAGGTAACGTGTAGCTGCGCGAGGATCGGGGCGGAACTGGACCGGACTGCTTCAAGCCGACCGACACAGTGCGAGGAGTGAGGCGAGGCCAGTGTGAGGTGGGTGGCGTGACTCGGGGGAGGCGGGGAGACGCGTGGCGGCTCGGCGAGGGGCATAGCGAGGAGAGGTGTTCCACGAGGAACTATTCCGGACCGCACGGGCGTCGCGGGGCGGGGAATATTGGGGTAACTTGGGGGGGGGGTTGGGGCGAAACGAGGAGGATGTGCGTCAAGGGACTATTCCGGACCGCTCGAGGCGTCGTCGGGCGAGAGGGGGAGGGTCGGGGAAGATTGGGGTGACGGAGCGAGAGGAGGTGTTAGACGAGGAACTGAACGTGGCGTGGCGGGGCAGGGCGAGCAGGCATGGTGTTGCACGGAACAGTGGGAAGTAGGGTGAATAAGCATGGGGGCGGCGCGAAGATGGGAGCGCAGAAAGGAGAGATGTTCGACGAGGGAATAGAACGTCAGGGGCACAGCGGGGCGACGCGTGGCGGGGATCAGACCGGATTGCTGGAGGCGTGGTGGGGCGGGGCGAAGCGGGGAGGGGTGTTCGGCAAGGGACTAGAGCGGATTGCTCGAGGCAACGTGGGGCGAGGCGGATCTGACCGGCCGGGGGTGGGGCTGGGCGGGGCGGGCAGCCTGGGGCAGTGTGGTGAGGTGGATCAGCGCGGGGCGGGGCGAAGCGAGGAGATGTGTTCGGCGAGGGCTGGGCGCGGCGCGGCGGGGCGCGGGCGGGGGCGGGGCGGGGCTGCGTGGAGCGGCCGGCGCGCCCTCCGCTGCCCCGCACCGCGCCTGACGTCGGGGCGCTGGCTGCGTGTGCAGGGCGGGGGCGGCACGGCGGCGCCGAGCGGCGGCGCGGGCGCGGGCGGCTGGCGCTGGGGCGCCCTCCTGCTGCTGCTGCTCGCCGCCGCCGTCGTGTGGCGCTGCTGCGTCGTGCCGCGCCGCGACAAGGCCTACTGTGAGTACTCGCTGTTGCGTTGCGTATTGTTGAATACTGTGCACTTTTAACAGGATGGTGAATTGCATTGAATATCTACAGAAAATGTAGAATGTTCTCTTTGAAGTGCAATGCAATCTTATTAATGTTTAAACGGCCATATATCAACAATGAGAAATCAAATTGTGCAATAGAAATAATGCTGTAAAATTAAATATTAATAATATCAACTCTTCTGAAAAACATTCAAATCGTTTGTCTAAGAGAAATTTTCTATGCTCCATTAATGAATGACAGTCATTTCTACCGTGTACTTGCGAAAGTTGTCGTATGAGCAATCTTGATAGTCTTTTGTCAAACACGTATTGTAAAGAAAGCCTGCAGAACGGGAAGATACAGAGTAGAAAAGAACCGTATAATTCGTATACGAATTGACCGAAAAATTATATGTTAGTGTCATGTGTTGACCGGAGATTACATATCATTTGTTTCTTTCGCATGAGGTAGTATAAAAGAACAAAAATAATCGCAAATCAACAGTTGTTATATTCCATGAGTATTCTCTTATTGCACAAGGATAAACAAATACATTGCAATCTTCCTCAATAATTTCGCAAACCTAACAATTGGAAACTCTTGTTTGTTGAACGTAGGCATACAAGGCGCCAACCTAGAGCTCAATCAGCGTTAAGCAGACACTTCCCTGACTTGCGCTTCTTAACGGAGACGCGCCATCCGGGAAGCTTTTACCGGTAGAGAGTGTGCCTGGAGCAAACAACGAGTTAAGGAAGCATCGCCTCGAAATGGAAGTCTCCGCGACAGACACGCCTTTGTGATCAACCCCAGTCATTCATTATTAACAAGTGCCACCGCCACTACCGCGTCCGCCGTCGCTGCCGACATTGCCCCGACCGCCGCTGCCACCAATAACATGATCACTGGCACCACCACCACTACCACCGCAGTTGTCGCTCTCCACCGCTATCACCACCGCCACAGCCACCGCCGCCGTTGCCGTCGCCGCCACCACTGCCACCGCCACCGTCACCCCACATCACATCACCATCGCTACTACCTCCGCCTTACCGCCCCTGTGCGCCCAGGCACAACACCTGTCGTTCCGCTATAATTCTCCGGCGCTAAGCAGCGACGTACGCCCCTCAACGATATTACGAAACTCGAAGAACTAACAAAGTCGCGCGAATGGTTAGCGGGCCAACTTGGAACGTGGGGAGGCGAGCGGGGCAATATCACGGGTGCGGGGAGGAGCGTGGGGGAGCGGGGAGGAGCGGGGAGAAGCGGGGCGAGTTTGCCGGTCGATGGCGAGTGCGCGTGCTCGAAATGGGGGCGAGCGGCTCTTCCCCGCCTCTCCTTCCACTCCGCCCCGCCCCCGCCATACGAGGACACGCCCCCTCTACCCCCTTCCGCCGTCTCGCGGAGAGTGGGTAACGTGTTGCACGTGAAAGGCAACGGGTGGAGCGATTCTTATTATAACGAAAAGCCTCCAAACAGTGTTCGTTACGTATCATAAATTAGTAATTATGAAATGTTCTTAATGGTCAACTAATCTATGTTAGAAGCGAGTACATAAAGGAATTAAATTATTTGGTGTCTATTGGTAGTGAATTTTCTATATCAAAATGCTTATAAATATAGACAATTTAAGATATTAAGGGAAGACAAAAGAGAAAATAAAATAAATTCCGTTAAATTGTTTTTCTTTTTTTCAGATTTGGTAGTATTACTGTTTGGAATATTTTGTAGAAGAATTGCTTGTGATAAAAGATGCGGTTATGATAATTTTACATTGAGCTAAACACTGAGCCATATGCTCCAAATTTTCAGAAAACAGCTGAAACTTAAAGACTAAAGCTTGTCAGAATGATGAAAAATTGAAATTTGATTTTAGCCTCTGGGAAGACTGATTTACTCGCAGTGAATCAGTTGTCCGTACGATTAGAATTGTAGCATATTACAGCGATAAACAGCTTTGGTTCTAAGGAGTTATCAGATCTCATATTTATCTATCTAAAAACTATTCCTGTTTTACTTTCTCGCTACGGAGTAAAGAGAACGTTATGTAATGCTGCGCGAAAAAAACGACGAATTTTCGGTCGAAAAACTCTTATTACAGAGCCTGGTAACGAAAAAGTGAATAAATCCAGTTGATAAATTTAGAAAAAAATCCTATAACACATGGTGTAGCCGAAATCCGTGTTTTGGCCTTGATCCGGGTGCTTGATGCCTAAAAATCGAATGACGGCAAAACGTCTGTCTGTCTGTTAGCGGCTAAACCGTTAGCGGCTAGCGGCTAAACCGTTCGGCCAATTTTCTCCAAAATTGATATTCCCCAATCAATCTGACTGATGTCGCGACTCCTTGAATTTGAAATCGATATTTTAATTTTGAGGAATACTTTACACGAAGACCCTGCGACATTTCCAACATTTTCAAGAAAATAGCTCCATTGTTTTTTTATTAAATTTTGTTTTCGGATAGTTTAAAGAACTTTTAAGAAAATTAAGCAATGAAAATGTTTGTTGAAAACTCTTGATTTTTCGAAAATTGTAAAAGTTCAAAATTGTTTTGAAGTGTCCCTACAACTAAAATATTAAAGATAGCTCTTCTCTTAATAGAATCTTTTCCTTAAAGATAGATTTTGAAATAAGATCATGTACAATTTTTCAAAACTTTGGGTGCTTTTCGCGTAATTTTGCATGAAATTAGAGCGAGAAAGTACGTGCTGTTTTAGCTCCACTATTTTAAATTGTGCGTTGGGTTGCAGGCGCGCGCATGGCAGAGGAGCTGGCGGCCAGGCAGCGCGGAGGCGCGCCTGCGCTCCCCAGGTGAGTTATAGAATTTAACTCAATTGAAATTGAATTTAATGAATTCCAATTTAATTTTTTGTAATTCACTGCTCGTGGACTCGCCTACAGACATTTTGTGACACACAATAACTACATAATTGCAATAATTATTTATAAATATAAGAACCTCTTTAAATTTCATCGTTTAATTGAAAATTACTTTTTTTAATGTGTTACAATATTACCAGTGTAATTAGTATATTTATTAAAATAATATAGATATCAGTAATAATGTGCTATGTGTGACTGTACTATCCTGCCCTGATCTGAACTTGGAATTGAATAATTTGATGTTATCGCCTATGTTGTATCGCGAAAATACGACTACACCCACACCATACGTAGAATATATAATGGGTACATGCAATTCGAACTTCACGCGTATGCTGGAGCAGCTATTTAGAATTACGAAAAACAATTGACAAAACTTCTTTCGGTAATTTTTTATAATTTGCGGAAATCATGTATATCCCATATGAAAATTGCCATCCATTACCCTTTATGAAGATTGGAGATCTATATTTCCAAACACTGTTTTTTTTTTTTTTTTTTCGAACTCTCATAAATTAATTACGGATATTAGTTTCCATTATGATAAAGTAAGTTGTTCTACCTTTACTTGTGCGATGAAGCTATTTACATTCACAATTGGGAACTAAAATTCCAATAACACAATTTGTTGGCATATATCCCTAAAATTGAGGAGTCATTGACTGTAGTTTACGCCATGTAATGGAAGTTGTTTATTGAAACATTTCTTGTTAATGCTGTGCCATGAATTATGCGATCTAGAATACAGTGTACATTTCTTCAATTATTTTGTTTTTGCACATCAACACCAACGTCCCATTGTGAAATTCATTACTTAAATTCGAGTCCATAACTGAGAGTGAAAATATATTACAATCCCTAAGCAAAGAATTATGTCCCCTTTCGTAATCCCTGTTTACCTTTTCTCCATATCGGACGAATTAGAATAAGCGAAAAGACGTATAGTGAACCCCATAAATTTGCTCATCCACTATAATGCATACCTTTGCATTCTCATTATTACATTTTACTGGAATCAGATGATTAAGTATATTTTTCTAGACATTCCTCTATCCCCTCATCCCTTTGGACTCATCCCTAAATTGACTTTTTTGCGCGACTTAAAGTAAATAATTTCAGGAAATTATTCTAACATATTTTATAAGGCACATTGACAAAAAACATCAATGTAATCGTAAAGTTAACGTGAAAGGCAAAAGCTCGGAATCGTTCAGAATGGTGAACGTTAGCGCAGTGTTGTAAAATTGAACACAGCCATAAGACCTGAAAGTTCGTAAACTTCAAGCTTCCACGTATACATCCAGGTGATTTGAGAAAACTTTATTGAGGACCACAGCGGAATCCAAAGAACGTTTATCGTTTTCTATAGACAAAGCCCAGGGAAGTTATAAGGGCCTCATCTTCATAGTGAGGGAATTTCATTACTTCATTTCATTATGGAAAGCTTTAGGATCACTCATCACACTGGCACTGGCCCCTTAGCCTACTTCTGTCGATTTTACTTACTGTCATTTAATCGTACATAGTATTTATATGCCAAGTATTTGTTATGAGGATACGGTATTATATCAGTGGGCCATTGTCTTTCCCGTTTGTGTTACGTTAAAGTTTACGTTAACAATCACTTCTAAATGGAACAATTAATTTGTGAATGGACGTACCACATTTATATTAAAATCTCGTGTGCTTGTCCTCACATCTATGTCACTATACCGTGAATGCCGTCGTTGTCATAGTTGTCATAGCCGTAGTTGTCATTGTGAATTAGCCTTTATCTTGTAAGAGAACAAACCACTTGACATAAACTAAATCACAGAACCAAAACTACCGAAGACAGAAATGTGAAATTCGGAATACAATATTTCTGTTGCGATGTATGTAATCGCTAAAAAGGATCATTCAAACTGCATCCTCTACAAGGCCAATTTTTTACCTCCTGTACGGTTTTGGTACGTTAGTGCAGTGCGGGCGGGTTATACCGTCGGAGCCGCACGGCGTGGCGCGGCAAGCGGGGCGCGATGGGGTGGGCGAGGCCGGACAGACAGAGCGAGCGCGCCAAAGCGGGGAGGGCGGGTCGTGATTGGTACGGTGGGGCCGAGTTAGTGGGGGTGGGGGTGGCTGAGCAGGGCGGGTCGGGATAAATAAATCACTTATTTTAGATAGGGATAGAAATGATTCCTTTTCCTGTCTAATAAACCGGCTTAATTAATGTCACTGCAGTGCGTCTGACCGGGAGGTCCTAGACTTCGAGTCCAGATGCTGGCACGGTTTTCGACACTCCAGGCAAATGCTGGAGCTGTGCCCTAACAAACAGACCACGGACCGCGAGCGAATTTGTCCTTCCTCTTCCTTGCTCTGTTCTCACCACATACTTACTCACTTAAACGCACTTCACTACCACACATCTCGGGAGAGCAGTTGTGGCCTTAGTGTTTGTCCCGGCTGAACCGGCGGCCCGGTGATGGGAGATATCTGATTGGGGAAAAACCGCAAGCCGATGTAGGTCGGTGCCGGATCTCGCCATCTAGCGGAGGAAGATCACCGCCGCCTCCGACGCCAAAAGCATGCACTACACTTACGGGACTAATGACCTCCGCATTTGACGCACAATAGTTGAATCACTAATCAATCAATCAATGAATCCTATCTAATAAGACTGTGTCCGCAGCCACTCTGCCGTGTTCGCGGCGCCCAAGAGCGGCCACTGGGCGTACAGCAGCCGGCTGGTGGGCGGGCCGCGCCCGCCGACCCCGCCGTGGCGGCCCGGGGCCCCCGCCGTCGCACTGGGCGTCCAGGGGCGCCGTGCCGCGCTCCGCCGCTGCCAACGCCTCCGCCGTCGGCGCCGACCAGCACGCCCTCGCACACGCCCACGCCCACCACGCGCACGCACACGCGCACGCACACGCCCACGCTCACGCCCACGCCCACGCCCAGCCCATGCCGCGCTCCGCCAGCTGCGGCCACGGCAGGGAACCGGTGAGATGCGTTGCGCGCCTCCTCCTACCTCTCTCTCTGAACACCTTCCTTTCTTCTTCTTCTTCTTCTTCTTCTTCTTTTCTTCTTCTTTCTTCTCTCTCTCTCTCTCTCTCTCTCTCTCTCTCTCTCTCTCTCTCCTCTCTCTCTCTCTCCCACACACACACACACACACTCTCTTTCATCCCTCTGGCCAAATCCTTTTCTCTTTCTTCAATATGAAGAAGCTTCTTTTCTTCTCTTGTGAACATTCCTCTAACTTCTTTAGCAATTTTTCATGGGAACTGAACATGTGTGATACCTCAAAGAAAATCCTTTTGACTTCCCATCTTTGAATTGGAATTATCAAAGAAATCAAATTACAGGGTTCCAGCATTAAGCCCTCCCGTAGAATTTTACCATACTTTGTCTTGTCTCTTTCTCTTCTCATTCTGTTGATGTATCTTTTCTTTTTTCATTTTCCCCTACTCTTTCTCCTTTTACAACTTCTTTGGCTATCTTGTATTCAATTAATGAGCAGATTTGAAGACGTGCATTAGTCATAGTGCAAGTTGCAATGTAATTTAATATAGGCTGCCAATATATATGTCAATAACATGCATGATGATTGGAATCAAATGGGAGACATATGAAAAGAATGGAGGGAAATAATTTGTTATTTTCCTTGATCCACTTCTAATTTCAGTAGGCACAATATAGAATAGAATTTCATAACTCACAGAAGAGTGGCAAATGTACTTATTTTCTGAAAGGCAGCAGTCAATTTGCATATCATTTAATTTCAGTACCAATTGGTTCACAATTTAACCACTCAGATGAGATAGATACTGTTTTCTCAATGTAAGAAAATACAAAGAAAAGATTAATTTAATTTGGCCCTTACTTTTATAAAGCATATTCTTCAATGCTGAGTCTGTTTTCAAAGTTGACGGGAAGTCATCACACTGAGTCAGCAAACTGAAAGTATGAATGGGAGAAACCTACATGAGAAGACTCAAATCCGAATTAATTTCTCAGACTTAATTTTTCATAAGGAAATACTGTGCACACAAACCATTGCAAAAACCCTAATTGAGGAGCTGTCTTGCAGATAAAAATCATCTCACTTCAATCCCTCGGTAGACATGTCTTTCTACACTGAGTAGTGTAGTCAATACCCTGTAATTTGTTACTATACCATACTTGAGTTTTTAGCAAGCAGTCTTCTTCACCTTTTTTAAGTAAAACATTTATTTGTTATCAATCAATAAATTTGAATAGCATTCACTATGAAACATCACTATGAAAAAAAACTTTTGCCTTAGTTCTACTATCGACCCATTTGATTTTGTCCTAATACACCTCTGCATCAATTTTTTTTCTTTCTGATACGCCACTCTGGCTTATATTCATAGGTAAATATTGGGTTAATTGTTAATTGAGAAGAGTCTACGGGGGCTTTCAAGTGCAAAAGGAGAATACTTTTAATCAATTTTTTTTAATGAAATTACATTTATAAAATAAAAATTCATTTCATAAAAGCCTAAACTAAAAATGTTGTTGATATAGCAATACATTTATTTACATTCCAATTATTACTATTTGTAAGGTGGGATGCACATAGTAATCAATCCATTTAAATTAATACTAGTTCACTTAGATAGTGTTATTACTATTTCACTTCTCAAGTTGCTAAATGTATTTAGAAATAGTGTTTTAATGCAATATATTCATCATCATTTGCAATATGTGAATTTGTATTA
Organism: Teleogryllus oceanicus; assembly: GCA_964035755.1. Classification (NCBI taxonomy): domain Eukaryota; kingdom Metazoa; phylum Arthropoda; class Insecta; order Orthoptera; family Gryllidae; genus Teleogryllus; species Teleogryllus oceanicus. The sequence continues at coordinate 125,537,264 of CAXIVR010000003.1, read as the reverse complement.
ACTACTATTTAAATTGTTTTGGCAGTGTTGTCAGCAGATGCCCAGTACATCTGGCATTGACAAGAGGCGTCGCCCTGTCAGTCAACCTATTAAGTTTGGCCCTTGTGATCCTGTGTCATCAGAGGTTCATTGTCATCACCTACCAGAAATTTCTGAATTCAATGCTCAAAGCAATCAGTATGCATCCAGCAGCAGTGAGTACCAGCCAAATACAAGTTTTCTTTCTGATTTTTAAAATGAGTAAATTTTCAATCTAATTCTTATGAAATAATTACCAACATTTTTATTTAATGTTCAGTTTCCTCTCAATTAAGAATTGTGGATGATCAGTGATTGTAAATCATATTATAATAAATTACTGAAAATGTTTATTCTTCCGTAGTGTTACTACATTTTGAAAGCAGATGTGCTTCCATCTTCTGGTACATTTAGCTAAAAGCTAAAAGAGTGAATAGTACAATAGTATAGAAAGTCTAAGTAAAAACCAAAGTTTGTATTGTTATGTTGTTCACTCTGTTTGCTAGAAATGTTCCTGAAGACGGAAGTACATCTGCTCTCAAAAGGCAATGACACTGCAAATTAATAATAAATCTTATTAAGCTATGATTCACTATTATTGATCGCACATAATTCATCTTGAATGTCCTTAATTAAAAGGAAACTTAACATAAAATAAAAATGTACTGTCTGTAGTGAACTGCTTTGTGGAGGAAGGATATATTGCTCTACTATCAGAAGAAACTCTTTGTTGCTTTGCATTAATCATCATATTTTTATTAAACATTTTGAACAATAGATAAAAAAAAAAATAAGTATTAGTATACATTTTATTCAGTTGCTTCAGGTCATTAAATTTCATCACACACATTGCCATCTTAAATTTCTTTTGCTACACATTATTCCCAAAATTCCTACATGCAAAAGATAAATATATTTTTGAATGAATTTTCCACGTTCTTGTGTGCTTTAGCTGCAATAGCCACCATTTTTTTTTTCACATTTTTAACAAAATTAAATTTTTAGCTTTTTAAACAGTATTTATGATGGTTATCAAAGTGATAAGTAGACAGTATCAGGGCTGTTGGAATACTAATATGATGGTAAATTACTCTTGGCTGAAAAGTGTAGAAAAATCAAGAAAAAGAAAGGAAATACTACATCCAAATTGACTCATAGCCTACGTAACAAAGAGTTGTTTTCATATTACTACTTTAAAAATGCTTGTTCCAATTTTTTTGCAATCCTATTAGTAGTATATGTTTTGCTAATTTCCTAGCTTAAAAATAGTTCCCTTGTTCTGAAACTGTGGGTACTTAACTGAAAAAAACTGAGATCAAATATGGGTTTTAAAAATAATCAGCTAGTAACATTCTAAAAGATTTGAAAAATATTTTTCTGTCTATTTTAAATGAGAAAATAATTTTTTGAAATATAAAGTTAAAATAACTGGAATAAAAAGTTAACTTGAAGAGGAATTGTTTTAAAAAGAACAGAAGGTACAATTTAAACATATATTTTCTTACATAGCATACTTTTACCCTTCCTTCATGTTTGAGCAATATATCCTTTCAAAATTAATAAAAAAAGTTTACTTCTGCATAGAGAGTTTACATTATTTCACGTTTTATGACCTGCAATAAACTGGTAATATTTTGGTTTTTATTTTTGTAAATTAATTTGTTGTATTTATTAAATTTTATTTATGTACAGCATTTATATCTTTAGTAATCTGTAAATGTATAGATTTTTTAATTAAAAATATTATACTTTTTTAATATCACAGTTGTTGTTTTTTTAAATGGAGTTTTATTTTATTTCACCTTTTTAGTTTATCACTTGGAGCTAACATCACACAGTTTCTTATCTTCTTACAGTTCTTGATGAGGTGGGGACTAGGGGGACAGAACCCACCCCTGGTCCAGCAACTTTAAAAACTCGAAGTCTCCCTGCATGGGTGAGGTCACGATCAAGGCCTCTTTCAACAGAAGATGATCTTGCAGAGTTATATGCAAAGGTGTGTTAAAAAAGTGCTATTAGAAATAAGGAATTTGAGACAGTGTACTTATTTTCGAAATCTCTTTCCACAGGTGAATTTTAGTAAGAAAAGAAAAAATCGCATGAGAAATGATGAAGCAGCCATAATTGCCTTGAGTAAATCCCGCAGTCAGTATTTACATAAAGACACTGATTCACTAGTCAACAATGAAGCAGTGATTGTGTATGATGAGCGGACTGCTTTATGAATCTGTTAGACTTATTGCTACAGTTTTCCTTAAATGACTGAACATTCCATTGAATATAAGAAGAAAAAGGCACCAAATCATTTTCTTTCAACTATAGGAATTGCTAATTAATACTATAAAAAGCTAATGGACTATTATGGTTTCCAGTAGCCCAGATTTTCTTTCAGTCTTAGCTGCAGAATTTCTAAGATTGTTAAAAAGAGATCTGTGATACAGAGTTCAATCCAGTAAATAAACAATCTGAAATACATTTGTTTTAACCTGATTGTGGTTATTAATGAACAGGCAAGTCTCCATTAGATTCATTCAGTGTTGTTATTTTTAATTTGATGTGTTTCTGTTTGAGAAGCAATCATACCCTGTCCTGCTTCTCTATAAAGATATAGCAGAGACAAATATTGTGAAATGATCATAACACATCTTATATTAAGATAATGTCAATTTTAGTCAACAAATTTATAAATATATAATTCCACAGATCTGTATATACATGTGCACAAAGTATGATTGCAAAAGAGTAATATGTAATGCTATATTTTGTAATTAAAGAGACGCCTGAATGTTTTTGGATTCACAGGCCTACATGAAATACTTTCTACTGTAATTTATTCTGTAAGTATGAGGGAAGAGTAGTTTTTAAAATATATGCAGAAGTACAGACAGAATGTGGTAGACTAGAGACATCTGAACCTCTCTGTAAAATTGAATAGAAATGAAAAGAATGAAGCACAAATGCCCTGACCAAAACAACATCAAAAGGGTATTGAGATATCAGCTTTACAAGTTATTATGTCTGCTAAACTCAAAAGGTCAGAGATATCATGTAGAAACATGTCCTGATTTCTTTTTTCATCCATGTGCACGAGACAGAAAGTACACAAATTTCAGCTGCCCATATGCACAGGCAGTATATTTAAAAAGAAAAAAATATAGATCATGAATAGTCTTTGAAGTTACCTGAAAAATAGTACATTCCTAGAAATAACAGCAACCTGACATCACTCACCTCAAACTCTTATTGCTCAAAGATGAATACCTCTCTGGTTGAGGTCTACACCACCAAACTGTGAAACTTAAGCAATTAGTTCAGAAGGTTGGAGTTGCTATGCTTAAGTTGTTCAAAAATATTATGTTTATTATAATTGCATTAATTTTTTATTTGGTTGTGGCTCACAGAGGTTAGAGTCTGCATTGTCAAAGAGGAAAAAAGAGTTTGCCATTTCAGTTCATCACTATTATTTTTACAATGATTAGTTTTTCACAATTACTTTAGTTATTTTTCATACACCTAGTTACTTTTTGAACTTTGCAAGTCAAATGTATTATATGTGGAATATTATACAGTAAAACCTGTCTAAGATGGAACCTCTGTAAGATGGAAAGCTGCCATCACAGACAAAATTTCTCAGAACAGAAAAAGACCTATAAAATCCGGAAACCTGTCTAACGCCAAAACAGAATGTTTTTTAGAGAACGAAAGTGATTATTAACTGGCTAAGAAGGAAATTTATTTTTAAATTTCTGCCACTATCTTTGGAATGGCATAGTGTGAAGGGTCATGTCCTGAAATAAACAAAGTGAATGACATTTTCCTCTTATGTCTGCTGATGAGGAATCTTTGGCGAAGTCTGCATGTGTTTCGCTGCAACTTTCTCAAGCTTTGGTGTTATTTGCAAGGTCACAACAAGCGCGACTTTATCACTGTTGCTCTGAATCCTTAATGTTGGTCAAACACACCACAATCAATTATCAAAAATAGCCTCACCATTTTCCTTCAGCCGACAATAAAATTCCGGGAAGGCTGTATTGTCATCCTATATTTTGTCCTGCTCCTATATTTTCCTTGTGTTTGCAGTTGATTTTTTCCTGCAAAATTTTCATAGATAAATTATGCTTTATTTTTATTTCTTTGTTTCACACAAATTGTATTGAAAATATTGTACTTAAATCATATGGCGAATTTTTGGCAACCCTCTATAAGATGGAAACCTATCAAGACGGAATTTACCAAAGGAACCATGAGGTTCCGCCTGAGACAAGTTTTTCTTTAGAAATACTCCTTGTTTTGAAATATAAAAAATATGAAAAGAGAGATGTAGTTCCAAATAATGCAATTGGCAACATGATTTATGCATGTGCAATATTGTTGTTGATTTCTCAGATACTTAAATATAAAAACAAATAATAGAATATCTGGAAGCAATAATAACTATTCTAACTTCCTGGGTCATAAAGTTAATTTTGCTATAGGTTTTAAGACACCAACTCCCAGCAGATGGCAGTAGAATGGCTTGTTTGGACATGAATTCATGGCTTGTTTGGACATGTCGTCTCTGACTATTCCCTTGTTGCATAAGTTTTTATTGACTTATATGAGCAAATACATTGTTTTTCTCAATACCCTGGAGAGTTTTAACATATCAGGGGCTGGTAGCAGTTAACAGTAAGTTGCCAAGTAACTTTCATTTAGTTGAGACTGTTGTCAGTAATAGAACAGCAGGTTTAGTATTAAAACTGAAATAACAGGCTATTGAAGACTGGATACATACTTAAAAACATTGCAGAATCAAGGAACGGGTCCTTACTTTTGTATGCTAATCTGATGTGAATAAGATATGGAATTATTAAGTAATATTTAATAGTTATTTTTTTGTTCCAATATGTAATATGGCAATAATATTTCTTAGGACATGCTCCTGGTGGCTCAATTACAATGTATAATTTAGAATGCCAATTACACTGTAATCATATAGCACTGTTTAGGGTTGTGAGTAAGACGTGATTTGGTGTTATAAACTTGCAATTTGTTCCACAAGTTTGTTTTCCTTCTCTGCAATATGACTCTGAAAACATAATTTGGTACATGCTATCTGCAGTTTGTATTGTGAGATTCAAATGTGTGTTGAAGTGTACCATTGGCCTAAAAGATGTGGTATATTTAAGTAATATTGTTGACATAAGAATAATGAGTTAATATCTTTCAGTGCCTCTCTTTGTGATTGCTGTGTTCAGAAATAGTAATTATTTTTGTTCGTTATCACATGTTTGGATACTTTCCATGGAAGGCAGATGTAATTCAAACTAATTATTATTTAAAGAGAATTTAATTTATTATTTCTTGATAACAGTGGCCTGATAAAGATAATAATAACCATACTGCACCAATGATCTGATAAAAGAAATTCACAAATGGATTCCTTTTGAGGAAAGTAATTATCTAATTGATCCTGACTGTGATGACCTATGTATGGAATGAAAACAATTAAGCAGTCTTTCTTTTTCAGCTGAGCATAAAATGATTTGGCCTTAAAATGAAATGAGATCAGCATATAAGGATAAAAAGATGCAAATATAAACATTTCATAATATTTACTACAAAATACCTACAATACTGAAAATAAAATATATTTCTGAACACATTTCAGATTGAAATTTGTTCTGAATGCTTAGAATAAATGTTAAATGTGATATATTTATTGTGGTACATGTGTGGTATGTATTTCTTTCCTTTCATTTCAATCCTTAAGAAGTTGATAAATTGATAAACAGTTGGCCCTACTCACTTCAAGAGATATCCTATAGCGTTCTTCTGGAAGACATTTGTCCAAAGAAAGTCTTATACATTATATAATTTCAACTTAATCTTGGAAAATATTATTTTTTACTAATAATAAGCATTAACTATTAATATTTTCTCATAACAAATGTGATGTAAGCAAGAACCAGCATTCAGATTACAATTCAAAGTCATTTATGGCTTGTAGACCCTACAATCCTGCCTCCAAGAGAGTCTCTCTGCATGATTTGATTGGCAATAAAATGCTACAATGTTAAGAATCATTCAAACCAACAGGATATATGATATTTCAAGTCTACTTAAAATAGCACAACTGTTTCAATTAATTACGAACAATCTTTGTCAAGGCTTATTTTCACAATCTGTATTTTTAAATTTTAAAGAGTGAATTAATTTTAAAATTTATTTTGAAGAAATATTAAATTACTAGAATAAAAATGCTGTCATTTAGAAATTGAACTTAGGAATGAAATGCTATTCTTCTTCAGCTGGGCATGTGATGAAGTTATTTTAAAGACAAAAACAATTACTACTATGATTGATATAACTTAACAAATGGGAAAAAGAAATGAGGACTGCAATATAAAAACACAAAAGAAATTTTGTACAAGGAACGCCCAGAAATGTTAAAATAGATTACAAGATTTCGGTGAAATGCCTTTATTACAATTAATTGGAGGTTTTATTATCAGTCAGCGAAGAGAAAAGTATTAATAAGAACAGAAGAATCCATAAAAAGAGAATATCAAAAGATAGGGCTCTACTGCTATGAGTTGGCTATATTCAGAATGTAACTGAGACCGTAAGATGATTTGAACAAAACTGTTCGGCAAAACAATCTACAGTGAGGAAGAATGGGAGTATGAATATGCTTGATAGAAAATAAAGTTTTTAAAGTTAACAACTAATAAGCTGAAGCTGAAGTTTGACTGATGATGACAACAATGACGAGTGCCTTACTCAATCCCAAGCTTAGGGAAGAGGAGGTTTGCTCTCTCCTCTTGCCTTTCGGCTCTCCCCTTTCCTTAGTAGATGGTGGTGATGTATGATTGCCTTCCACTGGATGGGATGATAGTGGTGATTACAAGAAGTGTACTTCTTGTAATCACCACTATCACCTTACTGTTGATGAGGGATAAATGATAATGGATGGGATGATGGATCAGATTTGTTACTTGGTGGTATAGAATTCAATCACACCACAACCACTTAGAGAGTTTGAACCCACACGAGCAAGAGTTTGAACCCATATACTTGAATGTGGTTTCACATTCATGGTTGGCATGAACATGGTTGGCTCCATTAACTTGAATGGTTGCTTCAAGACCTTGGTCTTCCAGGTTAAAGTTTGTGTAAATCAGAAAAATACATTAAGGCACAGTGAGATTAAGAGATAGGATAGGATGGTTGTAGATAAACTAAAAACAATTAATAAGAAACAATTGAGTTGGTTTGAAAGAACTTGAAAAGAAGAAAAGATGAGTTGATTGTGATATCTTGTTTGAAGAGGTAATGAAAGGAGACAAAAAACGTCAAATTTTAATATCCAAGATGGAAATAAAATGCTAAGTTCTACAGTAAAAAGTAAAGATTGGGAGTCATAAAAAATGGAAGAAGTGATGTGAGGAATGATGGGTGTTGTAATCTCACTTACTAATAGCAGTTACAAATAGTAATCATACAAGTGAACAAGAACAAGGTACTTTAAACAATATACCTTAATTTGAAGTCTGCTTGTAATAATTATAAATTTTATTTAAATTTCTGTAATTTCATAACTTCATTCTATTTGTAGTGACTTGTTCAATGAGACAAAGAATATGACATATTCTTGAATTGCACAATTTGACAATGGACATTGTCTCCAAATCATTAATTTTATAGACAGAAGAACAAAAATACATTTTTCTGATTTCTTGTATCAATATGAATAACTGATAAAGATAATACTAAGTTTGGCTGGCATTTATAATTTCCATTTTGAAATCAGTAGAAGTTCATGGCAGTATGTTCAAATCAGTAGCAGAAAAGAGAAGGTGCCAAAAATTTGCAGAAGTAAAAATCTGATATGCAACGATTAATGCAACTATTATTATTCATTAAGCTTCCCAGTCTTCTTTTTCCATATTTTATTTAACAAACATAAAATGATGAAAATATAGTATAATAGTGTATACACACAAAAAACACACGCACGCGCGCGCGCGCGCGCGCACGCACGCACGCACGCACACACACACACACACGCGCGCGCGCGCACACGCGCGCACACACACACACACACACACACACACACACACACCCACACACACACTATATGGTAATCATAGAATTTGCGCCCCTGTCAAGACACTTCAAATTAGGATTGTTATTTGTTTTAGCAGGTATAGACCTACTCTAAATAGCGCCCCTTGTGAGTGGCGCCCATGGCACGTGCCATGCATGCCATACTGTAGATATACCACTATATACTTCAGTATTGTTGAGCTCTCTGGTCGCTTGTTTTGGTAAGAATAGAGAGGGGGGATGTGGGAGGCTGAGGGACTCTTCGGACCTCATCGCTTCGAAACATAATCCATAAGTTTTAAAATAAACATGATATTTATAAAGTTTCAAGTCTGGAGTATCAGTGCTCTCCCGCAGTCTCGCAAGTGGGGTTTTTTGGAGGGCGCTTAATTCCAACCCTGCCTGAGTAAATAAATGTGACTCTCATGCATATTTCGGGTTGAAAGGACGAAATCACGGCTGTTGTGCGGCAGGTGCTTTTCATCACAATATAGGGGGGTTTGGTTAGTAATATTTCTTGGTAGTTGCGAATGTAAAATGGACTCAACTCTAGATTTAGGAATATCATAAATGATACGCAGGTCATTAACATCTCTTATTAAAAAACGTGTCAAAAGAATTTTGTGAAATGTTATGTGAAAAGGTCTCTGAAACCGGTCTTGAAAAGAACTGTCTGGGAGACGCCGCATCGTAGACACAGATGCTAGCGTTTCGGCCGACAAGCTGTGACCTTCCTCAGGGCGAAATGCGCGGAGAATTTTTCAATACCCCCTCCAATTACCCTGGAGAGGTGAGAATTTATTTAACAAACGGAATACAGTGAACTGCAGTCGATTAGGCTTGTGCAGCGAGGAAAGGACATATCTTAAATATCCTAAATTAAAAACTATTTACAGTGCCACTTTGGGCGAGGTTTAGTGTAATCAATAATTTTTCTTTTCATTCATTGAAAGGTTCTCTATAGTGCACCTTCAAGTCTTCTTTTTCATTTATATTAATATACTCTCATTCATTCTTAAGCTATATTTACAGTTACTCATTCACGAGCGGAGATGGACTCCGCATGGGTTTATAAGAACGAGATCCCCCTCTAACCGCCAGACGGTTGTTCGGTCTATCGGTCAATGCGGAGAAAGCATCGGCCAATCAAGCACGAGCCCCCTAGGTGGGGTGGAAGAATGAGTCCACCCGTGGTCGGACGTCTAAGAGCAGTGGGGACCGCGCCCTAACGCGATCGAGCGACGCGATAAAATAGATGTTTCCAGGCCTCGTGGAAAGGTAATTTACCCTCGTTTTCCGGCACAGTGGTTAGTTGTTGGTTTTTTTGGAGGGGAGTATTATTGAGGTGGTGGAGGAAGTCAACTAAGGCGTGAGGGCCGTAGGGCCGCACTGCTAGTGTATCGTTCGGAGCCACAGTGTTGGTTTAAATGGGTCACTCTCCAGGGATTCCGTGTGAAAGCTTCCATGAATAAGTTCATCACTTCAGGGGAAAGAGGAGAGCCCAAGGCCACCCCTTTTACTTGGGCATAGAGTTGCTCACGGTACTGAAAGAAAGTGTACGTGAGGCAGAACTCGGCTAAGTCGGCCCATTCTGTTGTGAGCCAGCGGGCGCGAAGTTCGTTGCGTATGACAGTGACCGCCTCATCCGCCGATACCACAGTGAACAAAGACGTGACATCGAAGCTGATGGGGATATCGAGTTACTCCTTAAGTATAAATAAGACTCGCCGAATTCCTGACAGCTGACCCGACCTGATGGCGTTCGTCAGAGGCTGTAGTTTGTAAACCACATAGCGGGCGAGAGAGAGAGAGAGAGGGGGGGAGGGAGAGAAGGGGAGAGAGAGAGAGAAAGAGAGGGGGAGGGAGAGAAGGGGAGAGAGAGAGAGAGAGAGAGAGAGAGAGAGAGAACAGTGGTTACCACGTTTTAGCCTAGATTTGGCCGCTGGTTCTACGGCCACCGAGTTATTTATCCGTGAGTCGGCAGTCATCTTGGAGGATGCATTTTCCTGCTATTAATAAATTAATTTAAATTAAGGTGTGCGTTACTTAATAAACACTATCAAGAATCTTAGCGAGAAAGCGTAAAAGGTCGACGAGCCCGAACGATCGCCAGCGCTCCAGCGAAACAACTACAGTAGATCTATATTATTTTTTGGCCAATATCTAAAGCCAATTTTTTCCTTTCTTCTAAAATTTTGTTTTATTTCAAAACGTTTTTATTCTGATAAAAATGTTTTGTGATTTAATTTTGTAAATAAATTTTTAATTTTTTAAGAAGAAAAGAAAAACAAATATTTGTCTTTAGATATTGGCCAAAGATAATATATATTTCAAAAAGAATTGCAAGACAAATATAAAAAAATTAAAAATTACAGTAGATGCAGAAAGGGCTCGCGGGTCTACTACTAGTTCGAAGATAGTTGGTGCACTGTGTTCTATTTTCCCATTCTAGGGCGACAAAAATCAAATTTTTAATTTCACGCTCGGGCTTTCATTCTTTGCTCACCATACTACCAGTACGGGTAAGATACTGCCCTAAATATAGACTTCCGCTGCCGGTGTTAGAGGCCGGCCGCAGTTGCGTTTCGTAGTTCGATTAGCTCGTTTCTTGCGTTTTTAGCGTATTATATGCTTATTATGCCATGGATTCTGAATATCAATGTAAGTACTATCAAATGGAATATAACACTTGGCGTTGTGGTATGAAGGCTTCCTTCAATAAGGCTTTAAAATGAGACTAGAGAAGAGATACAAAATTCTTAATTCAAATTTTATCGAGATATAAGTTAATGCATGTACATGAAGACACCGAGATATTTTGGGGTGACGACCTGCACACATCTGGTAATAAGTAATAGTTTTTATCATGTGCGCATTCTTGCGCGTTGAAGAAATATTGATTATTTTCAGTGCCAGAGCGCGTTGTCTGCCGGTGCGAGCTCATTGAGCTGTGCGACAGAAAGAGCGAGTGTATTGACCTTTACAATTGCACTGTACAGAAACTTAACATCCAGCAGAGTTCAAAAGGTGCTGTTATTTTTGTGGAAAATCTGGGAACAATTAAATGACGATGTTGAGAAGAGCTATGTTGATTTTTCTACATTTTCTTTCGGATTGTCAACATTGCACGCCTGGATAAGATCTTTTGAATTGTTGCTTCAGGTTTCATACAAACTTCATTACAAGAAGTGAAGAGTAATAGGAAAAGACGAAAATAAACGTGACGAAAGGAAACGTGCTATACAGCTGCGCTTCAGAAAGGAGATGGGACTGTTGGTAGATGGACCGAAATCTCGGAGCGGAAACTGAAATGATGGCAACATGGCAAGAACGTTTTTCAGAAATGTTGCAAAGAGTGCTTCATTGTTTGGATTAAATTAAAAATTAGTTGAACATTTTAGGGTTAGGTAGTGGCTTTCATATGAACTTCGAAGCATTCAAATATGCCAAATAAACCAAATTCAATATGCCAAAGAAACCAAAGATATGTACATTCGTTTGAATCCATGGTTTATTGTCTCCCAAGGTACATGGGCTTCTTGTAAATGAGTTTGAAATAATGAAATGTGAAATCTTGTGATCTCTCAATAAGACAGATGTCGGAAGAGGAACGAGAAGCTCGTGCCGAAGACAGACGCTTTAGAGAATCTCACACCCGCAGGACATCAAGAATGGATCAAATCAAGATTTGTTGAACATGTTGCTTGTAAAAGTGGATTCTGTATATTTCCAGAATCCGGAAACTTCCCAAGAAGAAAGGGCGTCTTTATCAAGATGTTTTGCGCCTCCTTTGTGACCATAATGTCTAACTTGTCTGCCTAACATGTTTCAGAAGTGAAGTATGAGGGCCCTTTGTGGCCAGTCTGTTGCTTTTGGTTGTATAAAAGTGAATTTCTGCAATTTCTATTAGGGACGATTAATAATTCATAGGAATTGACAAGTTTGCATATTTATTATTTTAAGATAGCAAATCGTCACAAATAGAGGATAGTTAATTACCTGCATTGGTTATAATTGAATAAATTGAGAGGTATTTAATTCACATATTAACTCAAACTCATATGCAACAATACGCATTGTAGAATTAAAGATATGTTTACGAAACACTGACAGTATTATAAGTGTTCTTAATGCATGGTGTGTAAAGTTTCATTGACTTTTGACGAGTAGTTTCTGAGAAATTGACTTTTGTCGACCTAGATGGGTAAAAAAGAACACTGTCCGTTGGTCACGAGAGTAGAGCGAGAGAGTGTGTAGTTCCAGACATGGCTTATTCACTGGATTTGAGACGCCCTCTCTCAAATTCTAAAAGAACGGATATTCTTTACTTTATGTATTACGACTGGGAATCAATGTTGAATCAATCTTTTATAACCGCGCACGTTTTATTGAGCTCTCATTTTACTAAATGCGAAAGGATGGGAGATTTATTTTCTTGATGCTAGTATTATTATATCAACTCTGAAGCTTGTTTATCAAAGCAAGTAGTGAAGCAATAAAAACGAGAGAGAAAACTTCTTATCGAATGTCAGAATTGCTGTCACTCATTACTATTATTCATAAACGAACTGCGTTTGAAACGAGAAGGGGTGGGGGTCCAGATCTCAAGAAAACACGCGTATAATATCAAAAAGGTGCGACATGCGAACTGCTGTAGGAAAGAGAAAATAATTGTTTTATTAGTCTAATAGATTGAGTAGATTTTGCTGCTTCAAACTATGACCACTAGTCATAATAATAATAATAATAATAATAATAATAATAATAATAATAATAATAATAATAATACAACTCCTTCAACTTTTGAAGGAAAAGGAATGTTCGAAATGGTACTTTCATTACGGGAGGGGGGAATTTTATATAAAATATTCCAAACTGAAAGGTAGAATCACTGCCTTCGTCGTATGCAAAATACGATCATGGTGGAAGGAGGCTGAGGGAATCCTGTGAATGATGGTTTCTCTGGATGTCTCAAACTCTAGCTCTTTCAGTGGCTCCTCGCCTCCAAGAATTGGCAGTGGATTCGACATTTTTATTTTTGAAATTTTCACTTGAGACATGTAGTCAGTTAACCCAAATGGGATTTCAAATGTTATTTTAGTTGGCCCTATCCCACTTGGTTAATAAAATGTAATAAATATAATAAATACCGTTTTGACTTGTCACATCACCTCAAAAAATCTTTAAAAAATCAAGTAATTAATATAATATATTCTACTTTTTTTTTTTCATTCTAGATTCGACTGTATTATAAATCACATTTTTTGAAAAATATTAATTTGAAATTGGAATGAATAATTACCAAAAAACTTTTTTCGAAAGAAATCGGTTTGTAAATACAGAATACAATTAATTTGAGAAAATCTAACCAGGATAGCATTTAAAGCATTCAAAAGAAAAAAGCTTATTTTTTATTGTGTGTAAGATGGATAGAGTTTGGAACCGATAGGTTTTTTTTTTATTTTTGACCAGCATCGTTGTTAGAAAGGTTTTATTTTATTTTATTTCGTTTGTGGACCCTTTTTAACATTTAAGATTTGGAGTCGATTCACTGAGGAATCTTTAAATAAGCCTGTCTCGAATTCATTTGTCAAACAATCACTATGAACATGGGTGTCACGTGTGTGTATTCTTTTTCTTCCTTGCATAAAAGTTCCATGTAAATGAAAGTAACGAATTAGTATGCAAAGATGGGTGAAATTGTGGAATCATCCGACGTTTTCCCAGCTATAACTGATCTCAAAGCTTTTCTAGAAAAATCAAAAGGTGAATTCGAGCAAAGATACCACATAAAGGCGTCTGCCGACATTACCTTGGCAAGTTTCGACAAAATAAGAGCTCTTGGGGCTGGATCTTTTGGAACTGTAGTGTTGGTGAAATACAAGAAAACTGGCCATTATTATGCAATTAAGGTAATGGAAAAAGCAAAAGTTATAAAACTAAAGCAAGTAGATCATACACTCAATGAAAAAAGAATATTGCAGGCAATAAGATTTCCCTTTGTTGTATGGATGGATTTCTGTTTTAAAGACAACGCAAACATATATTTTGCTATGCCGTTTATATGCGGTGGAGAAATGTTCAACCATCTTCGTAAAATGGGGAAATTTGATGAAAATCTCTCGAAATTTTATGGTGCTCAAGTAGTTTTAGCTCTCGAATATTTACATTACCTAGACGTATTATACCGTGATTTGAAACCAGAAAATATTATGATTGATAAAACTGGATACTTGAAAGTGACAGACATGGGATTTTGCAAGATAGTCAAAGGCCGAACATGGACTTTGTGTGGCACACCAGAATATATTGCCCCAGAAATTTTACTTAGTAAAGGATATGGTCCCGCAGTTGACTGGTGGTCTTTTGGAGTGTTGATATATGAAATGTCTGCTGGACATCCACCATTTTACTCCCGTGATCCGATGAAGATATATGAAAAAATCGTGGCATGCAAGTATCATTTTGCAACTCACTTTAGTTATGAACTTAAAGATTTGATTTATAATATTTTGCAGGTGGATCTGACTCGAAGGTACGGAAATTTAAAAAATGGAGTCGAGGACATTAGAAGACATAAATGGTTTAAGTACATAGATTGGCTAGCAATTGTGAACAGGAAAGTTAAACCGCCTTTTGTTCCAAAAGTTAAAAGTGCAGGAGACACCAGTAATTTTGACCCATTTGATGATAAGCCACTGCCAGTTTCCAACAAGAACATGTATGAACAGGAATTCAAAGACTTCTGATTTCATAGTAGGTGTAGAACTAAAAATTGCATTGATTTGCATTTATTTTATGAATCAGGTTCAAGTGTTTTAATAGTAATATTTCGACCATTTTTATTTTTTAAATTTGCTAATTGCTTCGATGTTTTAACTTATCGCTGGTTGTGAAGTTCTTCGCGTGTTGAAACAAACGTTTCTTTCTTGTTTCACGCAATGGAGGTCAATAATGAAACACAAATATGCCTGCGAAGAGGCGAAGTCGCAGAGAAGAATCTGACAGTTTCCCTATCATTAGTGATTATAAATCATTTCTCGAGAGAGCCAGAGAAGAGTTTCACGTCAAGTTTACAATGAGTACGTCGTCATCAATGACCCTGGATGATTTTGAACGTCTCAAGACTCTCGGAACGGGTGCTTTTGGACGAGTCTTTCTCGTACGAAACAAGAGACAGGGTACTTACCATGCCCTGAAAGTTTTGGATAAGGCTCAAATCTATAAAATGAAGCAAATAGAACATACTTTAAACGAGAAACGAATATTATTGACCATAAGATTCCCCTTCATTATATGGATGGATTTTTTCTTCAAGGACAATAGTAACTTGTACTTCGCTATGCCGTTTGTTAGTGGTGGTGAAATGTTTACGCACTTACGAAAATTTGGAAAATTTCCAGAAGACCAAACAAAATTCTATGCGTCGCAAGTTGTGTTAGGGTTAGAATTTCTTCACAATGTGGATGTTGTGTATAGAGATCTCAAACCTGAAAACATTTTGATTGACAAAACCGGTTACTTAAAAATCACAGACATGGGCTTCTGCAAAGTGGTAAAAGGAAGAACTTGGACTTTATGCGGAACACCAGAATACATAGCACCGGAGATTATATTAAGTAAAGGTTATGGGAAGCCTGTTGACTGGTGGTCATTTGGAGTGCTGATTTATGAAATGGCAGCAGGATATCCTCCATTTTACTCTCCTGATCCCATGAAAATTTATGAGAAAATTGTTTCAGGAAAATATCGCAATGCTGGACACTTTACCCCGGAAATTAAAGACATGATTGCTAATTTGTTAACAGTAGACCTTAGCAGAAGATATGGCAATTTAAGGGGTGGCCCGGATGACATTAAGCAACATAAATGGTTCAGAACATTAGATTTTATGAGTATTGTAAATAGGAAAGTCGAACCACCGTTCATACCAAAAACGAAAAGCCCCACAGACACAAGTAATTTTGAGAATTACGAAGAACTTCCAATAGAAGTAGCCAGTGTAGAACAACTTCCAAAAGAGTTTGGTGAATTTTGACTAAGTTTGTAGAACAATCTAATGTGACCTTTTCTAGTATTTAAGTTTATCGTTTGTCACATTTAATTTGAAAATAAAGAGCAACTATTTTATTGCTTAAGAATCAATGAAAACATCAACTTTTTATAGTTGTAGAATATTTTTTAAAAATTTAAACCAAATTTAAGTTTATATTGTTGACATTAATAACTTCTTTTTAACTACAGCTTCTAGATGCAAAGCAATATCATGTGAATTGTTATTACAGTTACAATGTTTCACGTAAGCATAATGTTCCAATTCATTTATAAATACTTATTTTTTAAATGATTTTTTATTTGGTTTCATTTGGGATGGTTTCAGAAACAGGGTTTTAGATAAGGTTTATGAAATGTAGTAGATTGACAAGTAATCCATTGGAAAAAAAGGATAGATTTACAACGGTCAAATTAGCTAACTTCTGCGAAAGAGAACGATTTTTTTTAGAAATTAGTAAGTTTCCTAATGATTATTGTAATTTATTTAGAATATTAAATATTAAAGTAAATTTATAAGAACAATGAAACGATTTGGAGAGAAAAATATTTGGCATAATTATTATCTTTATAATTACATACTTTAAAATAAATTGATATCGAAATAGTTCTCTGCTTTCAAAATTAATATGCCTGACAGAAAACGTTTCATGACATTTAATAATACGATTGCCGATTATGCTAATTTTTAGTAAGACATAGCATAATAAGCAAGAAAAAATTATTACTCGCTTCAGTATACAACAAAACTACCCATCACTTTGTAAAGCCATTTTATCGTACGTACCTATGTTCCCCACTTCAGAGAATTATTCGGTTAAATTATCTGAACTTAGAGAACTAGGAGAAGCGCGCAGCAAACGAAATATTAGCTTCATTGGAAAACTAGATAATCTGTTGGCAGCGTTTCACTAGAGTGAAAATTTCATCATCACAAATATGATTTATTTAAGTTTTACTGTATTGGCCGTAATGAGGCTAAAGTACCTTGAGATAAAAACAATCTTGCATTTGGACTGCAAGTTTTGAAATTTTCAGAACCGAATTAAGAATGACACAAGATTTCGGAAGCCATTATTCAATTAATTTCTTGTAATATTGAAAGGTGTTTGATACGTTAGGGTTGGATTAATCTTATTTTTGCCAGCTAGCGGTGTTCCTAGCTTATTTGGCCTTCCTGAGTTTTCTTTAATCATACAGCTATATAAACTGAGTCGATTTCTGTTAAGAAAGCTGCAGCTTCATTTTTGCCCCGACCGGGGTCGAACCCGGAACCGCCTCACAGAAAGCTAGCACGCTGTCCGTGAGCCACCCGAGGGGCTGTTATATATTAGACAAATATAAATAAATAACATCTTTCAACGTTCACTATCAATAGTACATTTCTGCGGTTTTATGTTTTAAGTGACAACCCTGCTCTTTTCTTCAAGAGTACATTTCTGCTTCTTTCTACAATGAACAATTCGTTTTCACTGTGGCACGATTCTATAACGAAAAAAAGAAAATGAAAAGTAACACAACAACTTGATATCTTGAAGGTCTCTATCAAGAATTCATTAACACAAAACACACTCAATCCCGAGCATCATGGTAAGTATTTAAATATCAGTTCAAAATTTAGAAAGTGCAGTAATAGTTTGTATGCAGAAAATCAGTTTACCTGCGACATCTACTTTCCGCTTAGTATCTTCTGTCTCAAGGTTAATGACATATTGAACCTGATAACCCTCCATTTCAATTCCAGTATTTGTCCATTTTCTATGAGAAAATTCAGCGAAAGGCAGATTGTAGCATGTTTGCATCAGAGTTGCAAAGAATGTTTGTCCTCCAGTGACGCATATAGTTGAATTGTTCTGGGGATAAAGAGAGTTTAAAGTTGCTTAACAAGCTTCATAAACTATTTTACAGCATTCAGTTGCAATTTAATTTATTTTTCTAACTTGAATTTTGAATTAATTGTTCAAAATCTCACTGAAATGATGGCAAATAACTCTCCTTGAAGCACAAGGTGGTTTGCATGGCTTAAAGCCCCACTTGGTGATAAGCACATGGTCCTTCTTCACAACTTTAGAGTCATCGTTTTCCATCACAGAATTCTGACTCATAATTCAACTTTGTGATAAATTCAGCCAAGTTTTCAATACAATTGCTTTTAATTGCACGATGCACGTATAAATAAACGACGTGTGTAAATTACGACACTAACAAAACACTTCAAATACTACAATGCAACAATTAAAGACAACAGATGACAAAACAGCAGAGACTAACATTCTCTTTTGGCTACAGTTTCTCAACATTTGACCTCGGGGAACCCTTGATCTCGTGCTGTTCTCAGAAGTAAGACTTGCCCTAATTTTCACGAAGGGAAGATGATGCGAGGATATAAACATAATTTACAATTGAAGGCTCGGGGCTGCGTAATTTTTATTACTAGTAAACGGATTTCTATGATTTTGCATATTTTCGTCCGTTCATTCCGGGCACAGCTAAGTGTAACTGACTTTTGGTTAGTATTGGATGCTACGTAGACTAACATGTTAGTGCATTTTTGGTCGATTTTTCCTATTGATGCATATTCGTGTAATTATAGATGCATATTTTGCACATTTAGTCAAAATAGAGACTCGTCAGTAAAACGTTTCATTTTTTCATAGAATCTACTATTTGTTTGTGATCGTTCATTGATTACAATTACAGTTCGCGATTTTTTTCTTTTCTATAGATGATAAAATACTCGTGCAAATGTAGAATATTTCTTGGTATCATATTGTTTAAACCACATAGAATAAATGCAACAAGACATACAGTGCTCTTCACTAAGGTGAATATTTACTT
Source organism: Teleogryllus oceanicus (assembly GCA_964035755.1). Lineage (NCBI taxonomy): Eukaryota > Metazoa > Arthropoda > Insecta > Orthoptera > Gryllidae > Teleogryllus > Teleogryllus oceanicus. Next base: position 125,518,268 of record CAXIVR010000003.1, on the reverse strand, counting down.
CAAATGTTTCTCCCACGAAATAAGATAGAACGTTTGCATCAAAATATATCTTTTCATTACTTGCTTCATGCCATTCAGCATGCTTCTCCTGAATTTTATCAAGGAAGGTTTATACCGCAAAATTAAACATTGTTAATTTTTATTGCATATTAAGGTGAATATTTCAGAATTTTCAGGTCATAAATGTATATTTTAATAGCATATTTCAAGTTTTTTAGGGTATAAAAATCCTCTCCCTACTCATTACACACATCCAAAATACAGATCTAAAAAATTTCCCAAACAGCATGATCTAATAGCTGCAGAATTGCTATGATTTCTGTAGAAATCCTTTCTACTTACTATAAAACAACATTTAATGCATTGAGGGTTTCTTTCTTAAAAACACACATCACATGTTATAATCATTTTGTTCTATCCTTGTATTATGGGTACACATTTCGATTATTGACTTTTGGAAAAGTAAATCTCTGTGTTTATTAACACATTGCCCCTCATTGTCTCCCCCCAAACAATGGGACGCAAAATGAAAATGAAGTGTTTCTGAATATAACGAAATGTTGACTAAACGCTGTTTGTGTGGTATCACAAGGCAATAGTTAACACATTTCTTTGATTTGTGTTTCTCACTTTAACTTGACAATACGAAACACTGAAATTTCAAGGCTGGTTAGTATAACGTACGTTGAGCTAGTTTTCATGGATATTGAATGAAAGGTCTTCCAAGAAGGCTATGATGACAAAATTATAAGTTAATTACGTTTTAGGTGTATTTATTGATAAAAACCAGTAGGAAGCGCATCATACCAAAAATTCTCCTCCTCTTACAGATTACTCAACATTTACTCAGATTTTAAACCTTTCATCGAATATCCATCCGTCTCACGGGCGGAAAGATTCATATTTCTTCCACCAAGGCGCCAATATTGCAAAGAAGGCGCACTCCTCAATTGAGAGTCTCAGTTGAGATCTTGTCTTGCACTCGATACCATTGCAACTTTGTTTTAGTAATCCTTGCGGCCGTTGTGAATTATTTTCTATAGGAGCGTCACTGTTGCAGACGAGCACTCTTCATAGAGTAAGTAAAATGTTCCCGTCTATCACACATTCCTTCTAATGAACAATGCCTGTTGTTAACGACTCGTATTTCACATAAAATTGAGTAAAGCTCATATTTCGTCATAGAAAGGCATTTTTTATTTTTTAAAAATAGTACCTTCTGTAAAAAATTAAACGTGTTTTTGCTTTTTAAAATTGTAATTTTGATATATAAGTTTATTTTGAGGAAGATCCATCAGAAAGACAGGTATATCACTTTTGCTACAAGAAAGTTGATAAATTAAATTGCAACACGATTAAACGTTACTTAAATACAAGGGCATCGGTTAGAAACAATGTAATTTAATGTGTAATGTAATATTTGTTCAATTATTAAGTCCAAATTATCACTATATAATAAAAGATTTGCCCATCTCGAAGATGGTTATTCCTCATAACTTAGGTATTACATAACGTTCATGTCTAAGGGTTTAAAAAGGTAATTTAAATATCTACAATGGAAGAAGTAATGAATAAAACATCCAAGCCACAATAATTAATATGATTGAAAAATGCCATGAAAAGTTAGGACATCCGTATGCAAAATATCCTTACTTCTGATAACAATAAATGGTCAGGGTTCTACAAATGTACCCGTAAGCGCAAAGGAAATAAGGAGGAAATTCCGGAAATTCAAGATATAAATAACTCACTGCTTACCGAGGACCACGCTAAAGCGGACGCGTTTAATAAATATTTCATATCTGTATTCAAAACTAGATCTTCATATGTTTCAATACTTCATAGTCTGCATTTAATCCATTCCAACTAGAAGCACAGGTCTTTCGAAACCCGTGAATTCTTTAGTAAATAGAAAATCGCGCCGACTAGATGGAACCTCGTTGGATCTTATCAAAATTGGCTGAGAGTCTATTCTCCTAAAATCACTAAGGCAATTTAGAATTTCTATTAACAATTCTGGGTGTACCGAAAAACTGGAAATCAGCTGACGAATGCAAAAGTGGCGATAAAGTATCCAATTATCGGCCGGTATCCCGCATGTGTATACTTAATAAAGCACTTAATATCCGAGTATGTCAAATTGGATTTTTCGTGGTTATCATGGATTTATAAGTGGATTCTCTTGCGAAATTCTAGTTGTTTCTGTCCTTCAACTGAAGGTTTTGCGATTGTAAGAAATATTAATTACTTGATACCTTTTCTAATATTTTGCGATAGTTGATAGAATAAAACATTGAAATCATCGTCTTCCAGAAGAACGATTATAGCTGACGCAGTTGACATGGGCGAAAGGGTAGAGGCAGTAACCAGTAGCGTAACGAAATGTGTGTGGGACTGCCCGCAAAACTTTTATCCGAATCCCCTTTATAAAATTAATTTTGTGGATATGTTTTAAAGAATGCCTTTAAAAATATTCCCAATATTAATTTTCGTTAAACACAAACATAATACTTCTGCGCCGCATAATCTCATTCAAGTCTCATTAACTGAAGCATTAAACAAGGCGGTACGAGTCAAGACGACAACCCCCAATTTCTAACTGCTGTTAACTGAAAAGCGTTGTCGACAAGGCTCTCATCTGAGCGTTATCACAAGGCAGGCTTCAAACCTAAACAACAATCAAAAGACAGTTTATGTGTCATGTTTATTGATAACAATGGTAAAGTGCTCATAACCAATAGGGGGAAAAGTTGCCTTTATTATTTAATTGTATGAAATTAAAACTGTTATAAAACCGAAATGAATTCCTTACTTTTATAATTTAGAAACAGGTTTACATAAACTACCGAAGCGAGAAAAAAACCGTTCTTTTGAAAGATACTGTTTTCAATCTTTTATTGTATGAACTATTGCAAAGTATCACAGTAATTAATGTTTCTTACAATCTCAAAACCTTCAGCCTAAAAATATGCCCTCTTTTACCTGGACCATCCCTCATTGAGAGCCCGAACGTTACGCCACTGGATGTTTTAGTTGATTTTGTCAAAACATTCCATGTAGTTCCGCATAAACCAATTTTTAAGATACTTTTTATGTCGAGAATAGATACTTCTGTAGTGACATGGATTAAAGCAGGGATTCTCAACCTTTTTTCATTCATCGACCGCTTTAAAAAGAATTGGGGCTCCATCGATACCCCTACGTTATTCTCTATAGTGTACAAGATGTGTCCGGAAAGGAATGCAACTTTTTAAACCAATATATTAACAGAAGATATTGTTACAAACGTTTAATAATCTTCTAAGTGGTTCCATTGAGCATCCACACTATTTTTGCAGCGACTCTACCACACACGGTACGCGTCATGGAAGGCTTCAACCGGGATCTCGTCACGGCGACTTGGATGACTTCAATCGATCCAAAACGGGTTCCTTTCAGGGCGGTCTTGATCAACGGAGAGAGAAAGAAGTTGGCTGGAGCCATGTCTAGACTGTCAGGAGGTTGATCAGTGTTGTCAAGTTGTGCTTCACATGATTCTTACAAACGCGCATTGCTAGTGCTATCTCTATACTGCGAATTTTTACATTGCTACCTGTGACATTTCTTCAGCTGTTACGGTGCCATCCAATCGGGATCTTACACGTCACTACAGTGACGTCATTATGGTGGCGTTCAACCTTCCGGTGAGATGATATCGTAACAACTGATTTACTTCAAAGGCAGCAATGCAAAACCGCAGTATAAACTGATCTGTTTCGCTTTGCATGAGCATACCGATTCCCACTGTGAGTAACCGAATCTGCGTCTGTCATCAGTTCTTAAGAAATCAACAACTCCAGTTACTACTGCACGGGCGTGGGGTTCAGTTCGCCTCTTGACTCTCACAGATTCATTTTTTCTGCCAGAGCTGATACCAAGCAGGCGCTGGACACATAAATATCACCGATGCTGGTATCTCCTCTTTCGAAAGGGCAGGCTTGGGAACAATGGTCTTCTTATTTTGGTATCTGAGTTATAGATTGTAAGTTTCGTCTGGAATTTTAACATTGCGAGAGAAATGAGCCATTACAACGAAAAGTATTTTCTTCTGCATATGAACACACCTGAGGCTGCATCGCTTCAACTAGCCAATGGTAAGTATTCCAAAGCATATGCTATTGTTTATATCAATTTTTATTAGGATGAACGGAGAGTAGAGGCGGCACTGGCATTGAGGTGTGACTTTGAGCATTGTCGTGGTGGAGCTTCCAGGTAGCGGCGATCTCCTTTCTCACTTGTACGACCACTTTTCGAGTCTTTCCAGCACATCGACGTAGTAGTAGCGTTCACGGTTTGACTTTGCGGAACGAACTCTCTGTGGACCACACCTTTGGCAACGAAAAAAACAATCATTCTTTTCACTTGGAACTTGCTCGTTCTTGCTTTATTCCGTTTTTGGGACGCTGAGGTGTGCCACTTGGAGCTTTGACGTTTTGTTTCTAGGTCATACTCAAAACATCTTTCATCCCCGGTTATGACTTTGTCAAAAAAATCGGATTTAATTTCCACACGTTCGAGAAGTTCTCGAGCACCACTTCCTGGCCTTCCTAAAACACTTTCAACCACCTTGAAACAGGAGAATATGATAAAACACTGATCTCAAAAGCTTGAATAATCAATTGGTGAACTAGATTAAGTTAATAAGATAAAGTCATCATTCAATTGCAAAGTTTTACCTGTAAACCGAACATTGTAATTTCAACTAAATAAGAAATAAATTTAAAAAATTCAATTGGTGAGTCTCCGCAAAAGATTTGTTGAATTTCGAACAAACTTTACGGCATTTCGTTGCTCGATTGACGATTCCATGGCGTTTCGTGACACAGGCATTAAACAGCGGTACGCGGAGACAACGATTGATTGATTGATTTTTTCGTGTTTCCGGGCGCGTCAACTGCTTTGGTCATTAGTCCTGTTAGTGTACTGCATGTTTTTTCTCGGGAGATGGCGGTAATCATCCCCCGCCGGATGGCGGGATCCGGCGCCGACCTACCGTCGGTTAGTGGGGTATCCCCCTAACTAGGACTCTCCCACCAGCGGGGCACCACCCCAGCCGGGACAAGCTCTAAGCTCCCGACCGGTCTCCCGGAATACATGGTAGTGTAGTGCATGTTAGTGTAAGTGTGTGTGTAAGGAGAGATGATAGGACAAGGAAGAGGAAGGACAGATCGCGTGCGGTCCGTGGCCCGTTTGGTAGGGTACTGCTCCGGCATTCGCCTGGTGTTGATCGGAGAAACCACGGAAAACCACCGATCAGAGCAGCCGGCCGCTAGAATTCTCATCCAGGCAGCGACTGAATTCGACCTAGCTGAAAAGCTAGTGTCGAAAATCCTGCCGCCGTCAGAACTCCAACCTAGGACCTCCCGGTCAGAGGCGCTGCAGTGACATCAGTTGATGCACTGAGCTACCGCTCCCGGTGGGGGAATAGAGTGACCCCCCAAGACGCAAGGGTGTGCATGTATGGACCGGCGGCCGCCCTCGCAGGGAGGCTTTGAGCGATCACGTGACCGCCAAAAATATTCAAGCATTAGATGCCCAGGAGGATTCGCTTTCTGGTCACCTCGCATGTTGCCGCAAACTGCTCGCCCCAGGAGGCGGACATGCTAAAGACACTGCGAGTCACTGCGAGCCACAAGGCACTGCGAGCCACAAGGCACTGCTTAGTCCGCGCGTCCATACAACGTAGGTAGGCGAGCGATGCTCAGGCCATGGGCGAATGTCTCCAACGTCTTCAGGTCGGATCGCGAGGCGCCAGCGCCTGCGCGCGACGTTCCCCACTCAAGGACAAAGCGTACCAAGACGTTGGATCTCTTATTACCGGCCTGCTGGAGAGCAAGATCCGTGATTGTGCCATTCCCCGTTGCGGGTAGCAGCCTTTAGCGATACTCATGAATTTAGTGTTACTTTTTGAAAAGAATAATGAACTAGAGATGCTACAGAAAGAACTTTCTCTATACTACGTATATTACTCCGTATATACATATGTATTCGAGAGAGTAAGTAGAGAGACTGTACGGAACGTCCACACCAAGGGAATTAGGAAACGTAACTACGAGAAAGTCTATGCCATTCTGTAGCACCTCTACTTACTTTCTCGTATGCATACGTATATACGGGAGTAATATACGAAGTATAGAGTAAGTTATGTCATGCTGCGGAAAATCGATTCCAAGATTTCAACGGAAATACACGTTATAGGGTCCCCTAATACCGAAAAAGTGTTTTTTCTCAAAACGTCCGTCCGTCCGTCCGCCCGCCCGCCCGCCCGACCGTCTGTCCGTCTGTCTGTCCATCTTCCTACATCTATGAAATTGATGACAAAGATGTTGCCTTCAAATGAAATTAGTTACTCATAAATAGTTCTTTCATTAAGGTCATGTAGACTTTTTTGAAACTTTTAGTAGTTTTTGTGCAATAGAGCGTGCAATATTTGCAATTTTAAAAAATTACAAAAACACATTTTTTTCAAAAAGGCTCCAAATTTTTTCTTTAAATTTTTGGTAGGGTTAGTGCTCAAACCTATCCGATGACATAAACGTCATATTGCTCTATTCTTTTGTTTTTCAAAAATTACATAACTGTCATTTTTTTGTCTCTCACGTCGGTAATATTTGCATTAGAGGCGATTTCTTCACACTCTGAGATTTATAAGTACATGTGCTTTAAATAATGTCAAATAAAGTTTCTCAAAAACCTAACAGTTTTCTGTAAAATAGAGCTCAAAATTCCAAATATTCAGAAACGCTCAAACGCCATTTTCTCAAAAATTACACAAATGTAATATTTTAAAATATCTCTCACGCCGTTAATGTGCACTTTTCCATGGATTTGTATACATTATTACATTTGTGATCGAAATCACTTAAAATAACTTGAAATAAAGTTTTTAGAAAACTCAATAGATTCCTGCAAAAATTGCTTCAAATTTCGCATTTACAGTAATGCTTAATCGCCATTTTCTAAAACAAACGGCTTCAAAATTTTCAATGAAATTTTCTATTTTGGACGATATTTTACACTTCTTTTATATTCATTAAGTAATATTTCAGTTCTACTATTATGTTATCGAAAAGTTAAGAAAACGTCAAGAAAATGTACTTTGGGTACTAATGATAGATGGCAGCCGGCGAGAGAATGGAGGAAGACCTTAAAGCCAATCCACGCCAAGGAAACTGTAAAAAATTGCTACGAGAAAGTCTGTGCCGTTCTGTAGCACTTCTAGTTTTATTCTTTCGCTGAATCATTTCCTGTGAGCATGTTGAAACTTGACAGCTGCGCTGCGCGATATCTGTCACATACCTTGGATGCTGTGGCGCCAGTGCAGTGTGAGCTCCTGGCGTAAGCGGTACGTATCATGGCATTATTTTCAGCAGTGTATATTATAAATGCCTTTTCACAAAATGCAAAACTTTGCCTTAAATGTTTTTCTTCTATAATCGACTATCACAATTTCTTTCGAAAACAGAAGTGCATAAGATCTCTGTAGGGATATGAAAAATGCAAACCTTGCAAAATGGAAAAAAGATAAAGACTTTCGAAATATTGGTGTGAAAAAGTAAAGATATGTTTGTTTAAATCATGCCAAATAATGTGGTAATTTTATTTCATATTATTCAATAGGATAATAAGATGTTTAATGATTCTTGCGTGTACTTAGTCAATTTTTACCTTTCTCATCAAAAGCATTCAGACAAAATTCTACAGTGTTCGTTTTATTAACAATTGCATTGGGGGACATGAACAGACTGAATAAAATACGTATTTCAGTAAACAGACCTTCAGATCATTAGCATTTACAAAATGTTTTAGTTATATCTGACAGGTACATTAGGGCACTGGCGTGAGTCTACATATTGCGGGCACTCCCGGATTAAATAATTGCTTTTCTTCCCTTTCGTATGATGAAAAGAAACACGTAATTGGGTGATGGGCGATCGTGTCCTAACCTGATGTTTCAGAATTTAATTTTTAAAACGAGAACTGAAGACCGGGAAAAGTGTCGAGCATGTCTTTTTAAATACTATAAATTGTATTATTCCAATCTTTGCAACAGAAAATACAACACCCTCATTGCTGTTATTTTGCGTTCTTTCCCTCATTCTTCCAACATTATAATTTAAAATAAATAAAGATTTTGCTTACAAAATTCAATTTTACACGAAATATGTAAACGTAAAAAGTAGTGTGGGTATTTACACTTTCCTTCATCGCCAACGCCGTAGGTCCAGAGTGAGTAGACACCACTGTCTACAACTGTACAGAGTTGTATTATACTGTAAATAAACTAGTTGTATATAGAGCGGTGACAGGAAACTGGAAGTTCGAGTAAGACAACAGTTTTCGAATATCAGCGATTTACGTCAGGGGTTCCACAAGGAAGTGTAATAGAGACCTCTGCTTTTCATAGCATTTGTAAATGATCTTCAAGTAACATACATTTCACGTTCGAAATTACGGTTTTTCGCAGACGATTGTGTGTTACAGCGAATAATTAAAACAAAGGACGATTGAAATATTTTTCAACAGGGCTTAGAAAACTTGCGATATTGGGCTGAAATAAATGGTATGGAAACTAACGAATCGAAAAGTAAAGCAATTACGTTGGCAGTGGTCGTAATTAGTAAGCCGTAACATATTGCTATTTGGGTCCTGGTTTCGTTCCGCGAGTATCTTCGTATTCATTATAGGTAGTAAGTTAGGGTGAGAGAATCAAATAAATCAAGTAACGACAAAGACGTGCATTTTGTTCCATTTTGTAATCCGAATATTAATGAAATGTATGTAAACGTGAAAGAATAGGCATAACTCCGTCCTAATATGGAACAGGGAGTGACTTTATAGCAAATTTATAAAGAAATCAAAAGAAAGCTTTTAAGTTCACGTATGGTAAGAACACATTAAAACACTCATCGGTACCGCTCGAAACAAAAACGAAAGTGAGACATTGCGCTTTATATAATACATACGTAGGCCAATCGGGTTGGCAGGAAATTCTGAATAGACTAGAGAAATCAACGTATTTCTGTTTGGGGGACCATAATCACAAAATTCAAAGAACCTAGAGATACTACAGAATAGCACAGGCTTTCTCGTATTTTTTCTAAATTTCTTGATGTGGTTGACTTTAAGGTCTTGCTCCATTCTCTGACCAGCTGCCATCTATCGTCGCCCAAAGTACTCTTTTGTGACATTTTCTCAACATTTTGCTTTCTTAATAGAATAACCGAAATATACCTTCAAGAATATTAAAGAAGAATGACCCTCGTCTTAAATAGAAATATTTATTGAAAAATTTGAAGCCGTTTTTAAGAAAATGACGATTAAGAATTACTGTAAATGCGAAAATTGAAGGTCTTTTTACAGGAATCTATTGAGTTTTCGAAAAACTTCATTTGGAGTCATTTGAAGCTCTTCCACTCACAAATGCAATAATGTATACAAATCTATGGAAATGTACGTATGAACGGCGTGAGACATTTTTCAAAAAATACATTTGTTTTACAAAAAACAAAATAATACACCAAAATGAATTTTATGTCATCTGAAAAAGCGTAATTTTTACTATCCGTACACCGAATTTGAAATAAAAATTCGGAGCTATTTTTGAGAAAATGGCGTTTGAGCGTGTCTGAAAATGCGGAATTTTGGGCTCATTTTAATAGAAAACTGTTGAGTTTTGAGAAATATTTAAGACATTATTTAAAGCACTTGGGCTCATAATCACAATTACGTGAAGAAATCCCCTCTAATGTAAATATTACCGACATCAGAGACAAGAGAAAAAAATCATTTTTGAAATTTTTGAAAAAAAACAAAAGAATAAAGCTCCGTATACGAGGAAGTAAAAAGCAGAGATCATAAGTAGGGAATTTTCGTCCGTCCATAGAACTAGTAAGAGATTGGAACAATTTTTCGGTAACATTTTTGAAAACTATTCTTAGCAATGTTTATTGTCTTAGAATTGGTTGGTTCATTATTATTATTATTATTATTATTATTATTATTATTATTATTATTATTTTAGAACCAAAAATTAAGCAACTTTAGAATCTTGCAGCAAGTTAGACAACTATTGTTGTGCAGTTCGAGAAATTGGTGAATGGCGTCGAAGGGTGTTAAAATGTAAGGCAGTGAGTGAAGTCAAATGAAATGCAGTACAGTGAAGTGCAAGTATACAGTGCTGTGTGTCGCCGTGTGGTGAAGTGCTGTCCAGGCCGGATTTAATATGTGGGTGACCCAGGGTCCATTGTTTCAAGCTAGTGCAATCACTGGTAGATACAGGGGGGGCATACCTCATGAAGTCTCTACATTTTTGTTATTTTCTCAAAAATGCTTCACATTCTTCAAATGCTTAATGGATAGTGTACCTCCGCGTGATGTTTGAGAACCATGAGAAAGAGTTTCACTGAGAAGTGTTATCAATGGAGCTATATTGCCATGGGAATACACCATAGTTCCCTTATACTACAACTGTATATGTCAAGCGGGAAAAGACAGCGGCAAAACCGAAAATACAGGCCCAATTGAAAATAAAATGGAACCAATACGAAAAAGTCTGTGCTATTCTGCAGTACTACTAGTTTTAATTGTTCTGCCCAACTATTGTCTAACAATTATGTTAGACGGGTTTGTCTTTTGAAAACAATTGTTGCCAGGTTGGTGGAATAATGTTACATCAAATGGTCATGTTGAAAATGGATTGCCACGAAGTGCAAATATTTTAACCCAGCGGGATACGAACCCGGAACTTTCTGTTTCATATTCGCCTTTCATCCGATTTGTAGTAACACGCAATAGCCTCTGTCCGGTAAACAAGAGGTTTCTGGTTCGTATCCCGGTGGGTACAAATATTTGCACTTCATGGCAACCAACTTTTAAGATAGAATGTATGGATTTTTTCTTAAATGTTCCCTATCATTATAAACAGTTCACAGCAAAGAGACATATATTTTTCTTGTTTTGTGATATTCACTCCGTGTTGGTGGAAGGCCCACTCTTGACCCTTCCCCTTAATCCGGACCTGGTGCTGACGCGTATAATTTTAACTATATCATCACTAATATCATGCACCCGGCAATACTTATCTATTGCAATATATTACACTTCTCACGCTACTGTCCACGTGATTGTTAATCACGTTTTACGCTACGCTCTGTAAATTCTAATAGATGAATGACTTTCTCGCAATTATGGGTTTATTCTGTTCTGATTTGGACATGGTTGTCACGTATCCTATTGTTAAAACGTTCTCCCTCAAGTTGAAGCATGCAATCGCTATGACACTTGTCTTGAAGAAATTTGATTTAGTCGTTCGAGATAACGTTCAAGTATTTCCAACTGATATTTCGCAATCTAGGGGCACAATATGCAGCGAAGAAGTGCATAATACTTGAGGGTGCGGCGGGTTGCGTGGAGCGTCTGTTTAGGGGCGCTAGAGTCCGCATAAACGCATAAAATCATCAACACCATTTCGCGTCTGTGCGACAGACATTCACACATTCTCATTGTCCTTTACCTACATTTTTCGCGCAAGTGCAAGTAATAAGTTGACAAAGCTTTATCGCAATCGGATGAACAGTAAGGTAGCCCATAAAATAAGAACATTTTTTCTATATTTTATATGATATTGATATTCATTAATTTCGTAAAAACTGTCATCGAGTTGTACTTACTTGCCGTTAAACTTAAATTTGTATCGCGGCCTGACATCGCGCCGTCAATTTGACACTTGTGCAAGTCACTGATTGTTGTCTTCACGCCCAGAGGCTCAGTACCTTCCTTCTTAGTGTAGATCTTTGAACAAAGTTAGAGCTTGACTAGTGGTTTCTTTTCAGAGTTATGTAATATTTCTGTGTCGTGCGGTATGAGATTCCGCCGATACCAATTGCGTTAAGTATTTTTTTTGACTAGTGATACCAAAACTACGAGATAACATGTAATTATAGAGATCCTGATCATGATTCTGAAACCGAACAAGAGCAAGAGAATGAACTTGAATATGAAAATGATTCAGTTACTACCAACAATGAACGCATTTATTTTGAAAAACGTGGTGTGCCTACCCTCCATTGATTATTTGGTGTTTCCAGGCGCGTCAACGGCTGTCATGAGTGCATGATTTCCCCGGGTTGTGTCGATCTTCCATCTGGATAATGAGATCCGGTGACGACCTACACGTCGGTCAGGGGTTTTAACCATGTATCTCCCACTAGCTGAGTACTAACTCCCATCTTATCTCCCGTAATTCGCTGTAGTGTGGTGCATATGTGATGTGTGTGTGTGTGTGTGTGTGTGTGTAAGGGGTGCGGATACGACAAGGAAAAGGAAGGAAAGAACGAGTGCGGTCCGTGGCCCGTTTGTTAGGGCATCGGGTTTAGCCTGGCGTTCATCGGAGAAACCACGGAAAACTACGCATCAGAGCAGTCCACTGCTAGAATTCTCCATCAGAAAGCGGCTGAATTCGTTCTAGCTATCTAGCTGTTGTCGAAAATCCTGCCACCGTCAGGACTTGAATCCTAGAACCCCGTTCAGGTGCAGTGACATCAATAGAAGTCCTGAGCCACCTCAGCCGGTCGTCCCTTGATATTGTCTCACTCACCCCGTGATATTTCACTACACTCATTCCTACTGGCTTTCGACGAGACTTACCCCGTTTCCCCATGTGTGTATCGAAAATCCTGCCATCACAGGGACTCGAACCCAAAATTTTGCCCCCTGATAAAACAAATGTTAAATTTTAGACTAGCAAATATGTAGAATGTTAGGAATATGACGTTGAATTATAGGAATTCAGCGTGATCGGTTTCACAGACCGCCAATACCAATTAAAAGTTATATGAATTGTATAACTTAAAATTTCGAGTACCAAGGTTGCACGCCGAAAATGAAGTGTGTGGGATATCGCTGTAGAAACGTTCATTGTTTGTTTGATATCAGTATTAGGTGGGTGATTCACAAATTATAACACACACACACACACACACACACACAGAAGAGCATCACAGCGTGGCAGGAAGAAGCCCAATTCTCAGGAATTGGTGACATTATTCAAAATTGCGCGCCGAAGGCTTAAGTTGGCTATCAGGGAAAGCAAGCAGCAATGCTGGCTGGAACTGCTCTCGGAAGTGAGAGCGACCCTGGGGTAGACCATATAAGGTAGTCATGACCCATCTAAAAAGTCAGCCAATGCTACAACCGACGTGTCCGGAACTTCTGAGGAAAATTGTCTTTGAACTGTTTCCCCAACAATTGGAATTCACCCAGTTCATAGACGCCACAGAGTTCAACTCAATTGAGGATATTCCACCTATCACAGAAAATCAACTAAAGGAAGCGTGTGATAGAGTGGGGAATAACAAAGCTCCTGGCCCAGATGGAATCCCGAACATCGCATTAAAAATGGCCGTCAAGATGGCACCCTCACTGTTTCTGGATGTGTTCAATACTTGCCTTCAAGAGGGTATTTTCCCACGAAAATGGAAGCTCAAAGACTGGTGCTCCTTCCCAAAGAAACAAGAACCCGGACGAACCAACATCATACCGTCCACTCTGCATGCTGGATACAGCCGGGAAGATACTTGAGCGCATAGTACACCGAAGAATAGAGGCAGCCGTCGAGCCGCAACTGGCCAGTAACCAATATGGTTTCCGGAAAGGTCGCTCCACCCTCGACGCGATTGACCTGGTGGTGAGTACGGCCAAAGACGCCATTTCAGGAACAAGGTGGAAAGGAGGAACGATGAGGTACTGCCTGGTGGCGACACTGGACATCAAGAACGCCTTTAATTCCGCCAAGTGGGACTGCATCATGAAAGCACTCGCCGAAATGACAGTACCCAAATACTTGCAAAGGATAGTGTCAAACTATTTTACTGACCGAACATTAACGTACGACACGAAGACCGGTGTTAAAGAGTACAGAGTGACTGGAGGTGTTCCACAAGGTTCAGTTCTGGGACCTTTGCTGTGGAACATAATGTATGACGGCCTTCTGAAACAAGAAGTACCAAGGGGACTAAACTGGTGGCATATGCTGATGATCTGGCCGTGGTAATCGTCGCAAAACATCTTGATGATATAAAGTTTCTTCACGACAACACCTTCGAGAAGATCAGCCAGTGGATGGAATCAGTAGGGCTGAAGTTGGCGGAACATAAAACTGAGGCAGTCCTCATTACCGGTCGGAAACAGCTGGAGGGCATTACACTTCAGGTTGGAGGGCATGAAATCACTTCTCAACCCTTCATTAGATATCTGGGAGTCATGATAGATGCGCGGCTTAAATTTAAACAGCAAGCTGAACACGTGAGTGCCAAGGCGTCAGTGGTCAGAACGACCTTATCACGACTAATGCCCAACATAGGAGGACCAAAGCAAAAGAGAAGAGCTCTACTCTCATCAGTAGTAACATCAATACTGATGTATGGAGTTCCATATGGGCTAATACACTGCAGATCCAAGCTTCTCGCAGGAAAATCGCCCCTGTTTATAGACTAAGCGCCCTGAGAGTCTCCCGTGCTTTCCGCACCGTGTCTGAAGACGCAGTGTGCGTCATTGCCGGGATGCTGCCTGTTGGAGTACTCTCCGAAGAGCGAAAAGCCCTTTACCGGGAGAAAAGAATCACGTCTATGAGTCCAGAACAACTCAGACTACAGGAACGGCGTAAAAGCCTAAGAGTATGGCAAACGATGTGGGATTCCTCAACGAAAGGCAGGTGGACGTACCGCCTTATCCCGCAATTAGATGTTTGGATCAACAGAAAACATGGCGAGGTCAACTACTACCTCACACAGCTTCTATCGGGACATGGATGCTTTCGAGCATATCTGCATCGCTTCAAGCACGACGACTCTCCAGAATGCCCGGACTGCCCTGGAGTCAGTGAAGATGTAGAACACACGTTCTTCATGTGCCCCAGATTCATTAGTGCACGCAGTGCCTGGGAATCAACAGTTCGTTTGGAACTTCGGCCTGAGTCCCTAGTTAATGCAATGCTCTCCTCAAAAGAAGCTTGGGAGGCGACGAACGGATTCGCGAAGGAAGTCCTACTGGAGCTTCGTCGTCTTGAAAGAATACGAGCTGAAATGAATGCCCAACGTGTAGATGGTATGTAGCGTAACCACAACCCCCTGAAGGAAGAACAACAGCTAGTTTCTCCCCCCGTGAAGTAATACCAAGCGGTAGTTCCACGGGGGTAAGAGATGTGAGAGGTGGTTTTTAGTCGGTAGGGGATATGCTTATCCGAGCCCGACATATCCAGGAGGAGCTACTATTCCTGGAATACGTAAAGAGTATTTTCCACCTCAACGAAAAAAAAAAACACACACACACAGATATGTGTGTGTGTATATATATATATATATATATATATATATATATATATATATATATATATATATCTTTTCGGACTCTGACGCCCGAACTTGCGAATAATGTTTCTCCGGGAGGTCACGAAAAGAGAATATTCACCCCTCCAAAAATTTCCCCAGGCGCGAGAACCATAAGTATCGCGGCGCGCCTCGGAGGAGCCCTCTATGACTGCAGTAGCGACGGCGACTAGACTGAGCTCTCTATGATTGCAGCAGCGACGGCGATTGTTACTTGATAGCATAGGAGTTTATTTTAACTTGGTAGTTAAAAGTTAGCTTGAGAAGCGTATCAACGAAAGTGATGTAATTGAGAAGTGGAGTGCACGAACATTCTTCGCATTAACATTCATAATATTTGAGAGAGCAAGTGAAGTGACTGACTCCGAAATAATTTCAAATTTGTGAAATTCGCGCAGAAGGACATTAACTAAATCCAGCATCTCATATTGCACGCTGAGACCACACATGCCCAAAGTGTGGTAGGTAGGCCGAGCATTTAAAACATAACTTCAGCCACATTAATTATTTCAGGCTGGAAGCGCGAACAAACTTGTACGAGGCGCAGGAAGAGCGACGCGTAGGTGAGAAATATTTGGACTGGAATGAGAATCATACGAGTCCGGAGAACGGTGTGGAAATTGGAGGCTTGGCGGAGTCCAGAGTTCGAAGGAAGGAAACTGGTAACGTCGTGGGACAGCACGCGAAGACGAGTGGCAACGAGGGGCGAGCGGCAGAAAATCCCCAAGGTTACCTACAGGCGAGCGATGCGGAGCTGTTGAAGTAAAAGAACTGGCAACTTTTATGCGGCGATCAGTTGGGGAAAGAGAATAGCGGTAAATACACATTTCGTATTAAAAGTGGGTGAAAAGTCCAGAATAGGTGGGAGAAGAATTCCGAACGATGTGAGTGGCAGTTTCAAGTTCATTTACTGCACATGTCATTAAATTCTTTAAAAGAGGCCATGCCTTGTACAATTTTACTTAATTAATGGTTTTCACATGTTGTACAGTTGATATTAACTGGAAAAATTAGTTTATTGTATTGTGTTAAAAGCAATTGCTTTCTGTGATATGTAAAGGGGTCAGATTTAAGTAACGTGTATATTACGTTTTATTGGTTCTTTTCTCTTTAAAGTTCAGTGTTATAGTGAGTGCGAAACCCAAGGCTAGCACCTGTGAACGGGATTCATTAAAACAAGTGTAAAATTCAAAGCCGTGCACGAAAAAACTAGAGTAAAATAATTTGGTAGATGAAAATTCAGAAAGAGGAATGAGCAAATTGTAAATTGTAATTGGTGAAAGTGTGTTCAGGCAGTCGGGGTGACGCCAATTTTTTTTTGCCTTGTTTTCTGTTTTTTTCAGTGACCAACTACTTAAAGTGCATTATTCTGTTATATAATTGTGTCACTGTAATTTTTGCATTGAATATATGCTCATTTTATTCGCATTTTATCCGATTCATTGCGTCAAGGGTTCAGACCTTTCTCATACCAAAAAGATCCTGCTTCCTGAGCATTTTAAGCTCGCTTCACGAGCATTCATACTATCACGCCCACACCACGTGTAGAAGGTAGTAGGTGGGTGTGTTAGAATAAATAAATAAATAAATAACTCATAAAATAAATAAATAACACAAGAACGGCTGTACCGATTTGGCTGAAAATTGGTGAGCAGGAAGCTTAGAACCAGGAGACGGACATAGGATACTGTTTATCCCGTTCGACAGCGTTCCTGTATGAGAACGCACGTTTTCGCGTGATTTCGCATGTTAGCGGTCATTGTTGCCTGTTGTAACCCATTGTTGTAACGCCGCACTGATAACAGAAGGCGATAATGATACCCGCCTTTCTTTCGCCGTTATATTACGCAATGACTGGAGATGTTTTGGAGGAGCAATGATTTTACTGTCTGGCGATTTCCGCCAAACACTGCCAGTAATTCCAAGGTCTACGGCTGCCGACGAAATAAACGCTTGCCTCAAATCGTCGAATCTATGGTGCTATGTGAAGAAACTGCAGCTGACAACAAACATGAGAGTTGCATTGATTAATGATACATCTGCTGAAGATTTCTCTGAACAATTGCTGACCATCGGTAATGGTCAAGTACCTGTCGACGAATCGAGCGGATTGATATCATTTCCAAATAATTTCTGTAACTTTGTCTCATCAAAAGACGAACTTATCAACAATGTATTTCCAAACATTACTTCTAACTACAAAATAATGAATGGTTGAGTTAGCGAGCAATTTTAGCGGCTAAGAATAAAGATGTAGATGACCTGAACTACATCATTCAGAATAAGATCATTGGAACAACGCATTCATTCAAACCTATTGACTGCGTTACGAATGAAGATGAAGCCACCAACTATCCAATTGAATTTTTAAACTCCTTGAATGTGCCTGGCTTACCACCGCACAATTTACGCCTAAAAGTTGGCTCCGTAGTAACCATGCTTCGAAACATAAACCAACCGAAACTGTGCAACGGTACGCGTTTGGTGGTTAGAAAATTGATGAACAGTGTAATTTACGCGACGATACTCAAAGGAAAATTCGAAGGTGAGGAAGTTCTCATTCCAAGGATCCCGATGATCCCAACCGATATGACGTTTCAATTTAAAAGACTTCAATTTCCGATCCGTCTTGCATTCGCCATGACCATCAACAAATCACAAGGCCAATCCTTGAAAGTTTGTGGTTTGGATCTAGAATATCCATGTTTTCCCCATGGTCAATTATATGTGGCATGTTCACGGGTCGGAAGATCATCTAAGTTCTTTGTTTTTGCGCCTGATAATAAAACAAAAAATGTCGTGTATCACTAGTACTTAACTGAAGAGTGCAACCAATGCACCAAAATACAGGAACAATAATGAATGATTAATCTACTTAATTTTTTATTTGTATTTTCTAATAAACAATTTAACTTAATAAATTCCAAAATCTGCTTATTTATTGCCTTTAACAGCCGGTCCCTATGATTACAGCTTTGTATTTCTCTCTTAAAACAAAAATCAATTCCAAAAATAACCTCTCTGCCACGTAATAGATTTTTTAATCATCTATTTAATATCAGAGCGTTTTTTTAATTCTTTTTTGTTTGAGAGAAAAACAAAAATCTGCAATTGCTTTATTATCACGAGTGCAACAAGGATAGTACAGTTTCTCACAGCGAGTGCGACGCGAGAAAAAGATGGGACCGGCTGTTAAGGCGGAACACAGTTCGCCGGGTCAGCTGTGTGTGTGTGTGTGTGTGTGTGTGTGTGTGTGTGAGAGAGAGAGAGAGAGAGAGAGAGAGAGAGAGAGAGAGTGTATAATCTCGAAAATATTGAACTAGAGGTGCTACAGAATGGCACAGACTTTCTCATAGTAAAGTTTTCTAATTCCCTAGGTGTGGTCTGACTTTTCTTGCTCCATTCTGTGGCCAGCTGCATTCTCACGCTCAAAGTATGTTTCAACTTTTTACATTCCTCGCAGTACAACCGAATTATTACTTCAAAAATATTAAAGAAGAGTAAAAACTCGTCCTAAATAGAAATTTCGTTGAAAAATTCGTCGTCGTTTTTACGAAAATGACGATTAAACATTACTGTAAATGAAAAATTTAAGCTCTTATTCAGAGTAATTATTGAGTTTTCAAAAAACTTCATTTGAGATTATTTAAAGCACATGTGCTCATAATTACGATAACTTGAAAAAATTGCCTCTAATGGAAATATTACCGACATCAGAGACAAGTGAAATAAATTTCATTTTTGAAAAACAAAAGAATACAGGAATACGATGTACATGTCACGGCATAGGGTTTGATTGGCCTTACCAAAAATTTAAAGAAAACACCGTTTTTCAGAAAATCTTGTTTTTGTTATTTTATTAAAATTGCAAATATTGCACGCACTATTCCATGAAAACTACTAACATTTCCAAAAAAAATCTACATGACCTAATTTGAAGAACTATTTATGTACAACATCTTTCATTTGAAGGGATAATCCATGTCTTCAGTTTTGTAGTTGTAGGAAGACTCCGAAAAAAATTCAATATTTTGCAATTTTCGAAAATTCAGAGTTAACCCTGATATTCTGACCTATGCCACCTTCATAAGTGTATTTTTCTCTTATCTTACAAGGCATTTAAAGAAAAACTTTGGAGCAGTTTATGAGAAAATTTTGAAAATGTTTGAGGGGTTTCATCTAAGGTACCCCCATATATTAAAGGATGTTTTTTAAAATTTCGAAGCTTCAACTAGAGCCCGATAGATAGGAGATTCTTCAATTTGAAGAAGATTGTATGAATGGTTTAGGCGCTAGGTGTGTTCAGAGACGGACGGACGGGCATTTTGCTTCCAATTTGTTTTTCGGCATCAAGGACCCACAAAACAGGGATTCTGGCTACACCATGTGCTAGAGGATTTTTTTCTCTTAACCCTCTCAGTACCTGTGTGCCCTATATGGAACATGAACATAGTAGGCCTATATTTGGGACATTTAATTATTTTATGTCATCCGAGTACTTATGATCCATATTTGGAATGATTACTACGACACAGAGTGGCAAGTGGAGTGGTAGAATTGTCAATTACAGCTATAAACAGTGAAGATGTCGGCCAGGCGTGCTCCTCTGCCAGGTGAGTGTGCTGAATATTTGAGCAAATCTTCACTGTAATACATTCAAATAAAATATTTTGATATTTAAAATACAATATAATGTTAACATTTAATAAATAAATTATTGTTACGGCGAATTTATCATATTGGGATAATTACTGGACGAGTTGGTATAGGTGTGCCATATCTGGCACATAAGTATTCAGAGGAACTTTTATATATTGACGTACATTTTTATTTACAGACCAAGAATTAGAAAAACTGGTAGAGAGATTGGGAAATGGGTCTGATTTGTCTGATTGTGGATCAGATGATGAAATTGATGAAGAATTGTTTCTTTCAAACATGAGAATTGGTGCAAACCAAGATGATATAAACGTTTCAAATGAAAATGATTTTATACAAGATGTGGAGGAGGAAGAGACGGTAATGGAATTGTCAGATAATTCTAATAATATTTGCAGTATGTTGACTAAGAAGGAAGATATAAAATGGAAAAGAAGAGCTACCACACATAATCCCATTTTTTCTTTTGTTGAAGATACTCCAACACAGCTAAATGAATTGCCTGGCCCTATTGCGTATTTTGAAAATTACATACCACACGATTTATTTGAAGTTATGAGCAAGATGACTAACATGCATGCACATCAGAAAGGTTCTGTATTTCTTCCTACTAGCCCGACTGAAATAAAGCAACTCTTTGGATTGCACATGACAATGGGTTGTCTCAAGTATCCAGGAGTAATAATGCACTGGAACAACAATCTAGTAAATTTATTCAGTTCAACAATGAGCAAGAATAGATTTTTCAAATTCAGATCGCATCTTCACTTGGTCAATAACCTTCAAATTCCAAATGATAACAAAGATAGGTTATATAAAGTACGACCCATTTATGATGCTATTCGATCTAGATGTTTGGAATTAAATATGGAAAGAGATCTCTCAATTGATGAGCAAATGGTGCCTTTGAAAGGGCAACTGAACATCAAGCAATACATGAGAGGAAAACCCTCACTGTGGGGAGTCAAAATTTTTGTTCTATGTGGAAGTTCGGGCTTGATGTATGATTTTCTAATCTACCAGGGTTCCACAACAGAAATAGAAGAAGATGCCAAAAGAGCATTAGGTCTAGCGGGTGCAGTAATAGATCATTTGCCACATCGAATAATTAAACTTTGGCATCAGCTGTATTTTGACAATTTCTTTTCTTCCTATAATGTCTTGGAATATTTGGAAACTAAACAAATATATGCTTCTGGAACAATTCTTGTTTCAAGATTCAGAAATCCACCATTCATACCAGACAGACAATTCAAATCTCTTCCAAGAGGCTCAAGCGATTCTTTGCATTCCAGTCCACACTTGTGAAGTGGCTTGATAATAGCCATGTTTATATGGCATCAAATTTTCAAGGTATTGGGAAATGTGATAAGGCTAGAAGATGGGTCAAGAAAGAGCACTGCTACAAGGAAATCGATCGACCAGAGGTTGTGAGAAATTATAATCGATGTTTGGGAGGAGTTGACAAGCTAGATCAAATGCTTGGCTATTATAGAGTCCTCATAAGGTCCCGAAAGTGGACATTGAGATTGATTTTTCATGCTGTTGATCTAGTAATAACAAATTCTTGGCTAGAATACAAGAGAGATGCAGAACAAATCAATACCTCTAAGCGGCAAATTTTAGACATGCCTGATTTCAAGTTGAGAGTAGCTGAGTCTCTCATAAAAAGTGGAGTTCAAAAAGGAGAGGAAGGCCCATCACGACTCTGACTCCACCCCCTAAGAAGGTACGAATAGATAGAAAACCAATTCCAGAGGTGGCTTATCACAATGTGGATCATTTTCCAGAATGGACAGAAGAGGAAGGAAGAGTAAGATGCAGGCGAGAAGGCTGCAAAGGAAAATCCTTTGTAAAATGCATCAAATGTTCAGTACATTTATGTCTGAATAAAGACAGGAATTGCTTCCTTCAATACCACAAAAAATAATTTTTATTGCTTTAATTTATTCCATTTGTTAATTCTTTAAAAAATAAATTAATTTAAAACATAAATTGTTATACATCTTTACACACCTACGTAAAATAGCATTTAGAGTACCCGGGAATATTCCGCAATTTGCACCCATCCAGTCATTATGTGCCGTATGTGGCACATTCTGTAAAAATTACAATTTTATAAAAATTGAATAAAATTCATATTATAATGGATATTTAAGGCTTATTTACTTGGAAAATTACGAAAAAATTCTTTTTTCCATGGTAGAAATTAATTAGGTACTGAGAGGGTTAATTTAGCTACTGGTTTTAGGCACTTTTTCGCCACCAGAGCCCAGCAATGAATTCCTTCCGCTGAAAATCCGCCAAGTATGCACAGCATTACGTAACTTTCTCTATACTACGTATATTACTGGTATACGAGAAAGTAAAAATTTGGGGCCATTTTTTGAGAAAATTTCGAAAATGTCTCAGAAGTAAAGTCTCTCTCTTGTAAAGTCCCCCTAATTTTAAAGAATGTTTTTCAAAATCTCAAAGCCTGGACTCCAGCCAGATGAACAGGAGTTTCTTCAATTTGGAAAGGTTCGAATACATGGTTTAAGTGCTAGTAGTGTTCACAGTCAGACAGACGGAATTTTGGAAAGAAGAAAAGAAACTTTTTCGGTATTAGGGGACCCGAAAACGTGTATTTCCCTTGAAATCTCAAAATTGATTTTCCTTGGCATTTCATAACTTTCTCTATAATTTTTTAAAAACAACCATTTTTGGGGAACCCAAAACATGTATTTCCGTTAAAATCTTAAACTACCTCCCACAGCATTTCATAAGTTTTTGTATACTACATATTTTACATATGTATTCGAGAAAGTTAAAAGATACAGAAGACACCTACAAGATCTTGCATGGACTCTACAATGAACTCAAATTTGAAACCCTATTCACGAGAGCTCCAGATCCTTAAGATGTTATACTTCGAAACTGAGAAAGGAAGTGACAATATCACTAGTATATCTGGAGTCAAGTCATTTACATTTCTGCTACATGTCAATCTTCAGCCTTTTAACAAGTAGTTTCTGAACATCACCATCTAATTTGTCATTTTGTGCAGTGTGAAAGATGAAATAGACACATTGTGTCTATTTCTTTGGATCTTCTTGCCACACAAGGCACTAAGCAAGTCCATTTTTTTACTGTAAAGAAAAACTGCTCTTTCCAGAAAACAAATTGTTAATGGGCTTACTCTGCACAAAGCGAAAATGACAAGTGCACTTCATTCATTCACTCATTCTTTCTTTCAGCCAGATGCCATCAGAAACTCAGCTCCTCCTCCATCACACCATGCAGAGCATTTGCCGATGGGCACCTGTGCCATTGAAGGTTGTGTTGGAACAGCCTTTCAAACCGCACAAGAACACAGAACAGGCAAACTGAACAAGATTCTATATCATAAAGAAACATTAATAAATCTCTCTTTACGATATAGAAATATGTTCAGGTATAGAACAGATGAATCGATAATTATTTGTTCAAAATCACTTGAGATGGCCCCTTAATAGAGACCAATCTACAAAACGTGCCTGGCCACTGGTTGTGGGGCTAATGGGGAAATATTTCCACCAGTTATTGGAAAATCAATGTTTCACAAAAAAAAAAAAAAAAAAGATCCATTACAAGAGCCAACTACTTAATTCAGATTTGAGCATGTTTCACCGTCTTCATTCTTGAGATTTAATATACGTCTCAGAGTGAATTTGTGAGTATTCAATACTAAGTTTGTACTGAGTAAATAACAAAATCTGGAAGTCAAACAGTTATTTAAATTAACAGTTCTCTATTAAAAACATTTAAGGTTAATACATCCTAATGCCATATGAACTACATTGCCACAAAGTCACTCTTCTCCAATAAATCAAAAAACAGAAATGTTCACAATATTTATTTAAAAAGTACACCTACATGCCTGAATTTGATACAGTATAATACAAACAAAAGATTCAAAAATAAATACAAAAAGTATATTTAGGGAATATGTGTTGTCGTTTTTCAATAACTACATCTGAACAAATTCCACAACCATTTAATACTATGTTAAACATTTTTTTGGTACAATAAATGTAAACACAAAACAACCGATTATCCAGAAGTTTACAACTTTAACTTTGCACATGAATTACTGGGGAGGTGGCTGGTAACCGGGAAACCGGCTCTGATCGTAGCCATACTGACTCTGAGGAGGTGGGCCTTGGGGTCCAGGAGGAGGCATCTGAGGAGGGCGAGGATACTGTGGATATCCTCCCTGAGTGGGAGGGGAGGATATGACTGGGGACCATACCCTTGTTGGGGGCCTGTTGGGGAACATAGGTCTGTGTAGTAGCAGGGTGTGACTGGGGAGGAGGAAGTCCATAGCTACTAGGTGGTTGCGGCTGATTGGAACTTGGAGGAGGACCTTGTGGGGAGGGCTGTGACTGAGGGGGTTGGAATGCAGCTTGAGGATTAGCATTCTGCTGCTGAGGAGCTGGAGGATAACCACCACTAGGTTGAGATGAGGGAGGGTAGCTCTGTTGGCCAGTTGAACTTGTAGGTCCTTGTGGATATGTCTGGGTAGAGGCAGAAGGAGCCATTGTAGTGGCACCAGTCTGAGAATACGCAGTCTGTGGAGGCCCTGTGAAAGGTGGGGAAGCTGTGGATGAAGGTCCATATCCTGGCCCTGGACTTGCCTGGTTGACATAACCTCCAGGTCCCTGTTGGGATGGTGGTTGCTGGCCTTGGGATTGTGTTGTTGGAGGATAGCTCCCTTGCTGAGAACTACTGCTGTTGTAACCAGACTGAGGCTGACTTTGTGGAGGGGGAGGTGGTGGCTGTTGTTGCTGTTGCTGACTAGGAGGTTGGTAGGAGTTACTACCTGGGCCACCACTTGCACTACTGTATGTACCACTCTGACCTGTTTGAGTCGATGACTGCGATACAGATCCGTAACTTGTCTGTGAACTTGATGTTCCATAAGCTGGTTGGCCAGCTCCTGGCCCATAAGTTCCTGGCTGAGCAGTGGAATTGGGTGGATATCCTGCTTGTTGAGACTGCCCTGGTATTGGAGGACCATAACCTGGTTGCTGACCTGGTCCAGGGGGACCACTACCATAACCTGTTTGCTGCTGAGAGCCTGCAGGTCCACCATAACCAGGGCTGCTTCCTACAGATGTTGTTGTAGGAGGCGGACCATAATTTGGAGGCTGTGACGGTGGTGGCCCACCATAACTCTGTGGTTGAGAAGAAGGAGGCCCTCCATACCCAGACGGTTGCACTCCACCTCCATAACCACCCTGTGGCTGAGGGGGCCCTTGCTGTTGCTGCTGTGGAACAGGAGGGGCATAAGCCTGAAACAGCGCATAAATGATTGATTAATTTTAACAAATAATTGATTTCTTTTCAAGGTACCATCAAGGCATGTACAGTTAATTGTATCTATTAATTGAATAAATGTAATATAATACACAACTTAATGTGAACAAAAATATGAAATGATTCACTCATGTTTGTTTTACATTTTCCTAACAAATAAAGAGAAAGTTGCAACAACATCCAACTTATTCTTATTTGAGGGTAAGATTCATTCACAGTGAACTGTTCTTTGGATTCAATTCTAAAGAAAGCTTATAGTGTTCTTTCTTCACAGCATGATCGCAACTGTGCAGTTTGAACACTGGGGGCCAATGTGCTCACAATGGAGGTTTTGAATGGGTGTTTCATCGGTGTTATGCAAAAAGATAAGGTTCTTAATGTTATAAAATAATGCAAAAAATGAGAAGAGATTGAACTTATACATTAAAGTGCATTCTTATATAAGTGAATTGGTAATTATGCAGTAGAAAGACTCAAGGCTGTTTATAGTGAATGTGAGGGCTGGTACAATACAAGGTCCAAGCCTCACCATGACGGATTCAGGCAAGCAAAGCAAGAAAACTTGCCTTTGAAAGTAATTTGGCATTACAATTTGGTGCAAACACGTAATTTGGCATTACAATTTGGTGCAAACACGTAATTTGGCATTACAATTTGGTGCAAACACGTAATTTGGCATTACAATGTGGCGGAAACAAACCGTACACAAAGACACTGCACTGCGTCAGAATAAACCCAAAGCAAAGAGACCAAATCTTTCTTGATGTGACTCCTCCTTTTACATGAACTGTGACCTAAACTAAGAACGAACCAAACATCCTTGTCAACATTTTGATGAAAATGCACATTTCTGGAGCCTGTGATGCTGAACAAGGGATGATTTTTATTGAAAAATGTCTGTCTGTGAACAGCTAGAGCCTACATAGCTCACAGGGTATTTTCCAAAATTAACATTTTTCAATCAATATGGATCAACTTTAAGCTCTTGGAATTTGAAATGAATATTTTAATTTTTGGGAGGCGCTGGATATGAAGCTCATTCTTCATTCAATAAACTTTCTCAAATGGCTCAAAACTTTTTCCTCATTTCTTCTTCAAATGAAAAATGTGTGAAATCTTTCAAAAGTACAAAATTTTGAAAACGGAAAAAGTTAACTCCCCACCTCTTGTTTGTCATTGCAGAAGATAGAGATTTCTTTCATGGAATGAAATGCACACCATTCTTGGATGTTAGGTCTTTAATCTTTTTGTAAAAACTTTTCTTCAAAACATTAGTAGTTATGAATCAAATCACAATTTCCAAAATTTTCCAAAATTACATAAACAAGATTTTTTCCAGTTACAAATTTTTACTTCAAGATTTTTGTATGAATACATTGAATTACATGACATTTGTGATTTTGATTTTTGACAAACAGAGGATCACTAAAATTAAGAAAACATATGCAACTATGCGAGCTACAATAGCATGTCCATTCTTGCATTATTTGTACCAGTATAATACTTCCTGAACCCCCCCCCCCCCCCCCAAAAAAAAACTGATTCACACTAGGATTCAAATTTTTCTTGGGACACTGGGATTCGAACTCTGATACTGAGGTTTAGCAACTAATAAGAATAACCACAACACCAATAAGTTAAATCAGCAAGAGCAACCTTCCTGATGCTTTAAAATGTAAGTTAAACACAGCAATTTTTTAATGTCCAGAAATTTCGATGAAAATGAGAAAGATCATAAAAAAGTTATGAAAACTTTTGCAGATTTGAGAAAAACTTCTTGACATAATTTTAAAGGTTTCACTAAATATTATATAATAATGCATGTAAAACTCTCTCACACACACACACACAAACGCACACACACACTCAAACGCGTGCAACACACACACACACACACACACACACACTCAAACACGCGCACACACACACACACTGAAATGCGCGCACACACACACACTCAAACGCGCGCACACACACACACTCAAACGCGCGCACACACACACAATCAAACGCGCGCACACACACACTCAAACGCGCGCACACACACACACTCAAACGCGACACACACTCCAAACGCACACACACACACACACACTGAAACGCACACACACACACACACACTCAAACGCGTGCACACACACACGCTCACACACACACACACGCTCACACACTCTCTCTCTCTCTCTCTCTCTCACACACACAATGTAAATATATAATTTTCACAAACAAAATTTATCAAGATTCATCTTAATTATTGTAATTGTAAGAAGTCTCCAAAAAAGTTTTAACTTTTATAATTTTAAACCATTAAAAATTTTTCATTGAACACCAGGGAGTTGGTTTAAAGAAAAAATCGTTGAAGCTCTAGTGTAAATGTAAAATTTGAAGCTCTTTTTCAGAGTAATCTTTCACCTTTTTGAAAAACTTTCATTCACAAATGCAATAATGTATACAAATCACTGGAAATGTCAATATTGACGGCGAAAGAAATATTTTAAAAAATTACGTTTGTTTAATTTTTGAAAAAACAAAAGAATACAGCAAAATTAATTATATGTCATCTTTGTGTTAAGAACCCCCAAATTTTAAAGAATGTTTTTCGAAGTCTTTGGCTTTGCTCAAGCCAGGTAGATGGGTTTTTTCAATTTGGAAAAAAATCCTACTTATGATTTAGTTGCTTGTAGTATTCACAGACTGGCAGACAGATGGAAGGATGTTTTGAATAAAACAACTTTCTCTGTATCAGAGGACCCCAAAACATATTTCCATTGAAATCACAGAATAGATTTTCCGCAGCATTACATAATTTTCTCTATACTACCTATATTACTATGTATATGAGAAAGTAAAAATGAAAAATTTCTTGTAACAAAATTTAAAATTTCAATATTGCAATAATGAGAATTAAACAAATTATGTGAGTTAAAATGTTCTCTACATTTTTAATCATTGACATTTTGTTTAGTTCATGAATTTACAAAAAATCATTTATTAATGGGTATAGGAGATTAAGTATTTAAAGCAGGATAGGTTTCCAAGTAGGGAGAAAGCTGAAAGAAGAGAGGAATGGAGGCAGATCGTGAAGGCAGCCTTGGCCCACATTGGGCTGTAGTGTTTTGGAAGAAGAAGGTTTCCAAGTATTTTTACAGTAGCACCAAATTCTGTTGAAAATCATTCATGTAAATTCAGGATTTAAAGGGTGATTGTTAACCAAATTAGCTGCAAAGAAGTTATAACTTTTTTATGAAGTTGGTCATAGATGTCAGGAAATTGGCATAATTGTGTGCTGTATTTTATGATGTTCGATAAAGCAAGTTTTACAAGTGATGGCTGAAATATTCATAGTCTGTAAAATGAAATTATTATAATTTTATGCAACCATTACAAATAGAAAGATAAAGTTGGTCCATTTTGTAGCACCACTGGCTTTAAATATTAAAGAAAAATAATTCACAGGAGAGCACCTACTTGGGATCCAGGACTCTGACTTCCATATTGCCCTGGATAGCCTTGTTGAGAGCCTTGAGGATACGATTGTGGACCTCCTCTGTAAGGGGGTCCAGTTGTACCTGGCCCTGTATAAGAACAAAATGGTATTCACTTTTATTATCATTCAAGACTCATAAGACAACTTCAACTAAGGAATAATAGGAAATGGTTCACAATCACAATTTCAAAATTAATACATACGTTGAGGTATTCCTTGCTGCCCAGGCATCATTTGTCCCCTATACACTCCTTGTTGTTGAGCAAATCCAGGCATGGGCCCTTGTGACCCAGGAGTCATGTCTGCTCCAAGACCCTGAGGTGGTCCTGGAGGACCTGGGGGACCTCCTTGCCCTCCTGGTCCATGCATACCCATCTGAGGCCCTCCTGGAGGCTGAGATGAAAGATTAAAAAAAATAATGCCTTAATTCAAATGCTGGGGTGGAAGTCTACACTTTGTGCCTAGCATTAAAGAATGAAATTCAGAATTTTATTTTTAACACAAGAACACATCATTACTGTGAGCTAAAAATTTGGTTCATTAGCCAAGTGCAAACAAATGACTTTTCTGGCAAAACATTTTTTCACCATTGTTATTTATTATTTAAAAAATAATATTACAATCTTTACTCTTTAATTAGTTACATAATACAGTAAACTCTTATTAAGATGAATTCCAAGGGACAGAAATATCAGACTTCGTGATATAAAAATTCATGATATTGAAGTATTATAAATGTCATTACCATAATCTCTTGCCGGGACCGAAGTTTTGTTCGAGTTACATCGAAATTTGTGTTCAGCAAGTTCATGGTAACGAGGATTTACAGTAATGACTTTATTATTAACGCATCTTAACTTAATATTATAATTTCCTATGTATGGTGAAAGACATTTCCTTCATGTTTTAATATTATTTGTTATTCTAAACAACAGTGAAAAAAGAAAAACAGAATAAATATCAACAAATTTACATCAGATACACTTAACGTAGAAAATACAGTTCATAAATTGTGGGAATTCTAATATGGTATTGTTGACATAATTACATGAAGAAATAATAAAAGTTATCTCCATCAATGTAATAATATATTTATTTAGAGACCCAGCTTTCAACAACTTTGCCGTCAGTCTCACTGTGTGTGACAAAAGTCGGGAGACTGTCTCCTGACAGCAACTGACAATGGCAAAACCATTGAAAGACAACTCTAAATAAATATATGGTAAAATTTTCTTAATGCAGAATGTGCATAATGTGAACATAAATTGTGGTGCTGCCAAACATATATTCTACAGAATTACATTCAATAATGCAGAATCTTTTCTAATACGTAAAAAATACTGATCCCTTGAGCTTCCAGATTGGGCAAGTTTTACTGTATTAAGTTGACAGAGATGACTTTCATTATTTCTTCATACAGTTTGTAATTGAAATGAATTTGGCATTCCATCTGTTTTTAGCAATGTATATATTGATGGATCACAATAAGATCCAATATATAGATGTGGAAGCACAAAATATTTAATACTAAATTTGTAAATAGCTAAAAATTTAAAAATATAGATCAAGTATGCTAGATTGAGCAAGTAGAAAAATAGATTAATTAATAGATACTATATGTTCATAGGTTGCTTAGTTGTGAAAAACAAACTGACACATGAAAAGCTAATTGTGTAAAATATCATTTTGTGTACAAGGATTTTAGTTGCATGTAAACAAATTGGTGAAAAGAATCTGATTAGGAGATTTTTGTAGTGGGTAATAATGAAATGCACAAAAACCTTATGGAATAAGAGAGGGAAATTTAATGGAAACATGGGTATTAAACACCAGCTATGAAGTAGACAAGTAGAGTGATGCGAACAAGACCTGAGACATATTAACCAACATTGAGAATTACGGGATATCACAACTTCAAAAATGAACACTTATACTTCATCCTGCTGAAAATTTCAAGTTTTCTTGAATTCCTTGGCAACTAAAATGTGCTA
The DNA here is from genome assembly GCA_964035755.1 of Teleogryllus oceanicus. Classification (NCBI taxonomy): domain Eukaryota; kingdom Metazoa; phylum Arthropoda; class Insecta; order Orthoptera; family Gryllidae; genus Teleogryllus; species Teleogryllus oceanicus. The sequence goes on along the minus strand of CAXIVR010000003.1, from coordinate 125,487,369 downwards.
TCTGATTACAGATGCTGCAGTGCGACTCAAGAGCAGAGGTAGAAAACTTGTCCAAGACCTCTTCCTAAGAAGGTTTGGATATGCTCTCTATCCATAGGAGATAGTCCACATTAATATTGTTATAAATTATGTTTTTATATTAACTTTGTTATTATTCTCCTTTCTGTCATAGTTAAATTATAAATTTTCAATTTTTTGGTTGCAATACTGAAGCTGACTAGATGAAAAAGCAGCGCATATAGAGAAAGTGTGATGGTTTTATGAAAACATTGTGAAACTCTTAAATAAGATTACATTTGGAAAATCTACAAATCTACTTATCTGTCTACAAATATTGTGTTTCAATCTGGTAATATGAGATCATAAATTACATTTATGCAGTCAAACATAATTACCATAATAGTGGATCCAACCGAGATAATAGTTTATCAGAAAATTTATATAAATGAAGCTTCACTAAGTACACATTTTGTTGAGTAGCATTTCAAAATATCAACATAATCTCTCATGATGAGAGTTTCAAGAATAAGTCTGTTAGGGGACTGTAGGAATATAAGAAATTTGATATTTCATACTAGTGAAGGAGAATGCATGTACACCTTTTTTAGAAACACATTTACTTAGCTACAAAGTGGAGAAACTTATTATTCCTATTCTTCAGATTTAAAGAATTCCGTATGTGCTTTGTTGGCAGTTGTATTGGGAAGAAAATCTTAAAAAATACGCTGAAGAGTTAAAAATGCCACAAATTTTTTAAGACCTTGAGTTGCTGCAAAATCCTGAAAATAATCAGGCCGTGATTGCAATCTCCACAATCCCACTTGCACTGTCTCTGTGTATTCTGAATGCTAATTATATAATATCAAATTCCAATAAATTAATAATAAAGATTATTATCATAAAAAATTAACGAAATGTAGAAATAGTTAACAAATATGATAAATATGTATGAAAATTAAGAGAAAAAAAAGAAATAGTATACATCCACTCTGAAAGGCAAAATGGCTTCAAACTGTATTGTGCAAAATGGCTTCTGTGCAAAATGACTGTATTGTGCTTCTGTGCAAAATGGCTTCAAACTGTATTGGAGAATGTCCTTAGAAAGAGAAGAGTACTACCATGGCATTGTTCTTCTCTGTCTCAACATCATATATATTTATTTTCTAATACCCTTGTACCAGGAGTACTGCAGATTTAACCTGCTTAGGGTTGAGGGGTTATTAGGAATCCTTTCCAATTAGCATTCTCTGGATACCACCCACTTCCATGACCCTCTGTACAGTGTAACAGGTATTTCTAGGTCTTATTATGACTTTGAAAGTAGGGTGAAGATGGAATGGCAAGCGTCATGCTTCAGCTGGATACTTTTTACCTAATATTTACTATTAATAAAGTCAGTAAATACTAGTACTCATTTGGAAAGAAGGCTGAGTAAACCTTAAGACCAACCTGAATAGGCCATGTCAGGATAAAAATCCTCATCAATGCTGGGATTTGAACCCAGGTTCCTTGGATTAGCAAACATGTGTCCTAACAACTACGCTGTCGCAATCCTATTTCATATTTCTGATTGTTTATATCATATTTCTGGTGGGATAAAAAAACATTACACCATTTTACAAAAGGTTGCTTTCTGCATTTTACATTTTTGTCTCGAGGTGGACATGTATTAACATAATAAGGATAATGATATACATGCCCTACAACATTTTTGATTTGATTTATTGTCAAAAACAGTAGAACCCTACGTGATGTACGGGGGAGAAATACAACCTGCACATATTTTCTTGAACTCCAGAATATTTTCCCCCTCTTTCACTGAAGACGGTTGAATGATGAATAGCAATACAAACAAAATTATGTTAGCAGCATTAGAAAAACTAGAAATTTTTGCTCCCAAGTTATACAAAAGTTATTTACATCCGTAACCAAACATCATCAACAAATCAAACATCCGTAACTAACAAAACAGAAATCCACATCCTGTCTCTACTCCACAACTAGTAAAATGTGAGCAGTGTGATATTTTTCCACAATTAAAGAAAAATATATTTGTTTTGCACTTTGTTTTCCACTTCATGGAAGTTGATATATATTAGATCAATAGCTAAAAAATTATGATTTATCTTTTGGACTTTTTCTTTTGGAAGAATGTCAATTATTTAACAGAATATTATGGATCATGATAGTTGTGATAATTTACTTAGGGATTGTATAAGTTTTGTCAATTCTCAATTAAACTTGTTCTGGTTTTATTCAAGAAACTTGAAGCACTATACTTTTTCTTGAATTGAATTGATGCCTTACTGTATATGGTGAGACTCAGACAGAAGAGCAGGCCTCATGGTCTGACCATGCAAATTTTGCTATGCTTCTTTCACCAACTAGGGGAGAAAGAAGGTATTATTTGGGTGACTAAACAGACAATTTGAATTTAGCTCAGAGCCTTCATTAAGGGTTGAGGATTTTTAACATGCAGTAAATCTACTAACATGGCACAGCTGGTTTTACTTCCCCTCTGGAGAAATGCGTACGAAGGATTTTTTCGCCCTTAAAAATCCACGACATCAATCAGGTTTGAACCTACGAACTTGGGTATAACAGTGTGATAATGTGTCCAAACCAACCATTTACACCATCCTTGATCTCATCTTGGTCTTTCTCAAACAGGAAATAAATTTTCTTCCATGATGTGTGTGTAAACTCAGCACTATTCTATTTGCTAAATTCAATTTACACTAAAAATAATTGGATAGGACAGAGAAAACTCCACAACTTCATGTTGAGTACTGGACCTGCCAATCACCAATTCAGTCATGCAAGACTGCTATTCCTAATAGGTTACAAGGAGGTAAGCAACAACATGAGACTTTTGACACAAATAGTGAAGTTTGTTGCTCATTTTCTAAAGGATTTCACAAGAAATGTGTGCAACTGATTCATGAATTGTGTTCTACATAGAAATCATCCAAGAATAGAGATATATTCCCATTTTCATAGGAATGATATCTTTGTAGAACATGATCTCAATCATTCCCTATCTCAATTTTCAATCTTTTGGAGCACGTGAGTTATGACCCTACTCTACTCATATTCAATATGTACACATGAAAATTTATTTATTTATACTTACAGGTAAAAGAGCTTGAATATTTTGATTGGCATCAGCTATAGAAGCAAGATACACCAAGTTCCGATGCAAAATCTGCTGATATCTGCAGAAATTAAAACATCAAGATCTCTTGGCAAGGCTACAAACCAATTTTCAATTTAATATTAAAAACTAAATATGATATGAATATTTATAACCACAAATAATAATGTAAAAGTATCCTAAAAAGGTAAATTTGTAAGAAACTAAGGAAGGAAGAAAGATGTAAATAATATTTTGTCCACATGACATTGAATTATGACAATGGATTGATAATGATTTCTTGACAATAAGACGATAAATAAAGTTGTTAATATTGTCATCCTATGTCGTACATCTCAATTTTTGATAAGGAAATTACAATCAAATCCGTTATTTCTGTAATATTATTCATTATTTAATAATTTATAGTATTTTGCACGTGTAAGATCATTCAAAAAGGAAGTAAACAAATATCCAAGAAACCTCTTTAAGAATTTTGGAATATTCTGAGCGTTTTCTTATGAACAAAAAAACTGACCATTCACAACTATTAATTTCCTAATGAAATACGTGGCTCACCCCCATGCAAGCTTGTTATTAAATAAAAATACAAGAGTCAAGAAAATTTGTTGGTAATCTTCTAAGACAGGTACCTATTTAATTTCATAAGACAAGATACCCACAGTAAATGATATCATGTTGCATACTATTCAAAGTTTGTTGTACAAGCTACTTGGAAATGTTATATTAAAATTACTCACTGCATACATTCTTGAACTTTCCCCTTGTTTTGATACTCTTGAATTGTCTGAATGAGATGACTGTTTTCATCTAACATCTGAAACAAATGAAAATACACAGTTAACAATTTAATGGGTGCAAATGTACTTAACTATTAACAAAGTAACAAATTCACCGTTTTACCTTCTGAATTTGTGCCGCATTTGGAGGCCCTCTCCCTCTTTGAACAAACGCCACTGACATTACTGGCGGATTAGTGGGACTATGAGGGTGAAATAAATGGCGTTATTCTGGCACGGTTTCAATGTTTTTCAGTTTCAAATACTTAAAAATCAAGTTAACGGCTGATCAGTGACTATATACGTGGTCACAAAGCACCGTACCCGATCAATGACGTACTTAATGATGTTTCGCAAAATTTCACGCTTCTCAACCCCAATTGCGCCGGATTCTGGCCGGATCAGGCCGGATTGCACCCTCCGAACCAGTACCCAGTACTCTGATGTCCGAATACAAAGAGTATCTTTATGTTGTACCGCGGGAATTTCGAAGCCGTTGTTTTAAGCATTCTTCGTGATCATTACTTTTGTTTCTTGTTCGTGTTTTTATCAAAAGACAATAAACCATTATTAAACATAGCGTATTAATAATGAATTTTGTACCACGTTAGCTAACCCTTACTTATAATCCCCTCTGGTTAGGCTAATCGCCGAAGTCAATGTCAGTCAATGCTGATTCAGGCGCGGAACCAGGAACTGTAGACGCGGTAGTTGGTTACCATGCGTTCATAGCAACGACACTCGAGGCTGGACCAGAACGCAAGGTTTGCCAACATTCCCATGCAAGAAAACAATGCCAATCACAAGGCGAAAAAGTAATAGGGAAAACCCCTGATCGAAAATTATTTTTCTTTATCAATGCGCTTACAAATTACGTACTCGACATTTTCTTTTACTCTTTGTAAGCATATTAATTTTTTTTCATAACTTAACGAGCGTTAACAAGCATGTATGAAGGCCTAATTCACATGACTGCACATGACGAATGGTTGGAAATACTTCCTTACGTAAATGATAGAGATAAACGTACAGCATAAACGTGAGCTCGGCAATTTACACGAGAAGCACAGAGAAAGTTGAAATGAAAGTATTTCTCCTAATATTTTCGAATGTGCTGAAAGAATTATGATTTCGACAGAATTTTAGAAATTACGTGAATGTAACATGCAAGTCATTCTAAATAGTACTAAAACCATTTACTTACTAGTACTCAATGACTTTACAACATTCATATTTGAAAGTATTACTTATAATGTTGACATAGCTGTTTCTGACTAAATTGTCATTAGAACAACAAGAAAAAAGTATATTTCTGATCACTATAGCATAGCTGAGCCACCACCTCCTAGGAGGTGACTAAATTGTCATTAGAACAACAAGAAAAATGTATATTTCTGATCACTATAGCATAGCTGAGCCACCACCTCCTAGGAGGTGGCTGGTGGTGGCTGAGCTCTTGTCATAACTTCGAAATTGTCGATTGTCAACGTCTCCGTGCATGCCAATATTTGATTGGTTTTAATTTTTTGAACTATCTCCAGTGGTTTTGAGCGCTTGTAATAAATTGTTTATTCTCAGTTTTGTGACAGGGCCTATTATACAAATAAAGCTATTTTACAAATCACTCTACACTGTTTAAGGCTAAAACTATAACCATTGTAAGGTTTCGCGATTTTCGTTTGTAGTTATCTTGTTTACAATTGGACCAAATTGCAACACTAAGTAAATAGAGTAGCTGAGCCAAGACTGCCTGATTGGAAGTAAGGCGTGTTTTTAATATACAAGGGAAAGTTAAAGCCAGCATGTTTCAGCCACATGAAATGCTAATCAATGAAATCTGTTTTTATTTATTGTCACCTTCACTGTCTGGAAGCTGATTTAGACAAGTATCCTTATCTCTGACATTTAAAACACCATCCCAGCATGTTATCAAGTGCCTTGCTAACTGAGTTAGCTCTGGTAATTCAGGGTTGGTTAAATTTTCCCCGCCCCAAAGAATCCACCTTTTTTAAAATCCCTTAAATAACCAACTAATTTTAATGATTTTTCAAATAAATTAAAATAAAAAAAAGCTTATACTTTTATATCAAAATATTCATTACAAACTTAAATATAATATTTAAAAAACAAAAGTTCAAAACAAAGTAAACCAACAATAAAGTACAAACTTCATATGCAAGCACTAACAACTCCAATTTCCTCACAACACATACAGAAACAAACCTGGTTGTTTTAGTTCAGAGCCAGAATTATCATTGTTGTCTCTGCAGCAACTCTGTTCAGGGAGGCTTCAAGATTCAAATCCAAATGGTGGCAAGTTTTGGCCACCTGGATTTCAACCTATGACTTCTGAAACAGTTGCTGCACAAGTTCTGGACTAACAAATACATAACTATAGGTATATTTTAGGACAGTATAACCTGGTCCCATGCAAATTTCCATTGAAAATCGTGGAGCTGTTTTTGAGAAAATGATGTTGAGTGTTTCTAAAACTACACGTCTGAGATCATTTTCACAGAAATCTTTTGAGTTTTCTCGAAACATCTTTGAAAATCATTTGAAGTACTTATATTCACAAATATGACAATGAATAAAAAATGCTCATAATGTAAATATTAACACAAGAATTAAATTTAAAAAATTACTTGGTGTATTTTTTTAAATCAAAATAGTCTTTTCATTGTTATTCTGTCCATTAACACTAACCATTCAAAAAGTTCAAAGAAAAAATTTGAGTCACTATTGAAAAAATAATTTTTAATATTGCCCATATTCCACTTAAAATTGCTTGAAATCTACTGTTTTCCTAATTGCATACTTGACATTAAAGAAATAATTGTGGAGAACAAATTTCTTTTCTAGAATAAAAATCTGTCATAAATAACATAGTTGTTCAAGGGGGGTCCAAAAAATTGATAACTTTTGCAATTTTTGATAATTCAAAATTAACACTTGAAAATTGGACCTTTGTTTCTTTATCGGTGTATTTATCTATTTTAAATTTTTTTAAAAAATTTGGAATACAGTATTTATTTTAAAAAACCAAATTGGTGTTGTTCTTAAACAGACTGTCAAATTTTGAAATTAAAATTTTTAAAAAAATTTTTGCTTTTGAAGTTTTGAAAAAACAAAAGAATATATCAGTGGCATTTACATCTTGTTATCCAGTCTACTTTGCCCTATCCATACTAAAAGTTAAAACAACCGTGTTTGAGCATTTCTGAAAATTTGGAATTTTGAGCTCATTTCACTGAAAACTTTTGAGAAACTTTATAAGACAACACTTGAAGCAATTTTACTCACAAATGCTAGTAACGTAAATATTAATGCGAGGGATACATAAAAAAATAACGTTTTCATATCTTTTTTAAAAAACAAAATAAAACAGTGAAATGTTATGTCACTTGTGAAGTGCATTTAGCACTACTCATACAAGAAGTTTAAAGGAAAAATGAGAAAATTTTGGTTTTACTATTTTTAAAATTGCCTGTATTTTGAGAATGTCCCAGGGGCTTCCTGTAAGGTACCCCCAAAATGTAAAGAATGTTCTTCAAAATTGCAGAGCCATAAGTAGGGCCAGATTGACCAGAGAATATACTATTAATTTTGGAAAAAAATCCTACAAATAGCATACGTGCTACTGTTGTTCCAAATGGATAGACTTAAAAAAAAAAAAAGTGGTTTTGAGAAGAAAGCATTTTCTCGGTTTCAAGGAAGTCCCAAGTGTTTTTTCTGTTGAAATCTTTTCTGCGGCATTACATAACTTTCTCTACACTAAGGATTTTGGCTAGTACAAATAAGAGAAAGTAAAATAAATAAAGAAATAAAAAATAATAATAGAAAGGGGGAAACAAAGAAAGGAAAAATACTACAACAACAATTTTTAGTGTCAGGATACCCAAACACATGTATTTCTGTTGAAATTTCAAAACTTGATTCTCCGCTGTAGAAATACATAACTTCCTCTATACTATGTATCTACATATGAGAAAGTAAAAGTAACATGTCCCAATAAAACCCCAAAATATCCATTTGGTTTTGTTGTTTTTACACATTATTTTCCAATCCTGCAGTCATCATAACTCCCTTGAAAATTAACAAACCTTGATACTCTCTCCAATAATTTTATACAACAAAATTACATCTGGTAGAATTCACAATAAAAACAAACAATATATATGAACAGATCATCATATGATTTATTACATTTCAAAATAAACTTCAATGGCCGTGAAATAATATTCACTACAAGTGAAGCTCAGGTACAGAAGTGATTGAGACAATATCTTTTTCAAATACAAGTGATCATTTGAATTATACAAAATCACATAAATCTTAAAACAGGATCTTCATTTTCATCACTATCAACTTCACCACTACCCTCCAATGAATTTTGGTTGTCATCCTCATCTGATGACGCAATATCTTCAGTAAATTCTCGACGTATTCGAGCTTTGTATTTTGCATATACTTCACCATAATATTCAACATCTTGTGGATCTGCATCAACTCCATATATCAATCCTTCATCATCACTTGAAGACAGATCATTGCCTAGAAATCAAAAACAATAAATTACTCAAGCATATGTTATTATTATTATGATCATCATCAATTGAATATTACACAAATTACCTATGTTCATGTCATCCATTTGTAGGGCTAATCTCATATCATCTTCATTAATACTGAAAAATTGAACAAATTTTGTATATTAAATTTCAAAGATTCAATATCAACAAATCTAACTCAAAATAATGGGTGAAGATGCTGATACCTGTGATCAGAATCAGGATAATCATTTCGCCAGTTACTTTCATCATTTGAATCATCATTGTCATCATCTACTATTGATTCTTCATCAGATGCCCCATTAGATCCAAAATGAAATGAAGAAACTGGCATGATATCAACTAAATGGTCCAAAGTAGTGAAATCACATTCATTGCTGGTTTGGCCATAATATATGTCATAAACATAATGATCATCTTCCTCTGAGGACTAAAACAGTCATTTAAGTCATGAATTTCTGCTATTTAACTTACATTTAGAAGTAATTCACAACATTGTACTAACAAAAAATAATTCTACATAACAAGAAAATGTGTGAATTAATCTTCTCATGCTTTCTCTCTGTTGGTCTACCCCCAAATGTTTTGAAATTAATATACATAAAACAAGCATGACAAAACAGAGCAAAATATTTATTTTTTGAAAATTGTCACAATTGCACTCAAAAGTATTTTAAGGATCCTAATTTTTTTTAAAGGATCTGTTCTAAGAGAAAAGCACTTAAAAGTGCACCCAAACTAATCATAGTTTGAGAATCTTGTGCACAAAAATCAATTAAAGATCTAATTTTGAGGTAAAGATACATTCAGAAACAAATGGACATACCACACTTTTTCTCCTCTCTATGTTACAAAACAAATAATTTGGATGTTGTAATGAATGCTAAACATGCTGACAGTGACAACTCTCCACTCTAATAGAAAGTATCGTTTAACAGTAAGAAATATTTAATGAAATATATAGCCTTCCCACATAATCAGGTAAGGACAACAAAATACAAAAATTATTGTTTACATATTTTAGGAAAAATGTCTTGATTTCTGTCAAAATTACTTAACAACCACTCTTATTTTAAAATGGCAAGTCATACAGAAACTGTGCAAACAGGTAAACACGGCTTTTATACATAGTTTGAGATCTTGAAGTTCCTGAATGAGAATGCATGAAAACTGTACTGTAAAAGGGACCTAAGAAATTAAACAGCTAATTTTCATCTCTTAAGAACCTATTTTAGATTTCTGGAAAAGAAATTTTAATGCTTAAAAACCCAGTGTTTAGTGTTAAAATGAAAATTTGAACATAAATGTAGAGCCTGTTTCAAGTGTAAACATTTTTAATTAAGACATTCTGAAACTTAGGCACTGGCTTCAGCATTCAAAGACATACATGAAGGCTAGTGTCAACACTCCGACAATATCTACAGTGAGAACGGTTTCTCTAGGCCAACACACTGAAGGTGAACCTAAACAATTCCCTTGTTTTTCCTAAACAACAAATACCCTGAAAATTCCCAGTTTTTCAGGCTCCTTACCACCTCCAATCTTAATTTTAACCGTCTCATATGCTTTTACTTACATAAAGCAACATTTTTCCTTTGATAGAATTATCTTATGAAACTTACTTCTTTGTTATTTTCTTTCATATTTTGTACAGAACTTTCAATATCAAAAATTATAACATCTCTCTTCTCATCATCATCTTTTCCAGGCTCTTCTACTTCCACATGTCTGAAGCAATTTACCACCTGCAAACAGATTCAATGTATCAAAGAAATTAAAAAATATAAATTTGACACTGGCACATTCAAGTATAAGCCAGCACTGCTAGCCAAATTGCTTAATTACGCTCCATGAAGTCATGGAAGTCAAGAGACTCAGGATTCCTAGTTGGGTGAATGTCTGGGAACCCTGGTTAATAACGGCTGAAGGGATAAAAAGCACTAACTGACTGTGATGTGATGAGATTTCACAAAAATAAATCTTAATAGAAGATTACTCCAAGTACTCAATGCCCAACAAGGGTTTGGAGACAAGTTGCATCAACAAAGATGCAACCAAATAGAGTAGATAATGAAAACAAATACAGAATAACCCTGCATTACAACCTTTATTGTTTTCTTAACCCCTGTGAATTCCCTGAGATGTAATGTCACCTATACAAAACATACATCCCCCCCCAATAATTGGATTTGAAAAATGGAACTTTTGCCTTGTAAATTACATAAATTTGCCAGAATATGTGCACAAAAAATAAACTATCTCAGTTGACCTCAAGATACCTGGCTTAACACAGTCTCAACAAGCTTGGAAATTCCATCCAAGTACAAAAGAAGACACAGATGAATCAACAGCAAATTAAATTAAAAAACGATAAAAATGTTTCAGATTTGATAAAACTTGATTTTCAATTTTTTTTTTTTTTTTTTTTCACCTGCTTATAGTATTCAAAGCAGTTCTACCTCTTTAAATTTTCATTCATTTCATATCTTAAGCATTCTATTCTGCTGACGCAATTGCTCATAATTAAAATTGTGTTGTTAATGTTGGTCTCTATAGATTTGGAAAATCTCCTGCAAATGTTTGGCAACAATCATCATTGCCCAATTGATTAAGCACTTCTTTATTCTTATAAGCTAATTGCTCCACTACCTTCTATTTCCTTATTTTGTTATTTCGCTATGCTTCCCTCTTTTAAACATTTCTAAGTACCTCGTGCAGTTGCTCACTTTCAATCAGTTAATATTAGCTCAGCATTGCAAATGGTTGTCACTTGTGTTATTAAGCATTCTTGACGAGTATGCACTACATGCTTTTGTGTTGCAGCAACTCCTGCAACTGTCAAAACAGTTCCTAAGAATTCAATCTTGCAGTAGAGCAGCACAGTTAGAACAAAAGGCAAAGCAGCCGTCACATCCAACACACACAATTTGGATATGATAAAATATAGTGTCTGTCAAAATGTTTTCAACATTTGGAGTTCACAATATAGAGATGTCCAATTTGATGATTGACGTCTTCCATTAATCAACTTCTGTGCATCATAAATATACTAAGTTATTAATTGAAATATCAAATTAACTAGGACTCAGAAAAGTGAGCTTTTTCTCAGTAATGTTGACTGACAAGTCAACTGTGTACTAAAAATAGTATAAGAGGGAGATCAGGGAAACGTCACCAATAGGTGTTGCAATTTGCCAGAAAAATAATCATGTTAGGGTTGCAGTTACAAATGTTTAAAAGAGAATGCAATATACAGATATGACGGCCCACTCTGTATTTTGCATTCTCTTTTAAACATTTTTAGCTGCAACCCCAACATGACAATAATTTTAGTCTTCCAACGTAAGCACAGATAAATAAAACGTTACTTAATAACTGAATCAGTTTTAATGGTACAAAAGTAGAACATTAGTCACAGTCTTGCAGAAACCACCACTTAAGATGTTACAGTAGTATGTGCACATTTTTTTGAGATATCATTTTGTTAGATGCGAGGAATAGAGGATTTGGTTATTTCAACACCAGTCATATCAAATCAACTCCAACTCTTTTAGCAATAGTACCTAGCAAATAGCAAGTGAAATAAAAGCCGAAACTATCGTGCTGTCACATCTGCTTGTTACATTTTATTCATAATTCAATTGTTGGTAAAGGAGAGGTAGGGATCCAGGAGCTCAATTAAATATTTGTATATAAAAACTGCAATAAAATAAAAATACTTCACTGCAATAAAATTTACAAAAACTTCAATCTAATAATAATTTTGGCTGTCACATTGTCTCTAATAGCATTTCATGAATATTAAAAAAAGTTTAATGGCTTATAAACAGAAAAATACATCAAAACGGATCTTTATGGATACATGCATGCCTCCCCACCTATTTCATAAAGGGTTAATTATCCAATTTTTGGTTTCCAACTCACAGCTTAAGAATTTCTTGTACGAAGCTCATTTCAAACCTTTTAGAAAAATTTCTCTGTTCTCTTATGATGTATCTTTTACTATAGATCTTCACCATTCCTACAAGGTCTACTTACTTTGAATCTACTGTTTTCTGAATTTTTTTTTCTCTGTTCACGAATTTTTTTTGAGATGTCTACTTTATGATTCAGTCTGGCTTTCCAAATGTCTTCACGTTCATCGACTGGTAAAAGAAGAGATAAATCATTTTCCTGCAAAAATTCAAACAATTCATTAGTCTTCTGCAAGTTGTGGGGCAAGGAGAAATAACCTCCGAAGACGAAACATTACTTGGGCCTTAACAGTCGTAGAGAACTTTAAAATGGTCGCAAAACTATCCTTGTCTTCTAAAATTCCTTCTGATTTCTTTCTTCGTTTACATGCAAAAACCAGTGCCTCAAGTGGTTCTTCGTTGCAGCGGCGTTTAACCCGAAGCACAGTGGCCATTTCGAATCTATTCAAAAGTAACTTTAATTTATTGGAGTGTGTATGTTGCCTCGCCAAACAATATAAATACCACGATCAGTAAAACTTATGTTTTAACACGTGTGACTTTAACTTATCTATCTAGTTCTGTTAGGGTCGTATCAGCAGGTCCGCTTGCCACCAAGAGAGAACTAACGAACAGCACTCGATTGCACCACCTCTGCACTGAATTCGACTGAATTGAACAGGTAAATATTCCTGGCCAAAGGCACCATACACGTTTAACTTGTGTACAATGGTGTATTCCACAACGAGCTCAATCGCCCGACCTTCTTAAACAATACCAGAATAATAGTTTACGGCGTGGGAGAGCATGGAATAAGTATACAAATGTCATTGGAAATATTTGGTCCACGGCTTCTGATTTGTTATATGCCCTCCAGAGAGTATACTATGCCCTCTATATGTCTAGCGCCCTCTATATTCAAGATAGCGTTGTTTTGGTCATATGACAAAAGCAAACCAACAATGAAGCGCGTAAATTTGAAAAGCATTCTCTTCAAATAAATGAACAAAGGTGTATTTCGGGAAAGCTAGTTCATACCGTGAGAGAAGAAAAAACACTCTAAGAGAGAAAGAAACAGAATTTAATGAGCAAGATACTCAACAATCGTAGATGAAGAAAGGAACGACTGATATTATCAGATATGAAACCTAAAGAACACGAAAGTAAACATAAAGAGCCCGAAAGTGAAACGAAGAAACAAAGACATGAATCATTTAATCTTAGTCCTGACCAGCAACATCCAGACATCAATAGCTTAACTCATTCGTTAAAGGGGAAAATGTTAATTACTAAGAATCGTAAACAACAGTTAGCGGATGACGCATTTAAAAATTCAAGATTCATTTTATTATACTTTGGAGCATCCAACTGTAAGGGATGGACTTCCATTTTGCAAAATGTTGTGAGGGTATGTATTAGTATTAGCAAGTTAAGGTTACTAATGATTTTGGATGGTTACTAATTTTCAGTAACAGTGGTGCCCAGTGGGGGAGGGGGAGCAGCTGGGGAAACTTGCTCCAGGCTCCGACTTAATTGGAACTCCGAACTTTTTTAAATTTAAAACAAATGAAAAATCTTTACTTCAAATTCAAATTAACTGCACGGAGAAAACAATTACATAAGTGATTGAGAATATTTATTTTAAGGGGCTCTGTGAATATACTGCCCCAGGCCTCTTTTGTTTTCTGTGGGCGCCTCTGTTCATAAGAATTTCATAATAAAATATTTTTTTCCAGTGTTACCAGGTGGAACCAAGCATTTGCAATACAACTACGCTGCAAAACATTTTAAATGTGAGATGAAAAAATATCATGTTTTCTTTAGAGCGATATTTTTTTTCAAAACATCGATATTTAAAAACGTCTTCTCCCGTGATATAAATAAAAATTACAGTATTTAATTTTTGGATTTCAATTTGTGGATAAATCAAACTCAGGCACTGCCATTGTTTAACTCATCACGGCGTGAAACCATTTTCTATTTGCAAACCTTTCTTCAGTTTTACAGGTTTTACCCTAAATTTATTTGGGGAAGGGGATATTCACCTAGGGCGATAAGGAAGGAGGGAGAATCCTTTAGCAGTAATTTTAAGGGAGGGACTTGTTGGGATGTTCGGCTATTAGACTTGTAACAAAATGTTTAGTATGTTTCATACCAACAGTAGTTAATTGATCGAAGAAAGTGAATACGAGATATTTACCTTAAAGATGAACAGATATAAAGACAAAACCATCAAAATCTTTTACAATCTCCTCTTACAATGATTACCTCCAACACTGTCTTCTGAACAAAAATCTAGCAATTGTAAGCCAAAGCTATGTATTCAACATGTATAAAATTACCATTTAAAATAACTATTATCCACTATGGTTATCTAAAGTCAAACTTTATAAAACAGAGATCAGTTGGAAAACCGGGATCATTAGGGTTGCCAGAAATGTTTTGAAAAAATAGTGAAGGGGGGTATCTTTGAATAATAATGACACATTCTCCTAATTGTTTAAAACTCAGCTAAGTGTAAGTTGAGCTTTGCTTTTACGTACAATAGAATAAATCTTTTATACGTTCAAATCTTGAAATAAAATTCTCTGTGTGCATTAGGGCCAGCACCAGGGAGTTCGTTAAAGTAGTATGTGCATGAAGGCATTTATGAATCACACTTTTAGATTACGTTTCCAGTGTTGTGCTCTTGAACAAAGTCACGTATTACGAATAGTTACCAAACTAGGACAACTGCATGGACCTGCGCAATAACCAGGATTTGTATTAAAGTCAGCTCTAATCAAAATTAAAAACTTGCACAAATATACACTAAAAGCTCTACTAACACTGATTCTCTCATACAGTAAGCTATTTTCTCGTCATTGGATAAGATCTTTATGCATGTTCACGATTGTCATTTTTTAATTAGTGAATAAGAAATAGAAACAGTGAACAGTTCACTAAAATAGTGAACATCTGACAACCCTGGGGATCATACAAGGGTACAAGTGTTCTAATAATCCAGGCGCGGATCCATGGGGAGGGAAATGAAAGAAAATTCCCCCTAAAATATTTCTGTAAATATTAATTTTAACTTGACACGAAACTTTCAAGCAAAAATATTTTCGGATAATCATTGAAACGAATAAAACATGAGCTGAGTGTTGCCTGCGACATTTTACAAAATCTGTAATGACACATTCCACCGAAACGTTTTTAATTTCCCCTCCCAAAATTTATCTTTGGATACTCCGCCCCTGAATAATCTCTGACCATCTACTAACAATAATCAGTTTCGAAATGAAAAGTGTTCACCCAAGTGTTATAATATACCAACACTATCTTTAATTAATGTCTTTCTAGAGGGCGTTGCCCTCTTATAAACTTTGCCTAACGTCCGCGTTTGAAAATTCTCCAATCTCATAATGTAATAAGATGTCTTATGGTACTTATTTCGTAAATAACCTGTATGATAATTGTTTTCGTAAGAAATTGTGTTCCGGAAGATTTTGTAATAGACATAATTTTTTCCTTCTTTACGCTCGTTGTCGCTTTTACCACTCGTATCATAAATAACTATCAAGTTATTTATGATACGAGTGGTAAAAGCGACATTTTGTTTTGCTGGTAGGGAAGATTGCGACATGAGGCCGATAGGCCTTTAATTTAATTTTAATTCGAGTATATAAATCACTTAATGAAACATTTAAGTCAGTAGGAGCTGAAGCGGCGAGAAGAAAGTATTTTGCTTTCTTTGATGCATTCACAGATATATCTGAACACTTGAGCATTGTCACACTTTTAGCAATGATGCTAACTCGTGAGGCTACAACAGCACATACTTTCTCGAATTATTTTTCACTGCTACATTCCATGCTGTTCCAGGCTGTCCATCAATTATATAACGAAAATTCAGAGTATTCTGAATACCCCCTCTCCCCCCATAACGCACCTGTAGCACTCGCTTGAACCCCCACTAAATAATTTCGAAACCCTTGACCCCCTAAGAGTCCCTCATTTACAAGTAAAAACAAATTATAAATCAGTAACAACGAGTTGTTTTGATTTTACTTGTATCAAAATATATGACTATTAAAGTCAGAATTAATCGGCGATGCGGTTGGTACATAACAATGAGATTGGGGACAATTTTTTTTAATGAAGGAAGGACGCTTAGGCGAGAAATTTCTGACAAGCCGTGCACACGCCGTTGTGGATGACACATGGGCCTTGACAGTGGCGTAGCGTGGGTGTCAGCCACCCGGGGTGGAAGAAAATATCGCCGCCCTCTTATTTAGGTATTTCAATTGAAACAACTAAAATAGCAGTAATTTTAAAAATTGGAAAAAGTTTTACAATATAATAATCACATTTATTAGAAAAATTCTTATACGTATGCTACTTACATTGATATAACAGGTATAGAACACTTGTGATTATACTATGACGATCGACAAGATTAAGATATTGGCGAATTGTATGTAAAACACAGCTCGACTTCCAATTATAACTAGAACGATACTGTAACTATTTATATTTTTATTGAAAAATAATATAATTGTTAGAATTAAAACAAAACTTCTGTCTTTAACTGTTGGCACATCGGCGGCCAAAATTAATTCAAATTTGGCGCCGTACTTTGAAATCTATCATTTATAACAATTCCATGGTTCTAATTAACAGCAAAGAGCATGTATTTTAAACGTCCCGCATCTGACCTTTTTCTCCAAAAACGGCGCGTTTGCTTCCAGAGAGAAAGACAAAGACATCGTTCGTATGAAACTTAAGAAGGACAAACAGTTGAAGAGTTGAACTGCATTCATAGACGCTCGTGAGATCGCGCCAGATACTGTAGATACAGAGGAGTGTCAACATTCCCAAAATTAAACGCCATTCCACATGGAGGCGCATTATTTAAAAAGGTGGCCGAACACCGTTCCGCGGTGACTCAACCCGCCTTGCTCGAGTAAAAAACCGTCAAGATGCACGTATATATGCTACCGACTATCAATTTATTATGTAGGGTTGGTATTGCGACCTCAGCTGAGAGTTATTGTGGTCGCTCCCATTGTTGGGACTTCGAGGAAATACAACGACTATATATTCATACGGCGCCACAAGAGGCAATTGTTGGAGAATGTTTCAGCCGTGCGTTTGCACAAAAGATCGCCCTGAAGAAATTGTTTTTGACTGGTGACAGTAGCGTGTGTTTGGGCGCGTAAAAGCTTATAGTGAGCTGGAATTGCATGTCGCACGAATAATAACAGAAAACAATTGTCTGTTTGTCTAAGGAAATATTGACAACTTCTTCCATTATCAACAACTTTCACGCTGAGATAAACTAATAGTTCTCAAATAATTGCCTTTCAGAATTTTCCCTGGTTCCAAGCCAGGAAGTTGTGGCCACGCTTTGTGGGTAACCCAATCCAGCATTCTGTGGCTCTCCAAAACAATTTACCTAAGCTATATCAATATAGCAGCGTCAACATTAACAAATACTTAATTCGTCTACTTTTTTTATTCGTTTTCTTTTATCGTACTATCAATGACTACAGCATACACGAGATACTCATTGTTGATCTTCAATCATTTTTTTATCCATTTCAATTTTGAAAAATTCATATCACAGCTGGCATTGCTTATGGCAATTGAGAGGAATATTCAAAGCATTATCATATTGGACAGAGTATCTTCCAGCTTGGATTTCACAATACATTTTAATAATTAAAGTGGACCCACATTCATTAATTTATTTTCGTTGTCTGTGGAAGCAATAAAAGCCCGCAGTGGAAGTCCAGCTTGAAATCCTGCTCGTCAATTTTGTTGACGTTCCAGCTTGAAGTCCTGCTCGTAACCAGGGCCCGACAATAAGAGTTATTGTGTCGGAAATTTCCCTGTTTTCTGACGCATGATTTCATGACATTTTCTTCTTACCTACGAAAGGGCGAGAAAGTAAAATGTATGTGTTTTTATTTAAAGATATACTTTTGAAGAACAAATTTTATTCAGAGGAAAGGTATTTGTCTTCAACACTGTTATTGTAGGAAGACGTCGAAAATTTTGAACTTTTGCAATTTTCGAAAATTTATTTATTTCAACGATACTGATCTGCGCCGTTTCTAAAGCGTCCTTTACCCTTTAATAAAAAACTCAAGAGCCACTTTGAGAAAAATTTGAAAATTTCTTGGAGGCTTCATGTAAAGTACCTCCAAACATGAAAACATCAAATTCAGAAGCCAGTCCAATTGGCTGGGAAATACCAATTTCGTTGAAAATCCTCCGCACGGTTTGGGCGCTAGTGTTGTGCACAGACAGACGAGCAAACGTTTTGCCATAAACGAATTTTTCGATATCAAAGATCCACAGAACGTGAATTCTGACTACATAACGTGTTATAGGAAGTAATACACTATATAAAGGAAGGCGAATTATCCTGTTATTTGCTTAAGGGATCTACAATACCTGCGAATTTTTCTGCCGGAAAGTCGCCGTTTCACTCTGCAGCATTCGTAACATACTCTATATTATATATGTAGTATGTGAGAAAGTTCATGTCCAAATAATGATTTTCCTGAAGAGACGAACGTACGACAGAAAGAACTATATATCACAAAATCAATCAATGCAGAGTGTGATGCTTTTACAGAAAATAATAATTCAAATAGTATATTCTAATAAGATAATATATTAACACACGTTTTTCGCTCATTCCTTTACTATCAATAACATTATTTAGTGACTGATGTAGTTTATTACACGAATACATCAACTGTATCGCATGTTACATTTTCTTATTTTAGATTGCTGCGGACAAAGGAGTGATCCTGGATGTTCTTTTCGTTTCTTTTGATGATACGGAGGAAGAATTTTGGAGATATTTTATTAAAGAACATGGAAATTGGTGGGCAGTTCCATATCGAAGTGAATTATCAGTGTGAGCTTCAAAACATTTGAGATGACCCCTAATGATATATATATATATATATATATATATATATATATATATATATATATATATATATATATAAAAAATGTATGCACACTTTAATCCTAAATAACTTTTTTATTGAAACTTTAAAAATACACATTACCCGCTAATTTCTCAAAATGGGAAGCCAAATAAAAATGGAATATGCCATCTAAATACATCCTATAAAACGCTAAGGAAAGATGTCGAATACTTTTATACGAAACCACAGGCACAAAATCCCGTAAGTGTATTATTGCTGCATTACCCTTCATAACTCCGAAATGATGCATCCTAGTCTTAAAACCGGTTTTTGTGCCTCTAAGGGACAAAGGCTGTGCTTTTGTTTACAGTAATGTACAAAATGAGATATTTTCGGACGTTAGATAGTCATATTTATTAAAATTCCCTTTGAGCGAATACTCGGGGGCAAACATATTACAATTAGTTAAAATTTCAACAATTACATAATTATTACAAACAGTTACAATTAAAATTAGAAGTTGAGAAATCAGTTCTAATTAATTTGTAGTTATCTCTAAATTCACATTTTGTCCTTATTTTCTTTTGAGTTATAGCTTATCTATCACTTCACTACACTACACTAAACCAGACTTCACTGTAATTATCTAAATAAATAGCATTATTTTTTAAAATAAAGATAATTCGTTAATAATGATGATAATATCATTATTAATAGTGATGATCTAAATGAAATTAAGCTTATTTTTTAATTTCACTACTTTAGAAGGAAAGGTTTCGAGTGCTTTTGCAGGTAGTTTGTTCCAATCTATTATAACACGATTCACAAAGAAGAACTGTCTTTATCAGTTCTTTGCTTACTATATCGTATTTACCAAGAATAGTCTAGTTTTATAATATGGTTTCTGTAATCTTTTGCCGATATCTGCCCATGCTGTGTCCCCTCTGTTCGCCTTGTAAAATAGACATAAACGCGCCTTTCCTTCTCTTAACTGACTCCCATACTTCATCAAACAGCGCGCCCATGATTTGCAAACTTTCCGGTCCGTTTTTTGATTTTTAACTAAAGCCTTGATCTGCCAGTTTTTGAATAGGTCCCAGCATGTCACTCCGTATTCTAAAATAGGACGAACAAGTGTAGTATGTGCTAAGGATCGGTCATTTAAACTACTGATTTTTAGAAAATGCATTGCAGCGCCCTCCAGGATGTTTTAGCCATATTGTTAATGTGATCCGACCAACCAAGTTGCTTCGCAGGACCAAATCAAAATACTTACTTTTTTACATGAGGTACGTTAGTATCTAACTCATAATTGGAGCGTAATTTGAGCAAGACATGGTAAAGCAAATGGATTTTCTCTTTTCGGGATTTAATTCTATCTTATTTCTGCACGCCTAGTTCCATAAACCGTTTAGATCGTTCTGTAGAATATTTTCATTCTTACACGAGCCAATACTCATATATATTATGCAATCATCGGCGGAAAGTCTAATTTCGATTTTATTCCAGTTGCAGTGTTGTTAATGAACGCTAAGAAATGCCCTAACACACACCCCTGAGACACCCCAGAGTTTACATCGGCTTTGGATGAATATTAATTCTCTATTCTGAGTGAGTGCGCCCTGTATGAAATTCTTTAATCCACAAGATAATTCGATGGTCTAATCCAGTTTCCACAACTTGACAATTAAAAGGCAATGTAGAATAAGATCAAGTGTCTTAGAAACATCTAATATTATTGCATCGACCTCACTCCCTTCGTCTTGTGCAGGGATGTCCCACTGGCGGCCCGCGAAAGGTTATTAGTCAAAGTGAAAATCCTGTGCAACCATGTCGGGCGAGAACATTGTGCCCGTAGCAAACGTGCCCTGCTAGAGTCCCCCCCTTTAATGTAAAAATATGTGAAGTATACATTTTAGGATTCTTTTCTAGTAAATTCAGAAATTAAAAATAATATAAATTTTATTCACTGCGTTATGCATGATACGGTCTGATATCACGCATGGTTCCATCCCACCCGTTTCAGAGCCCCCGACCAAATTGCCAACAAACATTACCGGGAAGTCAGGTATGGATCGCTCGAGTAATGAAATTTTGGCCCGAAACCATATTAAAGGTTTTAGATGTGGCCCTTGAGGCCTTACAAGTTGGACATCCCTGGTGTAGTGAATCTGCAATGTCCTGGCATACAGCCATAGTCTGGCTGTCGCACTATTACCCAGGACGAAAACCGCGTTGATTTTCAAATTTTCAATTAGTTTTCAGTGGCGACTCGTGAACAAATGTTCAGGGAAGGCAAAGCTGATTGCTTAACAGCGAGGAATACCGGGAAGGGGGCATGGGGGCCATGCTCTATCTCAATCCATTTTTTTGTGATTTTAATCAATTTATTGTAAACAATTCAAATCAATTTGTTCAAAACAAACCGACATCATTACATTCCAAAGCATTATTTTCATGAAGCACGCGCAGACGTGACTTCAAGATATTCAGATTCTAAAAACGTTTTGCGAGTTCATGTTGCTCTAACAATAATTCAGAAATCGAATTCAATTTTTTTACCGTCCTTTAAGATTCACTGAATTACATTAGTGGTTTTTTGACATTTCATGTTATGTATTGCTTTTGACAATTTTTTCATGTCGAAATATCCATCTTTATTCCAAGTACTTTCCTTAATTGACACTAAAACACATGGCCAACAATAAAACTTAACTTTAGCTTCATTACCTGTTTGTACCATTTGTGTAAATCAAACCACGAAGAATTGAATTTTCTTGTATTTTTCTCGCAAGCACAATGTATGGACAACCGTACGTATCGTGGGAATAGGTCGACCATTCTCCAGAATTTGTCCCTTTTCTACATCGTTAAGATGAGAAAACGGTGTACGTAGTAGTTCATTCACTGCATCTATCATAATATGAACGTAAAATTAAATTTAAATATAAAAAATCATTTAACACTAATAATCCTCAGCATACTAATTTAAAATGAAAAAATAAATATTTCCTAAATAATAATTGTTTTCTCCGCTTGTTAATTCAACAAAACAATATACACACGCGCTACGCGGCTTGCATGTGAGTGGAAATCGGAGTCTTCCGTGCGGGTAGGCAGCGAAAGAATTCGCTGGCCTACGCACAACGCGCATGCGTCAAGTATTGATAGTTGCGTCCATGTTCCTCCCTTCCTACGCCTACCAATGATGCCAAAATATATTCGGCCAGCCAATGATGCCTTACAATATTATTCGTACGCACTATGCGAGAAAGTAAAATAATTAAAAGTTAATAAATAATACGATACTAATAGCGTTTGCAAACAAGTGCAAATAGATCGAAACATTATGGTATTGTAATATTCTTCAAATATATAAAAGTATTAGTGTATATTACCGCGAACGAAAGGCATCCGTCATTATCGCCTTCCGTTGTATTGTGGCGTAACAACAATGTGTTACAGCCAACAATGACCGCTCATCCAGTCGTTTTCACATTTAACTCACAATGAAAGAACGCAATTTAAAATGAAATAACAAATATAATATAAATATAATAAATAATAAAATCAAGTATGAAATAATGTACAGATAGTTTCGTAGTAACTACGTAGTAGCATCCAACTGCGTAAATTGGGAGCGGGTGACTGAAGGCTAGCAATCTTGATTTCATATTTATTTCAAATAGGTTTTAAACAATTTCCCAAATATTAATTTGTAAACGAATAACAAAATCCCCAATGTAAGAAACGAACAAAAAAATATCAAATAATATACACTTTCTAAGTTACGCAGCAACCAACTGTCTCAAAACACTAGTTAAATTACCATCACAAAGTGCAGGATTTTCAGAGCGAGCAATTAAGTTTGACTCAGAATTACTAAAAAAATACTCATATTTTTGAAAAAATTAACGTGACCTTATTTGAAGGTTTATTTTTGCTGAACATATTTCATTAAGAAAAAAATGTATCTTCATAATTGTAGTTGTAAGAAGACGCGAAAAAAATTACGAATTTTTTCAATTTTCGAAAAATCAGGATTTTTAGCGAAAATGAGTGCTACGATAGTCTCTTAAACGTCTTTTAGACTATCCAACAACAAAATTTAATCAAAATCAATGGCGCCAATTTTCTTGAAAATTTCTGAGGGGCATCATGTAAAGAACCCTCCAAAATTAAAACGGTTTCACATTCAAGGGGCCATTCAAGGGGCATACATACCATCAGTCAGATCGATCTGAGAATAACAATTTTGGACAAAAGCATCTGAAAGGTTTAGCCGTTAGCGTTGCTCAGACGTTTTGCCGACAATCGATTTTTCGGTACCAAGGACCCACAGAACATGGATTTAGCGGTACCACGTATTAGAGGAATTTTGTTCTCTAAATTTGGCATCTGGGTTTTTCACTTTCTTTTGCCAGGCCCCTGTAATGAATATTTTTCTGCCGAAAATTCGCCGTTTTCAGGCATTACATAACTTTCTCTCTATCGCGGTAGGGGTAGCGAGAAAGTGTAATTATTAAATATTTTTAAACCCACGAATAAAAATGAATAAGTTTAACAGGATTCTCACTGATATCTATTCTGTGGCATTTCAGTAGGTAAGTAATGAATCGACAAAGGAATTCCATCTACTAATATTAGATTCTGTAGAACTATTAACATATAGTTTCTTGTTTAATATATATGTATTGTGTCGAGGCAGATATCTAGGAATCTGTAAAATGTGAAGCCGGCATGGCCTGTCGATATCCTTGGAAAAGTATCTCTCTTTGTTTCACTCTTCAAAATATTCTCAAATATTCTTTCAGTTAAAAACGAATAATTAATTCACAGTGTAGCTAAACGCACATCGCATTTCATAAAGTTTTGTGATTCGTTTTAAGGATATTACTTCAGTATTTTCTTAAATGCATTTCTATTATGTTCTTGAATTGTCAGATTTAGAAATGTGCAATAGTATTACAATATCTCGTTGAAGAGACAGCTTGACGCGGGTTATACATTAAAGATAATACTTGTAAGTTGAGGGTTAAAAAGTGTGCAAACATGTTTTTTTGAGTGTATCTGTAAGACTTATCCCTAAATGGAGTTTCATAGCTTCACTGAAAATGGTTTGTCATTAAAGTGCAAATATTTGATTCCATTGAGACCTTCTGTTATCCCGACACCGATTGAACTATAGCTATATTCTATGTATGGAATTAAACACGTATTCGTGACTACAACAATAATATAAAGACAATCCATTTTCAGTAACAATGTGATGCATAAACAATGTTACATAATCTTGGTAACAATTTTTTAGTAAGTCAAGCTAAGCCCGATCCAATTGTTAGCTCACAAAGTGTGTTTCATCCCATTTTCTTCATACTCACTCTTCTTTTCACTTATCTGTCATAACTTTATTTAATTTCAGACTATTGCGATATGAATTCGACGTGTCTTCAATACCCTTCATTCTGCTCATGAGGCCTAACGGAGAAATAATTTCTAGAAGAGTTGTTCAAGACCTGCAAGTAAAGGAACCTGAAGAAGCTCTTACGACATGGTATTGGGTTTAATGTATCTACTATTTAGCTCTCAGATTTTTACTACTACAGACTATTTAGCAAGAGACTTTTTCATTAATTAAGCATTTAATTTCTCTAACTTATATCCAAAGACTAACATTTCCATCGATATTGTTGGCAAGTTATGGCACACTTCACTATTACACAACGAGCATGCCTTGATGTCCACAGTCGCGTCGATGTTCCCATGAGTTTGACGTCCGAGTAAAGGACGGAAAGAGACCATGTGCGAATACACCGAGCAGCTCGCGACGACTGCAGTCAATCAAAATGATCTTCCTACTACAATTTTCAGATTACAGTAGATTTACACATTACAGTAATTTACAGAAACCGACACATAGCGAGACTTAACATTCTTGAAATTTTTTAAACATGTTTACAAGCCTTTGAATCCAATATTGTTTAAACTGCGCAGTTGATGAAATAAAACCGATTTTACAGACGAGTTCTATGTGATTGTCGGAGACCCTTCAGAATGACATTAAATAATACTGCAGAGTCAACTGGCTTTACCTCGAAAACCCATCGGAATAAAACACATTCTCGTATAAACATTTTTTTAGAATGGCTAAGACTGCGACATAAAATATTGACATTCCCCCGGGACAACTGTAAATAAAACTCATCACTTTTCGTTTTTAACAAATTATTGTGATAAATGCCCGGGGCCCCGGGCATCTACTCGTTCCCGATATATCTGAAAAATGCAAACAATGACCAGCCGAAAATTCTACAGCGAAAAGTGTTAGCCACTGCTCACCGGCAGAATTGACTTCCACATGAACATTGTGATAACTAAAAGGTTTTACGATTTTTACTTTCTCGCTACTGTTACCGCGGTAGAGAGACAGTTATGCAGTGCGCGAAAAAACTGCGAATTTTCAGCAGAAAAACTCTTATTATAGGGCCCCGGCAACGAAGAAGTAGATAAATCTAAAATGTTAAATTGAGAAAAAAAATAACACATGGTGTAGCAAGAATCCATTTTTTGGGTCTTTGATATCGAAAAATCGATTGACGGCAAATCGTCTGTCTGTGAACAACGCTAGCGGCTAACCCGTTCAGCTTTTTTCCAAAATTAATAATCCCCAATCAACCTGGCTATTGTCGTTGCCCTGAAAATTAAAAAAACATTTCAATTTTGGGGGTTACTTTACATCAAGCCCCTGGAACATTTTCAAAAAAATAGCTCCAACGTTTTTGATTAAACTTCGTTATTGGACAGTGTGAAAGACGTTTAAGAGAATGACGCAGGTCACATGTGTAACGGTCCAATCAGACGCCTCCAAAATAAATACAAAACATTGAATTAGGACTAAAAAACACTTTAATTTCGTATGTTTATGAAAACGAAAACATGTGAAGGTCATGATGGAAGATGTCTTCTTTAATTAATTGATATTCTAAAGAACTGTGCCCAAAATAGACTGTAGAAATAAATAAATAAAAGCAGGACATATTTATAAACAATGACACGTCGCAACCATGTAATGTTTCATAAATAAATGAGTTTCCATGATAATCAATTAATTTTCCATATTAGGAATGAGACAGTCGAATGTTCTCACAAACATGACGTACGATTAGTGATAAACGTTAAAATAAGAAAAGAAGTGATTAAAATTTTTTGGAATTTATGGTAACGTTCAAAGGCTAATAAAGACAATATAATATGAAACCGAAAGATATAAAGAAACAGTAGCATTGTTAGACAAGAGTTGTCTTTTGTTTTAAACTACGCGGTATGGTAGAAAAAAATTGAGATGTGACGGAGATTCCGTCGTGAAAGCATCGTGTGGTTTACGGACGATTACTTATGAGATAATCTCGAGTTGCCGTAGTGGACGCATCGCGTGTTGATTTCCAAGTTTCTAAATGTTATGAAGTTAATTTTGAAGATGTGACCTGATGTGATTTGCTTTTCTTTGAAATGTTGGGATATGGACAGCAGTGGTAGCCAATCGTCGTGCAGCAAAAAGGGAAGTTTAAAAACATTGTATTTTGTTTTTCTATCATCAAAATTTATAGCAAGGCCAAGATTGTTAGTTTTTAAGAGAAAAGACATGACCATTCACTTTTTAAATTATTCAAACTGGTAAAGTGCACTCGTGTGAATATTGGTAATAATTAATTGTGTGAATGTTCGAAGAAAATATGTATCGTAAATATATTATACATCAATTTTCAAAAGGTATTTTATGTTTGTTCTTTTTTTGTTATGTATGCACATGTTCTGTCACAAGCGAGGTAGAATTCGCTGAAATTTTGTCAAATGAATACGGAATAAACCAAGCCGGTATTTTTATACGGTTTTATGACAGAAATTTCATGGAGTTTTTATTATTAGATAGCAACAACCTGAATGATAGGGAATAATTAAAATATATACTTCTTCCTGACATAATAGTAATATTATTCTCGATTTCCTGTATAGGATCTATTTCGCGAACTCACGATATATAAATTCGTTGGAATGGTGTATCACAAACCGTATTAGGAAGAGGGATGCTATGTAAGTTAGAATTTGTATATTATTTCAGATTTCTTTGTTCGTTTCTTCCATTCGAGCTTTTGTTATACGTTTTAACATTAATATATTAGGAATTATTTAAGACCTATTTTATATTATGTCCTTTGATGGAGGTAAATGTGAAAACGAATCGATGATTTTGCTTAATAAGATGTGGGAATGAAGAGTAACGCATGTAAAAACCGAGTAATTTTGATGAATATAAAAATATGTTTAATTATTATGTTTTTCTATTTACTTTCATTTTCTTGCTATGGGTATCAACCATAGACTAAAGAGGTATAATTCTTTTCTTATTGATATCAACTATGCTAAGTGGCAAAATGTGTATCCCATACAAATTAGCAGCCATTGTTACTTCTGGAACCCATTGTTGTAATGCCGCGCTGATAACAGAAGGCTGTCTGCTAGTGACGGCTGTCTTTCGTTCGCGTAAATATAAACTTTACTTAAATCATTAAATTTTATTTTCGGATAAAATACACATCGCGCATCGTTGATACATTTATGTAGAACGTGAATATACTGAATGCAGTGGCAGAAAGCTTTTTTCGTTTAAGCATTTGAATTAAAACTAGCTGTGCTGAAACACCCGTTTCTCGCGTTTAGTAATGGTTATGTAATACTATTTATACCAAAATTTCTCTGCTAATTAATACAACTCAGTCATCATTTTTTGTAAAACTCATTTGAAATCGTAGAACACTTTGTGCAAAAATTAAATAGTTTCAAGCAACGTATTTTTTATTCAAAACTTTAAATGAAAATATATTTCTGGCAGGGTATTCACGAACATATCGGTTGAGTTTTTTAGCCTTAGAATATTTTTCGTAAGCAATATGCGAGAAAGTAAAATAATTAAAAGTTAATAAATAATACGATGCCGATATCGTTTTTAAAGAAATACAAATAGATAGAAAATATGTAACAGTAATTATTACACACTATGGTATTGTAATATTCTACAAATATATAAAAGTATTAGATTATATTACTGCGAACGAAAGGCAGCCGTCATTATCGCCATCTGTTATCAGTGCGGCGTTGCAACAATGGCTTACAAGCAACAATGACTGCTAATTCCTGTGGGATACACATACTGCCAATTGTCATTTTTGATTCCGCAAGAAAATGAAAATGCATAGATAATATAATAATTAAAAATAATATTTTTATATTAATCAAAATTATTGGATTTTTACATCCATTACTCTCCATTCCCACAGCGTATTAAGCAAAGCGAAATCATCTATTCGTTTTCACATTTAACACAAAGGACGCAATTTAAAATGAAATAACATAACTATAATATAAATGTCATAAATAATAACAATAAAATGAAATATGAACGAATATACAAATTCAAACTTACGTATTCTCACAGCCTGAACCAGTGAAAAACTACTGATAGACAGTGACTATTCACTGATTGTGTCATATAACCTGAATTGAATAAAAATCAGTGAAAAACGGGTCCACTTTTTGAATCAGTGAAATCTGTGGCAACTAATTGAACCAGTGGAATAAATAGCTGTTGCAATCAGTGAAAGTAAGGCCTCACTTATTTGAATCAGTGTAGTACCACATCGCTTCTCCAGTACTGTAATGTACAAACCCAAAAATACCACTACTGAGAAATCACTGTATTGCTTTAAACAAATGCTTTAAAAACATACACATTTAATAAATACAATTTAATAAATATATATCTGAATTTGAAGTGTTTTCCCCTTGATTTCTCATTAGAAGGATTTTTGGGTTTGTGCAGTATAGTACAGGGGTAGCGACATATTGTGTAAAGAAAGTCGAAGTTAATTAGACACAAATTTGGGAAATGATCTACTTGAACAGTAATGCCATAGAATTCGACTGCGTAGCAACACAAGTCATTTTATGTTCATGAAGCGCAGTAAATTGGAAGCGGGTGTCTTGTGTTTGTCGCCAAATTACATAAAAAATATTTTCGTGCCTTCCCGTCCGTATTTTCACGCAAAATTACGGGAAAGTACACAAAATTTCAAAAAATTGTACCTGACCTTATTTCAAAATCTACCTTTAAGGAGTAAATTTCATTAAGGGAAACATTTGCTATCGTCATAATTGCAGTTGTAGGAAGACGCCAAAAAAATTGATTTTTCACTTTCCGAAAAATCAGAGTTTTCAATGAACATGAGACTTGTACCATTTTCCTATCCAACAACAAAATTTAATCAAAATCGATGGAGCCATTTGTTTTTAAAATTTTTAAAATGTCTCAAGGACTTCATGTAAAGTACCACCAAAATTAAAATATATATTTCAAATTCCAGGGACTGCGACATCAGCCAGATTATTCCCGGAATATTAATTTTGGAGAAAATCGGCCGTACGGTTTAGCCACTAGCGTTTTTCACAGATGGACAGACAGACGGACGGACAGACGTTTTGTCGTCAATCGATTTTTCGGTATCAAGGACCCACAAAACATGGAATCTGGCTACACCACAAGTTAGAGGATTTTCTCTAAATTTAGCATCTGGAATTATCAACTTTTTCATTGCCAGAGCTGTGAAAGAGATTTTCTGCCGAAAATTCCCCGTTTCTTCGCGCAGCTTTACATAACTTTCTCTCTACCGCTATAGCGGTAGCCAGAGAGTAAAAAATGTGTTTTTCACGCTTTGTTTGTTTATGAATTTTTCAAATGGTAGTTGAAAAGTAAGACAAATTGTCGTATTATAATATTATATAGCTATTGCGATAAAGTACGTGCTGGTCTAGCACCACGAGTTTTCTTTTACAGGCAGACAATGCATACTTGCATCGGTTCTTACCACTTGCATTTTCGCTTAAAATCGAGGCCATTGTGTGTGAGATAAAACTCCACTTCCAGCACATTTGACTTGTTTTCGCCTTCGCGTTAACCTTTCAACTTTTTCCAACAGTTTTCACAAAAGTGTCTGAACGTTCGACTGCAAACATTACTATCTTCAGGTCTACTATAGATCTGGCTTGATTGGAAACTAGAAATTCGAAAGGAATCTCTTTGTAAGTTAAAAATAATTATGTTGTAGTACTTAGTTTTCATTATGAAGGTGAGGACCATATTGAATTTCATATGTGACTATGTGTGACGTTATTGATTGTTAATTTTCAAATCCAATGTGTACTAGAACGTTGCAATATATCTCAACATATTTTGTTTTAATTTTTTGTAAGTACAGTAATTTTTATTTGCATCAATAATATTCGAAGAGACATTCGTCCTTTAAAATGGCGATCGTATATGTAATGGAACATTGAACTCGCTATTTCTGAGCAAATTCACGGCTCCCCAGTTACGGTGATAAATCGTCATTCTTACAGTGAATGCATTTCATTAATTATTGTATAATAACGTTGTCTTATTATTTGCTAACAACAAATACATATTAGTATTTTATTATGGACTAATGGTACGATAGTATGATAAACATGATTTCGTAAATTATAACTAATTTAAATATCTATTATAATATGCTCGATTGTTGATGTTACACAGCAACGATGATTTAATTTGCTAAT
This sequence comes from Teleogryllus oceanicus, assembly GCA_964035755.1. NCBI lineage: Eukaryota > Metazoa > Arthropoda > Insecta > Orthoptera > Gryllidae > Teleogryllus > Teleogryllus oceanicus. The sequence goes on along the minus strand of CAXIVR010000003.1, from coordinate 125,456,331 downwards.
TGGTTTCCGGGAACTATTCAAAAGACAAATAGATTTTTTATTAAAACATCTCATATTTTATCCAAAATGTATTATTATCCAGACCCTTATTATTATGGCACAACAGACGATGAGGTGGAAGAAGCAGTGGAGGAAGAAGAGTTTCTTGAGCCACCACCGCCAATCGACTATTCTTTGTCAGATTCATTAGAGGGAAAGGTAATCGTCAACAAATTTCACCGAGCCGAGTATGCGGATAATGTATTCGCCGATAAAAGAATAATTTTATTGTATTTTGGTGCATCATGGAGTGAGGGCTGCGAAAAGTGGCCTGCTATTCTAAAATCTCTCAAGAAGGTATGAAAGAAAAAATGAAAGTTCTGAATAAATGATAAAGCTAAGACACTAACTTTTCCGATAGGACTGTGAGTTGTTACCTATTGTACACTATCTTTGCTACCTGTTCGACAATTCACTTCAAGAAATCGCATTAAGAACGGACAAGTCTGAGTAATATCCTTCGAGAAATCCCAATAAAAAATGATATAATTCTAAGAATATATCCCTTGAGAGTTACGAGATCAGAACATATCGGCAAGCTTTGCATTTATATTTAGCCGAACTGGAAAAACTCTGAGTTTCCTACTTACATTTTCGCTACTTAAGCCATGTTTATAATTCTGAAGATCTTTTTAAAAATTTCGAGTTCAACGAATAGGCTACCGTCGTGTATTATAATTCGCGATCCCTGTTTTTAGTATTTAATGTCATTTGCCATGTTTATTTTCCTTTTGAACCCAGGAACACAAAATCTGAAACTTGTTTAACCTGAGTGATCTGAAAGGAAACCTGGTTACGAATTTTTGGATAATATATATATATATATATATATAATATATATATATATATATATTAATTACAGGGCAAAAATTTGAGTATATGTCATTAATGTTAAATAAGCTTAAATGGATGTATAAATATTACTTTTCTTTCTGTTGTATTGGGTTTCATTTCTTGTTCAGGTTTATTTTTTGTCATCCACATTCATCAATTTCAAAACAATTATGACAACCACATTTTTGGAAAAGTTGTCAGTTAACGTTTCACTGCCCTTGTGCACAAGCTTACTACGAGTTTAACCATATCCATCTCTTTTATACAAAATAAGATAAAAATGCTAAATAATCTCTTTTATTCAAAAATATTATACATACAAATAATATTTTACTCAATTTTCACCTACACATCATTATCCACACTCATAAGATTTACCATGCTATATTCTCAGATTATAGAATGAATTTTCCTTATGGTACCTATCCCTAAAAGAATTTCCTTATCCCTATCGTGACATCTCTAGAACTGAACAGAAATTTCTGCTGTGCCAACCAACTCTGAATTATCGTGACCTACCAACAACATACATTTTTATGATGCATTCTCTATTTCGAAATCCTTTATTATTTTTCCCAGCGGTTCCACTTCAAACTAGAGATTCCCGAACAATCGTCCGGTGGGTTTACCAGGGAGGAAACTTTGAAACTTCGGAAATAAGCTCTTAAGACAATTTTAAGCACGTTTTGTCTAATAAACTTCTTGGATATTCCTAATGGCTGAGCCGCAATGAGTACTCAAAAAGTGGTTAGAAAAATTATTTTCTATGCAAAAATTTGCATTGGAGAAGTATATAAACACTCCAAAAACATGTAAATTGTTGATTTACAAGAGAAGTGAACAAGCTCAGAAAAAATTAACTCAAATAAAATAGCAGTCGAATTGTGTAAATTGGGTCCTTGGATATATATGTAAATATAATTGCAGTATTCATTAAGACTGTTTTTGATAAAATATTTAATTTATTGAAGTGTTACACGAGAGTATATTTTTTTAGTTGTTCTTAAACAATGTGCGTTTTACTTTCTGAAAACTCCATTTTGTGTTGTTTTGTTCAGCAAAACTTTTGCTTCTGCATGGCTGTAAGTTTTTCTTTATTTTGCGAGTGCCCACAATAAATTAAGCTCATTTTTCCCTTTCCGGGCTTGTTTTGGTTTGCTAGTTTTAATGTTTCTCTCTAGGTTTCCCGTAGGACGAAAATTCCTCTCGAAATTCTTTACGTTCCTTGCGAATACAATCTCGAAGAATTTTGGGAGAACTTCGCAACTCATGGAGATTGGTGGGCTGCACCTCACGAATGTGAATTAGCAATGTAAGTATGTTTTAACAAGTATTTAGTGATAAAAAAGAATGCGATGTATTCGGTCAATTTTAACACAAAACATTTCTTTGGTCTTCAGAAATTTGCGTTACGAGTTCGGAGTGACAGCCATACCCAGCATAGTTGTAATGAGAAAGAATGGAACAATTCTCACTAGAAATGGTGTAAAGGATTTGGAAGATTACGGAGTGAACGCCCTTGCAACATGGTAATGGTTGTTTATAAGCGTACGGTGTTGTCTTCACTCACGTAATGAAAATGATTATACTAACCGAACATTTTCTCAACTTTGTTACTTTCAGAGTCTATAGCAATTTGCCAAGACATTCAGGTTCGTCAAGCTGGAACAGCCATGTCAGCACACCAGAATGAAATATGTCAAATGATTTTATTTACAAACTTTTCCTTTAATTCCACAATTAGGAAGTAATTGCTACGAATTTTCGGGGAAAAGGGAACCAATTATCTATTACTAATTAATTGCCACAATTTGGAATTAATTGTCACGCTTTTTCGGGATGAAAATTGGTGTGAGATGGCTTGACGCGTCAAATTTTGGCAATTAATTAGCATTAAATCATTTGAGGGTTTCTGTCAGTCTACGACTGGGAATATACCTTACGTGTGTGCTGACACCCAGCCGACTACCGTTTTTACCACGAAAATACGTTGCAATTAATTAGCAAGAAATCATTTTAGATTTCCGTCGAGCTACGACCGGAATTTAACATGTGTGTCAAGCCAGCTCGCACCCGTTTTCACTCCGAAAATACGTGACAATTAATTCTGAAATGTGCCATTTACGCCATTCCGAAACGTTTCATTCCGGTGTGCTGACATGGCTATTCCAGCTTGACACACCTTAGACATTCCATACATAACTCTGGAAATTATCGATTGTAAAGGTTTGAACCAACATCTTAATCTACTGCAATATATTTTTGAGATGACAGAATGTAATTCTAATGGTAGTTACATTATTTGTTTTAGGGTCTCATGGTAAATACTTTGGTGTAAGTGTTTCATAATTATTAGTTACCAGTCGAAGCCAGGTGTCCTGCTCCCCAGTGGTTGTATATTGAACGGTTTACCACACACTAACATACTTGCGAGCTCCTTGTATCTATAACTATCTAGGTCATTAGTGAGTATTTGCATGGCGGGAAGCGTCTCAGCGTATAAGCTATTAGTTTGTGCATGTACGAACTCCCAACGATACGCTTAAATGACAATGGAAAACGCCACTCCGCCAGAATAGCGAAGGTAATCTCGTGACTTGTGTGACACCCATCTCCAGTCTGCCTTTGTCGCCTACAAAACCAATCATGTGACGGAATGTATTCCCGTCTACAGTGAAAAAAGTGTTGGGAACTCAATGTTTCTAAATCTGAATCTGCGGACTCTAGATATTCTATAGGATCTTACCTTATAGAGTCTCTAGATACGGAAAGTAGCGCAACAGTCGCCATTTAATATCCACTCATCCAATAGTCCCTTCAGGCAGCATTCATGAAGAAAAATGATAACAATTCGAGGAATTAGGGAGATATTCAAGGATATTGATCATGGTTTTGAAGATATTGATAGTTCCCAACACATTATACAGCAGAGTTTGAACTCACATGATAACTAGATATACAAGTAAAATGGAATCGGCGGCACAAAGGAATGCGTTCTACAAAATTTACATGACAAAATAATATGAGTCACATTAATCGAATATATAATTATCTATAAACAGAATGAGTCATGTCAGGTCAAACAAGCATCAGAGTTTTCTTCATAATATTAGCAATAGAAAGCCTGTTTTAGCCTCTGAAACAGATTCCTAAAGAATGAGATTTTGTATTTTTTATTTCGTCTCAGTCTGTACACAGTGCAACTTCATGCGAATTTCTAGGTGCAGTTGTAGGCATGTGAGAGGTCAATACCTTTATTTGTAAACAGCGAGTGCACTGCAATTCTAACGGCAAGTTGTCCGGAAAAGGAATGCGGGCACTTTTATTAAAAAATTTTATAACTCTAGGGATCGTGTAAAGGCAATCTATCACAAAACAAGAAATAATATTGCCCAATAACGAGAAGTTGTGAAAACGAATACGAACGATCTATTTCACAATAGAGAAGTTTGTGAATATCTCTTTCAATATTGTATTTGAAGAAATGTTTAGAAAATTTTCCGAAACTTCTTAACGTAATCTGATAAATCTCACACACTTGCATAATTGACTCTTCAACTATCGTGAACAATAAGAAGCCGTCTGCAGTTCAATGGATAAACTTCTGAGAATCGGAAAAACTTAAGTAGGAGCAGAAAGCAGTCTTAGGAAGAGGCTAAAACAATTTTTTTAAACTGCGTTTATCAAGAGTGATTTTTCCAAGCAAGGTTGTGCAATGTTGTAATGTCGAGTATTTTCACTGAATAGGATATACAAACATTTCACAAGGAGTTTACGTGTACCCACTTTCATTCGATCTATGTGTGAGAAAACCAAATACATGTGTCTTCTATATCCCCCCCTCTTTCCCGCTTACCCGTATATCAGAGGACTTTTAAAATGTTTTCAATGGCGCGTAGAAGGTTTCTAAATTTGAATTTTTGTTTATATCTCGAAAACGGAGCACACTAGCGAAAAAGTTACTACAAACAAAATAAAAGCTATCAAAATTTCATGTGAGACACTTTTATTAATTTTTTGTTTATTTCCAATAGCTTAAGTAATTTGCGACAAACTTTAAAATTGGATGATATTGAAATTCTATGGTTTTATAGTACAGATATTTCTTTACGTCAGAATACAGACGAAAAACAAAAAATAATTTTAAAAATGTATCTTCGAAATTTGCAGGTGGTCGTTTGTTCCGGAGTATTGCATGAAGCCCTGAAATCCAAAATATGAGTAATATAGACCCTAGTCATGGACGACGGCTGCCTTCATTTTTCCGACTGGTGCAGCTTTCCATATTTTTCGTGTTTCATTTTCCTCCATTCCGGATGTATCTTGAATGACAATGCAGAGAAAAATTGTACTTTGACATTTGATTTATAATGTATTTTATTTTTTACAAAATTTAATTGAAACATTGTTTAAATTAAACTTTGTTTTCCTATTACATTTGTTACGTATCGTGAAGAGACCGCAGTTAAGTAGCCGGTATGTTTTCAATAATCACAATGAAAATAAAAAAATATTGAAGTTACATAAATCTTTTGATTCTGTTGAACATTAGTTAGTTGAGAACAAACTTATGTTACGGCAGTATTACATTATTTTGTTTTGTTACCGTCATGTACTAAAGAAGAGAAAACAGAAGTAGTTGGGCGAGTGCCATTTGGTAAAAGACAAGCATGTGTGGCAACTTGTTCCCATCCAATAACTAAACTGAAAGCACTGAACTATGTGTAAATCATGAAGGCTGGTACTGTGCGTAAGTAAACATTCAAATAATGATAAGCATTTATTTAAAAAAAGAAAAAAATTAGACCCGTGCAAGTCAGTTTCTTAAACTATCAAATACGTAGGTAATTTACGTAGATTGAGAGATTCGGCACCGCGATAGAACGGACGGTTCGAGAACGACGGAAAAGAACCTCCAAAATGTAATACAAGATCAAATATGCCTCATTTTGTAGATTACGACCTAAGAAACTTATACATAATTCGTGCTCACTGAAGACAGTATGTTTGATAGACCACAGTGAATGCCCCTAAAAATAGTTTAAAAATAGAAAGTAAAATATTTGTTCAAGATGGTAAAAAAATTCCCTGTCAGCCTAATTTTTGAATAAATAAGATTAAATCAGCACAGGCTCTTATGGATATTTTTTTAGCGGGAATGCATTTTTTAAGATGTTGGAGAAGGTATACGGTCAATCTATCTTTTTACCTTTCCTCCGTAAACTAGAGTACAGGGAGACAACGTTTTGGAATCACCTCAACAATACGATCTCGAATTTTCGGGCATGAAATTCGTGTTTAAGCTGTAATTGCACACACAATTCAGTGTTGTTTGTTAGTGCTGTTCTAAATATAGTTAATTTTCGTGTGGGTGGCTAGAAGATACAGACTATTGTATACCCGGAAATCCGAATGCCCATTAGTAAGAATGAATCACGCGTAACTCTGTGAGATTAGAATCTTTTCAGTAGAAACTTGGTTAAGATCTTGTTGTACCGTTCCAGAGATCATTAAAATATTTTAATTTCGGTGGTGTTTTAGATGAAAGACCTGTAAACATTTTCAAAATTTTCTCGAAAATAGCTTTTTGTCCTTAATTTTTTGCTCAAATAAATGAAAGTACAATTATGAGACGCCGTCCAGTCGCCGTGGTCTGTCGCTGCCCAGTCGTGGTTGACGGACGTAATTTTCGTGGCGCTCCTGCTGATTAGTTATAGAAGCAAATGACGTGTGGCCTGGAACAATACCGAGCGGCGGTCGGACGGTGGGCGTCGAGGCAGGCGTCCCATACTTGCACTCTCTCTATACTTGGGTTTTGTAACGTCGCAGTTGAGGGTCGTATCTTCAAAATGGAATATGGCACGACTTTTTACGTCTCTCGGTCCTGCCGCAAGATGTCGCATGTACGCGAGCGTATCAAGCAGTACTGATGATCAAGTGACTCTAGCGGGACGACCGAGAAAGACGCGAAGAGCTGTGCCATATTCCAACTTGAAGATGATAATACCTTCAGCTGCCACGTTCCGAAAACCCAAGTGCAGCATGCACGACTCGTCCGTGAACATTCACCTTCTGGGGGTGCTGACTATCCAATTTTATCTGCGGCGTCGAGGCAAACCCGGGGTCAGCTAGCAGCACGGACACGGCCAAAGAGGTGCATACAAAAACCAAATGTGGGAAATGAGAAAGTGGCGTAATAAATGTTCTTTAATGTTTGCTATCCAGTTCCTGGAATCATTTTGGCTGCCAGCAACGTACAAAGAACGATGCTTCCGACGGCTGATTGTGTAAGATGCGCTGCATGACCGGGTATGAGGGCGAAATTGCAGGCTCAGGAAGAAGTGATTAGGAAGCTAAGGGAAGAACTCCGTGATTCGGCAGAAAACTGAAAGTTCTGCAAGGAAAAGTGCGAGACTTCAGCGTAAATGTGAGAGAAGAACGAATGCTACGATCACAAAGCAAGGACACGACCGCGGTTACTCCGGCAAAGTAAAGGAGCTTGGAGACTCGATGCTACGTCGAAGTGAGGGCGTGTGTCAAAGGAAGGGTGCCGGTGTGTCATTTTATCCCTGTGTAAGGCCTCATTCACAATGCAAACTTAAACGCGACGTAATTTTGTTAACTTAGCAGTAAAATTTTAACGTAAATACCAGCGTTCACAACGTAAGCTGGAACGTACGTTTCGCCTGAATTAATCAGGATTCAACGAACTGAAACTTGATTGATTCGTTTACAGCATGGTGGAAAGATCTTTCCACCATAGTTCCTAGCTTTTTCTTCGACATTCCTATCGATTTGTCTTTATACGTATGCGAGTAGATGTTGTAGTAGTGCTCGCATTTACTTCATCTTATAAACAAGGATTCTCTTGTACTAAATTCACGAGTAATTAGTAGAATATAATTAGTTTATTCGCCATGTCAAGTTAAAGTCATGATAAAAATTGCCCAAATTCTTACTTCGAATTCACTACACGCATCAAAACCGCTCGCAAACTAGTTTTCTACATTACAATAAAAAAAGCCAAAACCCCAAACTACCTGAATACAATCTGAAATCGACACTGCTCTCTGGTCTTCGGTATAATTCCGACGTAAACGTAACGTAAAAGCTTGCAGCTTGTGAACTCTTTAAGTCCACGGACTTACGTCTACGGTTACATCAAGGCATTGTGAATATTCTCGCTTAGTAACTCATTTGTAGGTTTTGTGATAAAGTTACCTTTATGTTTCAGTTTTGCATTGTGAATGAGGCCTAACATAGAGCAGTAGTCAAACGTTGTGAAACAAGCGAAGCTGGATGATAGTGTAGAAGCACTATTTGTGCACGTGGGTACAAATGTTAGAAGAAACCAGCTTCTCTGTGACATAATTAAACAGTGGGTAGATCTGGGAAGTGAAATCAAAGGAAAGTATAAAAATCTTAAGTTGGTTTTCAGTCGTGTAGCCTGTCGACCCGACGGACTAAATTCCAAAACCTGGGACATGAATCGAGGTTTATTGTGGGCTTGTGGGATGGTCTATGCGATATTCGTCGACCCATATTACTGGCTGAGCAAGGCAGACATCAGCCCTCATGAGGTTCACCTACATCCTTGCGGTGTCTGGAAACTTGGACGGTTACATGATAGTGTTATCAAGTCTTGCCAGAAACTTGAATCGTGACTAAGTGGCAAAATGATGGAAATGACGGCAATTGTGACGGCGACGCAAACGGCAATGGCGGCTGTGACGGAGATGGCGGCGGCGGCGACGACGACGGCAGAGACAACGACGGCGGAAGTGATGACGGAAATGACGACGGGGACGCGGGGGCGCCGACAACGACGTGGGCCAACCTGAGGGCGGCGACAGCGACAGAGGGGAACACAAATCGCGCCGCTAACATGGATGTTTTCACTCCCACGTGTAGGCACACTGACGTACAGGTAAGGAAGGGTTTCATTAGACTGTTGTGAACTATCGCAGTGTTATAAATTAAATTATAGAATTTTGGAACTTAAGCGATAGACCCAGATGTGATAGGGGAAAGTTTTGCGGGAAAAGGGCGCAGCAGCACATTAACACGCTGATCTGGGATGACGGTTTTTCACAGGGAGTAACCAGACCCACGAGAGGTAATGCATTATTAGACTTTTCCTGCATAGGCCAAAAGTCGGATTTCTAGAATATGATATTCTCCCGAGCATTAGAGACCATCACGACGTTATACTAGACCTAGGCTTTGGTATTTTAAAGAACAATGAAGTAAAAGAAACTAAGGTGTGTAATTTCACAAAAGTAATATGAAAGGACTACATCTCTATCTCCGCGAGCGTTACTCAAAGTTTCTAAGTGTAGGAACAAATATAGAAGAAATTTGAGATGTCTTTAAAAGTATTGTCTTTAAAAGAGGGAATGAGAAAATGAGTTCCATTTAAATTTTTAAAACCTAACCTTGACCCAGAATATTATAACATGTGATACGTTGGTTGAAAAAGAAAACAAGGTATCGTAGCGACATTCATATGCACAAATTCCGTGAATACTCTCGAAAACTCCAATTCGAAAAGAAAAGAGCCCAAGAAACGTTTTTGTCAAACATGCTAAATAACGAAGGAAATCAGTGGAGTAGTTTTCACAAATATGTTTGGAGACTCAAGGGAAATAGGGAAGAAATACCCGGAATCAAAATTGAAAATTGAAACATCATGGAAAAAAGAAATAAAGCCAATGAATGGAATGAGTATTTTAAATCGGTATAAAATCTCCACGACGGACAGGTTCAAATTCAGACAACTGTAGGAAACGGGAACTTTAAAATAGACGCCAACAAAGTAAGGAAACGAATAACAGTACTAAAAAACAGAAAATCTCGGGGCCCGGACGTCATAGCTTCCGAAATAATAAAATTGGAAGGAGAAGCTCTTATAATACCATATTTAGTGTGTTTATTTAACATTTCCATAAACAACACGTGCATACCTGAAAAATGGAAAACTGCTATCGTAGTATATATTTTTAAGAGAGGGAGCAAGACTCGAGTACAGAACTATTGACCTAGTAGTCTCGGATTTAGGAAGGGGTACTCCTGTGAGATCCAAATATCTTCTCTCTTTCCGAATTTGGCTGAATAAACCGATTCGGGAGGGAGGATTGACACTATAATAATAGATTTCGCAAAAGTATTCGATGTTGCTCCGCACAATATACTAATTGAGACTCTAAATGTGGCATTGACATGAGGATAGTGGCGTGGATTAACGAATTTCACCAAGGGCAGAAACAAAGTGTACGAATAGGTGAACAGTTATCTAAATCCGCGAGTATCACGTCCGAGGACTGTTATTGGTCCCCTACTATTACATGTCTTCATTAATGACTTAACTGAGAATATTTCATCGCGCGTCCGATTATTTGCAGATGACTGTATACTCTACCGTGTCATTAAATCAAACAGGGATGTCGAACAGATTTAAACAATATAGAATACTGGGGAATCTTAAATAAAATGAAAATTAATCAAACCATTATGTTCTATAGGTCTCGCAGTTATCCCATTTAATCTTATCAATTAGGCTGTGACGTAAATCTCAGATCTCTTGCTTTAAGTATTTGGGACTCTTAGATACAAAACTCAGCTGGGATAAGCATGTAAATTACGTACTGGGAAAAGCATGGAGAAATTTACATTTAAACAAATTTAAATTTACAAAAGCATTAGCCTCTTATTCGCCCTTTATCGTAATACGGTCTAGCTTGCTGGAATCATTACAGAAAGGGACAAATACACAGTATAGATAAAATTCAAAGGCAGACACTAAAACTCTCATTCAGTAAACAAAGAACATTCGTAGGTTTGTCTTGGAAACCTTTAAAAGCACGTAAAAAACGGCAGGCTTTGTGCTCTATTTAAAGCGTACATAGATGAACAGACAGACGTGGGGTGAAATTCAGAGCAGAATCGAGAAACCAATCTACTATGGCAGAAGGGATCATTACCTCTTTTAAGCTGGCACTACCACATTCAATTACCAAAAGCCGGCATTTGAACTATTCAATAGCTAATTAATCATGTAAAAATTAATTTTTTTGTATAAATTTTTAAACATTCGAGTAATTGACGTTAAACTAGCTCTTAAGATTTAAGCTGGCACTACCAAAATCAGTTACAACAAAACCAAATATGCCATCTTGTTGTCTTGATAAAGCGGTTTAATTGCTAATTAATTACGCAAAAAATAATTTAATTGTTCTTCAAACTTCCGAGTAATTAAGGGTAAAATAGAATTTAAGATTTAAGCTGGCACAACCTAAACGGGTTACTCCGAAACAAAGTATGCTATCCTGTAGAGATATTTAATTGCTAATTAATTGCGCAAAATTAATCTAGTTGCTCTTCAAACCTTCGAGTAATTAATTATGAGCTGCCGGGCGCACCCGCAAGCAGGCGGGCTGGCCGGCTGACGTAACTAGCCCCCCCTTGGGTTTAAAAAAGACCGAGTGCTGACTTCGATATTGTATTTTCTTCGAGATAACAAACCAAAATAGTCTAATGAAAATTATATATATATAAGTACAAGTGCACAAATGTGCATAGTTCTTACTTTCTCGAATATATACGTATATACGGAGTAATATACATATTATAGAGACAGTTATGTAATGCTTCGGAAAATCGATTTCGAGGTTTCAACGGAAATACACGTATTGGGGTCCCCTAATACCGAAAAAGTGTTTTTTTTCAAAACGTCCGTCAATTTGTCCGTCCGTCTGTGAACACAGCTAGAGCGTAAACCATGCGTACGATCTTTTCCAAATTGAAGAAATTCCTGTCCATCTGACTCGAGTCAAAGCTTGGAGATTTTGAAAAACCTTCATTAAAATTTGGGGGTACTTTACATGAAACCCTACAGACATTTTCAAATTTTCTTGACAACGGCTCGAAATTTTTTCTTTAAATATCTTGTAAGAATAGAGTAAAATACAGTTACAAATGTGGCATAGGTCCGATTTTCGCGTTTAACTCTGTATTTTTGAAAATTGCAAAAGTTTGAATTGTTTTCGGCGTCTTCCTACAACAAAATTAGAGACGATTTTTCCGTCATATGCAATTTGTGGTCCATAAATAGTTCTTTCATTAAGGCCATCTAGTTCTTTTTGGAAATTTTAGGTAGTTTTGATTTAATTTGATTTTTTCGAGTTTCCGGGCACGTCAACTGCTTTGGTCGTTAGTCCCGTTAGTGTAGTGCATGTTTTTCTCGGAATATATGCGCGGTGATCTTTCCCCGCTGGATAGCGAGATCCGGCGCTGACCTACCGTCGGCTAGTGGGGTTTCCCCCTAACCAGGACTCTCCCACCAGCGGAGCACCGCCCCAGCCGGGACAAGCTCTAAGCTCTCGAGCGGTCTCCCGGAATATGTGGCAGTGCAGTGCATGTGAGTGTAGGTGTAAGGGGGAGAGGATAGGATAGGGAAGAGGAAGGACAGATTGCGCGCTGTCCGTGGCCCGTTTGGTAGGGTACTGCTCCGGCATTCGCCTGGTGTTGATCGGAGAAACCACGGAAAACTACCGATCAGAGCAGCCGGCCGCTAGAATTCTCCTCCAGGCAGCGACTGAATTCGACCTAGCTGAAAAGCTCGTTTCGAAAATCTTGCCGCCATCAGAACTCGAACCTACGACCTCCCGGTCAGAGACGCTGAAGTGACATCAGTTGATGCACTGAGCTACCGCTCCCGGTTTTAGTAGTTTTCGTGCAATAGAGCGTGTAATATTTGCAATTTAAAAAAATAACAAAACCAAGATTTTCTCAAAAACAGCTCCAAGCTTTTTCTTTATTTTTTTAGAGTTTGTGCCAAACGAATTCTTTGCGATGACATAAATGCCATATTGCTATATTCTATTGTTTGTTTGTTTTTTCAAAAATTAGAAATATGTAATTTTCTTGACTCGACTCTCACGTCGGTATTATTTATATTACAGACAAGCTTTTGAAATAATGGGAGAATTAGAATCTTCGCTGGTATGCAGGAAGTACAATATTAAGATGAGTAAAGTAAAAATATTATAACCAAAATATACATAAAAATTAAAGTAAAATATTACATTAAGTAATAAATATGTTTCACTTACTTTTAATTTATTATTTATTAATTTCATTTGATTACAGTTACTGTACATTGTTATATTGAATATAAAATTTGATATTTCCATGTAGAATTATGATCATCAACAGTACCTATTATATTAAAACTTATATTATTAACACAGATAAATAAAAAAAATGGAACGGCGTAGTTTATTTTCTTTTAAATCTGCCAGTCAGCCGGGCGTGTGGCGGCGGCAGTCTGGACGCTGGCGGCCCCGCGCCCCATCGGATGACGTTAGGAGGCCAGCCGGCGGGCGCTCCCGGTAACTCACAATTAATTTCCCCGAAGTTTCAAGAATAGTTTAATTAATGTTTGCATAAATAATTAGCAATCAAATCACTCTACAAGATGACATATTTGGTTTTATGGTAGTGGCAGCTTAATCTTAAACTAGCGCTCCATTAATTACGCAAAACATTTGAAGAGCAAAAAATTAATTTTTGAGCAATGAATTAGCAATTAAATAGTTCTAAATGGTGAAATATTCAATTGTTGTAGAGCCACCTTAAGAGAGGTATCATCCTTACGAAATAGAACGAAAGAAGCAGAGACTTACACTCTTTTCTAAATCAGACGATAAAGGATTGGAACAGCTTACCCTTGATAGTCTTTGAAACCTTTCCTTGCACAGTAAAAATGTTTAGAAATATTTTAGATTGAATATAATTTAGTTCAGATTAACAATACTATCTAGCTTATACTTGCTATTTAGAATAAGAAATGTATTTATGATTAAGTGCAGTGCAGTTCAGTAGTGTTGAGTGCAGTGAAATGGATCGGACGTGGCAAGAGGCTTAATGCAGTGAAGTGAAGTAAAGTGAAGTCCGAAACGACAATAAGCAATAATTGGTGCAATAGTTCTGTTACTGTGGTTCACATGCGTTGTTCTTTGCTTACTAATCATTATTTGTTATATTATTATTATTATTATTATTGTTGTTGTTATATTGTTTATCATCATTATTATTATTATTATTATTATTATTATTATTATTATGAAATTCTGCCTCCGGCTTTTGCTATTTGTAGAATATATATATCGATCTATCTTTGTATGATATATCTGCGATTTTCAATAAAACCTCTGATATTTCGAAGATGGCAAAAATATTTATATTTAAAACACTATGGGTTTACGAAATTTGAACTACTTAACCTTAATTTTGTAATTTTTTATTTAAATGAAAGGTAGTGGGTTCCTGAGTCATTTTTATCGCTAGATATTATTAACTGGTTTTATAGTATAAAGACAAACTTTTAATATCTTAAAATTAATAGAATTAATACGCATACGCCGTCGTTTTTCCTTGGTGTTTGCTTATGACATTTACTATATGCAGGTTTATTGAAAGTACTCGATGTTTCGTGGTTTAGACGAGCACAATTTTAAATTTTAAATCAAGGTGGATAGCAGGATATCCTACTATGATTCACCACAACATACACAGCCAGAACTTGCTAAAAAAAACCTTTCAATTATATTTTCAGGAACATGTTTAACTCTGTTTTGACAATGTTTAGCGAGTATATTGTTCCAGAATTTGTAAACCTCCCTCATTCCTTTAAGATAAGAAATAAAAGAGGTCATCTTCGTCAACATACTATTTTTATTAAGATAGCCGGCTTCCGATGGCTTTGCCGTCATCGTCAGTCTCGCTGCTTTCGGCAGAAGTCAGTAGACTGTGCCGAAAGCCGCGAGACTAACGATGACAGCAAAGCCGTCGAAAGCCGACTATCTTAATAAAAATAATATGTTGATGAAGATGACCTCTTTTATTTTTCTCATAAGAACGTCAACAACACCACATCAAAATTCCCACAACTCATTCCTTCAGTCTCTGAAAAAAGTGAATTTCATGAAACAACATTCTGAAAGGGATTGCCATTATCTGTATAGTCCAGTCCCTATGTTGCACTTTTGTCTACTGACTTTACTACAATATTTACTACGAGAAAGTCTGCGGCCTTTTGCAGCGCCACTAGTTTATTTATTGGGGAATGAGGTGATTATTCAACGCTCATCCATAGGGCTTTTCAATTGTTAAGAGCGAGCATTTTTCGACAAATATGCGAAGGGGTTGGCTATGGCTCAGCCATACGGCTGTCCTCTTCTCCGTGCACTCGTGTCCTTGAAGTGCCACTAGGACATTTTACACCCCCCCCCGTAACCACAACCACAAACGACCTTCACTCTCGGAGCGGATCTCCGTGACAGCTCAGCCTCTGCACTCGTCTGAAGCCACTTGAGCATGCCTGTGCAATCCCCTCTTTTAACAACTTAGAAATAAATTATTTGTTATTTATTATTTGAAATAATTACTTTAACTTTTCATTCACATTTACAAGCAGCTAACTTATAAATGTAATAAATTGTCTAGATATGTCAAGTTAACGCTGGATGTCAGACTACAGGTAATGTGTTGCATGAGCGCCTGCGCAGATTTTTAACAAAATTTTCTACAAAATTCTCCAGTTTCGTCTTTAAAATCTTTTTTTTTTTTTAATCCGGAGGTTCGCAATCTAGAGGCATCAAATTTATTGGCTTTGAGTTGATGGAATACTGTAGGTGATTCACAGATATTTACTTCCTTTAGCGCATCTATTAAAAGTAAAAAAATGGCCTAAATTATGCTGGAGAACAACCGTTTACTTTTAGTGAAAGCCTCTAGAAATCGGTTTAGATGTTTTCGAGATTATCCCAGACAAACAGAAATTGTAAAAACAATTGTATGTTTTGATATCATATACCAGTAACCATGTTATGAACTTCTAAAACAATTATTTTGAAGTTAAAGAAACTTCAATGGTGTTTAGATGCAATTAATCGGGAAAATGTAAGTTACTATTTATGTACTAAGATAAAAATAACAAATTCAACCTTATAATTTACGATTGTTTGATTTATTTTGTAATAGGAGTGTTAGATTAAAAGATTATAAGTAAAATAATTAATAAAACGTCCCAGTTAATACCTTTTGTTTAACAAGCATGTGAACTCTGATTAATTTCAGAGATTTACGTCTTTAAGATATAGTCTTGATGACAGGCCAAAATAAATCGATTTTTCATCAACTGGTGAAATTAGATCTCTCGTTTGGACATTTTGTGACTTTTATTCCTTTAACCAAACACTCAAGATTACCAGTTTTGGGCTGTAGTTTCTCTACAACGTTCGAACATATCAAATACATATTTGAAATGACATATGTTTTTCGATCTAGGTTGCCGCATCTTCGAAGAAAATCCCCTAGGGTTCTTGGAACTGCAGTCCCAGCGACAGGTGCACCTTCCAGCTCAATTGGAACTCCAAATATCGGAACACGTGGCTCCTTAATGACAAGTTCTCAGGCTACTATTCATCGGGAGCTTGAAACGGCCAACGCATTTGCACCTCCGACCACCAGTCTTCAAGCGCATACCACTGACTCTGTTGAACCACAAACCCCTGATTCCCATGAAGAGCAAACGATTGGCCCTCAGCCATTACCGCCCGCTATAGCCAAGATAATCACAAAGGGGTGTGTTAAATACGCTCGTAAACTATAAAGCAGTATTCTCTTGATATCTTGCATCGAAAAGAAAATATTCGTTCCTTTCCTATTTAGAAGGAATATGATGACTAAAGAATTGATGAAGACGCAAATAACTCCATATTTTGTAGTTATTCTAGGGATATACTGTGCAAAGTGAGAACGCTTTTGGATAGCTGGTAACACTTGCAAAATTTTTGACAGTGCGCTCATCCTAGAAGTGGTGTAGGAAGTGAAGTAGGAACAGTTTACATCACGTACGAGAACTGGCGACAGAGCGTTTTGGATTGCATATATATGAAATAAAAAGAGAAGAATAAAAAGAGTGCAGGTGGAAGATGAGAGACAAGGGCGGGGGCAGAGGGGTGTGAAGGCAGATGGAAGACGCGAAACAGACACAAACATCAGGCTGTCAGTGAGAATTTATGAATAAATACAACTTCAAAAAGTGAAGAATTTTAGCCGCGTTAAGAGCAAGATATCATTAGCATGCAAAGATATAACACAGAATCGAATGTGCGTTTTTATGAATTCTCTGTAGACACCTTTGTTCATGTAGAATATTGTTAAATGAACATATGTGTATGCAATTGGCAGAGGTGATACAATCGAAAGGGGAAAACAAAGATTACGCGTTGTAATAATGAAAGGGAGCTTGTGAATTCACTCACTTTCCGGTACTTCCAAACGAGATATGTACGTTACATTCAGCTTTGTTTGGAGATTAATTGAGTGTACTCTGTGAGACATATTGATAATTCCTTATTAACTATTATTTCTGATATGCTGCAGTTGGGGATACGTAATCTGTGAACACATAATTGGACTAAACGTGATTTTATACAATTAAATATTTAACTGTAATGTGTTAATTCAACTACTGTCTGACTTTTTGAGAACATTTTGTAAATAATTTGATCAACAGTTCTCTAAAGTAAATATTTTTGTAAAGAATGGTTATATTTTAAAAAAATTGCACACGAGAAATAAAAACTGATTTTTTTACACGTTTATGCCTTTTCATATTAGCGGCAGCACAAAAGCCATTTTTTTCATCCCTCTTTCATTCCAAAACATAAGTTTTTATTACGTAATTATTCAGAATACTTCAGAAATTATATTTTTGGAATGTATGTAATATCTAATCACTACTATTACTTAGTAAAAAGAATGAAATGTATAAAACGTATTCTTCTTAGATTCTGTAATTTATATTATGTTTCATAAGTAAACTTAAACATCAATGTGCCTCAGGAAATCTTGGAGACATCATACATTATATTCAAGAATAATTAGTAGAACACGTATATTTGTGAAAATGCGATAATACATCAAATGAAATATTTGTATGTAGTTTTTATAACGGAAATGGACGCTATTTTTTATCGTCATTTGCCACAGTACCAACCTCATGGACTTTCAAGTCGAGTGTGGATTGATTTAGACAACTAACAGAATAGAGTATTTCAGTATTTACAATAATAACTCTTGAGTGAAAAGGCGTATCATATCATACATTCATGACTTACGTTCAGACGCGGGATTCGGGGGGGGGGGGGCAACCGCCCTAATGTTGGGACAAGTATCTAAAACATTTCATTTCTCGGATCTGCAAAATTGTATCATCAACGATTTACTTATTTCTGTATTTTGAGAAAGAAATAATAATAATTAAACGAACAATAATTTTATTAAGTTAAGTGAATTACATTAATAAATTGATGAACTTTAGTTTCATACTATAAAACGCACAGGATAATGTTCCGCGTTGTGAATATCCCGTATTGATAAATCATCTTTCAATTATATTGCTTTTAAACATTATTTACCTAGACATTTAAGTGTCGTGCTTAAAATCAATCAAACTAGTGCTACAGAATGGCACAGACTTTCTCTCGGTAAAAGTTTTCTAATTTCTTTGGTGTGGACTGACTTTAAGGTCTTGCTTCATTCTCATGCCAGCTGCCATCTATCGTCGCCCAAAGTGCATTTCTTTTACCTGTCCTCAATTTCTCGGTGTCCTAATAGTAGAGCCGAAATATTATTTTAAGAATATTAAAGAAAAGTAAAACCTCGTCATCAATGGCAATTTTAAATGAAAAATTTGGAGCCGTTTTAAAGAAAATGGCGTGTACCCATTACTGTAAATGCAACTTTATAACTTTAAAAATAACTTTATATTATAGAGAAGTTTTGAGTTTTCGACAAATTTCATTAAGTAATTTGAGGCATTTTAAGTCACAAATGTTTACAAATCACTAGAGATGTGCATATAACGGCGTGTGAGATATTTCAACAAAAAAATCATTTGTGTAAGTTTTGAAAAAACAAAATAATACACAAAAATGAACTTAGTCAGTTTAAACAGTGCAATTATCACTACTTGTTGGAAGAAAAAAAAACATTTGGAGCCATTATTGAGAAGAACGTTTTTTGCGTTTCTGAAAATGCGGAATTTTGAGCTCATTTTAACAAAAAACTGTTGAGTTTTGGAGAAACTTTACATGGTATTATTTAAAGCACTTATACTCAAATCCAACAATGCGAACAAGTTTCTGCTCATGTAAATATTAACAACGTGCGACCCAAGTCAAATCAGAGGTGCTACAGAATGGCACAGACTTTCTCGTAGTATAGTTTTCTAATTTCCTTGGTGTAGCCTGGCTTTAAGGTTTTGCTCCATTCTCTGGCCAGCTGCCATCTATCGTCGCCCAAAGTACATTTTTTTGACATTTTCTCAACTTTTTGTTTTCCTAGCAACAACCGAAATATTACTTCAATAATATTAAAGAAGAGTAAAATCTCGTAAATAGATATTTTCATTGGAAAATTTGAAGCGGTTTTTAAGAAAATGGCAATTAAGCATTTCAAAAGTTCATTTGAAATCATTTGAAGCACTTTCACTCACAATTTTAATAATGCATACAAATTGATAAAAATGTCCATATTAACGGATTGGGAGGTATTTAAAAAAATACATTTGTGTAATTTTTGAGAAACAAGTGAATATACCAAAATGACATCTTTATTATAATACGACCTTTACGTCATATTAAACAGAAGACATAGCAGTATCTATTAGAAAAATTTGAAGAAAAAAATTGGAGCCATTTTTGAAAAAAAATGGCGTTTGAGCGATTCTGAAAATGCGGAATTTTGAACTCATTTGTACAGAAAACGGTTGAGTTTTTGAGAAACTTTTATTTGACTTATTTAAAGTACATCTACTCATAAATATAATAATGTAAAGAAATTGCTTTTAATGTAAATATTACCGACATGAGAGATAATGAGAAAAATCATATTTAAATTTTTTGAAAAAACAGAAGAATAGAGCAATATGGCGTTTATGTCATGTGTAATGATGTACGACTAGTGAACAAATCAACAGTATTCGGTAATTAAAGTTTTTTTCATTAGGATAATAAAATTTATACCCAAGAAACAGATGACGGCAGTACCGCGCACGAACAATTCTTTTAAATTAATTAAATGCGCAAAAGAGAAGCAAACCGGACATAAACAATTATTAAAGTGCAATTTTAGGGATAATTTGAAACAAAAATCGTCAAAATCGAGCCAGGGGTTCAGTTAATTTGTGAAATATTCGTAATCATACAGTTCCGCTCGATGAAGTAAACATGGACGTCATTATTGGCGAGCAAAAGTTTAAAGACAAATACCGTTCTTTGTAAATATAAAATGAACGCCTGAAAGGATCAGGCTGAGACTTGGTAAAAGTACTATGGGAAAATGGGGGAAATTTTGGAACTGATTCTGATTTTGGAGGACGCCGGGAATGCGAATTGAATAATTAACATTAATCATTTTAATATAAAGATTATGGAAAAACAAATGACACGGGGCGATGACGTCACAAGAAGGTGACGAAGTATAAATTACGTTATTTAATGAAATAAGGTGTTAGAAAATATTTAGACGGTGTCACAATGACCAGGAAAATATAAGATACAATGTGGAACCAGCACCGGGAAATAGTAAATTTAAAAAAACTGAATAAGAAATATTTTATGGTCGAATTATTCACGGTAGCGAGAAGATGATGCGCTTTTGTTCGAGCCAAGAATATAAAAAGGCTGGGCAACAATGAGCAAAAGAGGAAGGAAGGAGTATTGCGCTAGACTGACTCGGAGTTCACGCTAGCCGTCATGACAATCTTATAAATGAATCGCTGAATTCCTTCCTAAGCGCAAATCTCGAGAACGGCTGAACCGATTTTGCTAATTCTTTTTTTAGAATATTCCTAGAAGTGCGAGGATGGTTCTTACGGAGAGAAAATTTTTTAAATGGTCTGAAAGAATCTAAAATCAACACTTTTCTATACTCCTATACAAATGATTCGTAATAATGCATAAAAGTCAATTTGAACTTTAATACCATAACATAAAGTTCAATTGTTAGTGGAGAGTCAGGGATTTCAAAACAATTGAGTGACGTTAGTATCGTATCAATATTTATACGATGGTAACATTAGACAAACGCAAATTGTCTATGGTAAAATGTCACTTGAAATGTAAACGTCTCTTTAATGTGTATATGTTGAAATGTTGTGATGTGTAAACGTCTCTTTGTTGTGTGTTTGTGACTCGTTTATACTCGACATGCCTCCTATAAGGCGACGGACAAATTTAGGCAGAAGACCCCGAAATGCAACGAATCAAATTAATTATCAATCTAATCGTACTGCCCAGGAACGTGAAGATCGCAATGAACGTGAAGAATTCGGGTAAGACAGATCCATGAAGTGCGACATTCGACTAATAATGGTGCAAGTTTGAATCGAGCTGCTTTCTGTTACGATATGTCAATTGATTACAGTGCCTACAACTGTGTTGCTATTGGACCTATGAACTCAGTTTGCCAATATTGTGAGGCATTGAAATACAAAAACGAAGCCAATGCGTGTTGTGTTGCGCAAATGGAAAGGTGAAATTGATACCATTGTTTCCAGCTCCAGAGCCATTGTACTCATTGGTTTTAGGAAAAGGAACAGATTCCATTCACTTTTTAAAGAATATTCAACAATACAACAACTGCTTTCAAATGACTTCATTTGGAGCAACAAAAGTAGTTCAGGAAAATTTCATGTCAACTTTTAAAATACAAGGTCAAATATATCACAGAGCAGGTTTTCTGTTACCAGTGCCAGATAGCGAGTACAAGTTTTTGCAAATTTATTTCATGGGCAATTTTCCACAAGAATTCAATCTACGTTGTGCACATAACAATTCAGTAAAAAGGTCAATAGTTGAACAATTACAAAACTTATTTCATGAACACAATCAATTGATTATATTATTTAAAAGTGCAATGGATATGATGCCATCTGATGATCACAAAATTGTTATCAGAGCTGATAAGACTCCTGTGGGCCAACATGCAGGACGTTTTAATGCACCTACTATCGATGAAGTTGCCATTGTTGTAGTTGGAGAAAATTTGAAGTCACGAGATATTGTTTTACATCGTCGAAATAATCAATTACAACGTATTAAGGAAACACATCGCTCATAGGATGCACTGCAATATCCCATTATATTTAGGCAAGGTGAAGATGGCTACGATTTCTCAGTGAAGATGATAAATTCCATTACAGGTTCTGAAATCAACAAAAAAGTTAGTTCAATGAACTATTCATACCGCCTAATGGTCAGAGAAAATGAAGATAATCACATCTTGAAATGCCTGCGATTATGTCACAGATGTGTTGTTGGTATGTATGTAAAGATTGAAACGGAGAGATTAACATTCATCAGGTTGAATGAGACCAAACTTCGATCTGAAGAGTATATCCACTTTCGAGATGCAATTAATTCTGATGGAAATGCAGAAAATGTTGGCCGGATGACTATTCTTCCAGCAACCTACATCGGAAGTCCTCGGCATATGCATGAATATGCCATGTCCTGTGTTAGACATTATGGCACAGCAAATTTGTTCATTACATTTACATGCAATCCACAATGGATAGAAATTAAACAAGCGTTATTCCCTAGCCAATTACCTATTGATCGTCATGACATTACAGCAAGTCTTCAGACAAAAGTTGAAATCTTTAATGGATTTAATTGTGAAACATTGTGTGTTTCGTGAGACACGCTGCTGGATGTGTTCTGTAGAGTGGCAGAAACGTGGATTGCCGCATGCACATATTTTCATTTGGTTGGTTGAAAAAATTAGGCCAAATGAAGTTGATGAAGTCATATCAGCTGAAATCCCTAATGAAACACTAAATCCTGACTTGCATGAAGTAGTTATCAAAAACATGATACATGGTCCATGTGGGACACAATAAAATGCACCTGTATGGTAGATAAAAAAAGGAAAACTGAAATGTCGGCGATCACTGCAGATGGAAGATCAACAATTGTAAAGTAAAATTGAAATAGATAATCGTTGGATTGTTCCATATTCACCGATCATATCAAAAACTTTCAAAGCAC